>PVLC010000666.1:0-157270 GCA_004027655.1 Graphiurus murinus
GCATGATGTACTTATAAGATCACATCAAAGTCAATCACTAAACTGACCAGGAGATAGGGGGAGGGTGGGTGGGAATTGGGGAAGGGTTAATGAGAAATATGTGCATGGATGTCTTTACCTATACTAGTTTGTACCCAACAAAAATGTGTAATTAACCCTGTTGTACCCAAGAAATGTATAAAATTCCATGCTAAAAAATAAAAAAAATTAAAAATTAAAAAAAATTAAAAATTAAAACATAAAAAATAAAATAAAAAAATAAAAAATAAAAAAATAGTGCCAGGAGTGCAGCTCAAAGGTAGAATGTCCCTGGGTTTAATTCACAGTATCACTAGTAATAATAATGATTAATAATAAGAAGAATAATTGGTGTTAGCCAGGCATGGTGCACATGCCTGTAATCCCAGTACTTGGGAGACTGAGGCAGGAGGATAGCAGGTTTGAGGCCAGCCTCAGCAACTTTAGTGAGACCCTGTTTAAAAATAAAAATTAAAAAGGGCTGAGGGTATAGCTTGGAGAAAGAATGTCCCTGGGTTCACCCTAGTAGAGAAAGAGGAAGAAGAGGAAGAGGAAGAGGAGGAGGAGATAATTAAAGGGGAAAGGGAATTTACTGATCCAAAGCAATTTCAAAATTCCCCCAGAAAAATGCTAAGTGCTTTTAAGTCCTGAAAACCATTCTCCATGAAGAATGTGTTTACAGCTGAATAGGTTTTGTTTGTTTGTTTGTTTTTTGTTTTTTGGGCTTTTTTTGCAGTACTGGGGATTGAACTCAGTGGCATTCTACCTCTGAGCTATACCCCCAGCCCTATTTTTTATTCTTTATTTTGAAACCGAGTCTCATTAAGTTGCGGAGGGCCTCACTAGGTAGCTAAGGCTGACCTCGAACCCGATCCTCCTGTTTCAGCCTCCCAAATGCTGGGATTACAAGCGTGCACCACCACATCCGGCTTACAGCTGAATAGTTTTATCAGCTTGTTTCTTACTTGTAGAATGTGGGGAATATGACAGCCTTCTTTCATCCTGTCCTGTCTCTATCCTCTTCAGTCTGTGCTAGCAATGTTTCTGCTGATATAACACTCTCATCAACCTTGTGGGTCTCCCAAGTATGTCACTGGGATACACTCTGCCAACAACGGGCTTTTCCATGGATCTTTTCAGATAATCTCATCTCTATTTTTTGGATTTTGCCAAGATGGCTCAAGGGATCTGTGAGTCAGAGGCTTGGTCTTATTAAAGAGCATTTTGCATCACTAAAGTCTCTAACTTTGATCTTTCTGAAGCACTAGCAGAAGATTGTTCAGACACACTCTCAGCTTTTTCAAGAGCACACTGATAGTGGCTCTCTTAATTATAGCATGTTTTGCACTCTAGATAGGCTGAGAGTTCCCCAAATCATCAAGTCCTTGTTCATTTTTGTTGAGGAATTCTTTCCTTAATTTATTTCTTTCCTTTCACATTCAGTAGTGGGGCAAAGTGAGCCTAAACATGGCTATGAATTCATCCCGAAAAAAACATAAAAACAAACCTTAGAAGAGTCCACTAATCACAGGCAACTCTGACAAAAGATCTAACACGATTTAAGAGATAAAAAAGTCCAACACCAAAAAATCATTAAATTCACAATTTCCAGCATGCAATAAAAAATTACCACCAGTCACTGGTGCACACCTGTAATCCCAGGATTTAGGCTGAGGCAGGATTGCAGGTTCGAGGCTACCTTCAGCAACTTAGCAAGGCCCTCAGCTACTTAGTGAGACCGTTTCAAAATAAAATAGGGCCAGGGGTAGAAAACCCCTGGGTTCGAGCCCCAGTAACACACACACACACACACACACACACACACACACACACACACACACACACACCACAAGAAGAATTATGACCATAATCAGAAGGAAAACTCACCCACTGAAAACAAACCATGAAGTGTCGATGGCAACCTTGTGGACAGACACAGACATTAACATGTCACTGTGACTGCACCGTGCGTGTGCAAGAAGATAGGGGACAATGTGTGCAGAGTGAGGAAAGAGGTACAAGACACAAAAAATAATTACATGGACATTTAGACATAAAAATCACTGTGTTTGAAGTGCAAAATCTACTGGATGGATTAAATTAGGCACTGAAGAAGAAATGATTAATAAAATTAGAGAGATAACACAGAAACTATTCAAAATAGAGCACAAAAAGAAAATATTTTTTTGTTTTTGTGATACTGGGGATTGAATTCAAGGGCACTCTACTCCTGAGCTATACTTGCAGCATTGTTTTTATTTTGAAACAGGGTCTCTCTAAGGTTGCTGAGAGTCTCATTAAGATGCCAAGGCTGGCCTTGAACCTGTGACCCTCGTCTCAGCCTTCTAAGTGCTGGGATTACAAGTGTGTGCTACCATACTTTTTTTAGTGGTGTAGAGAATCAGTGACATATGGGACAGTGACATGATCTAATACGTGTGTGACTGGATTCACCAGAGAAAGGGAGAGAGAAATTGGAACAGGAAAATGTTTAAAGAAAGGATGATCAAGATATTTTTAGCAAAATTTTCCTTGAAAAATAAAGTCAAAATAAAGACTCCAGTAGTTTTGGTGAATTCTACCAAACATTTTAAAGAATATCTCACACAATATTGCTCAAACTCAGAAAATTAAGGAGGAAAAAGCATTTTCTGGCTTGGTTTATGAGTCTGATGTTATCTTGATACCAAAATCTAACAAAAAGATTATTCCATTCTCCTCAAATACCAATATTCCTAATAAGCATAGATTTTTTTTTTTTTTTGCAGTACTGGGGGTTGAACTCGGGGGCATTCTACCTTCGAGCTATACCCCCAGCCCTATTTTTTATTCTTTATTTTGAAACTGAGTCTCACTAAGTTGCGGAGTGCCTCACTAGGTAGCTGAGGCTGGCCGCGAACCTGGATCCTCCGATCTCAGCCTCCCGAATGCTGGGATTACAAGCGTGTGCCACCACACCTCATAAGCATAGATTTTTTAAAACCTTGAAAATATTTATAAATCAATCAACCAAAATACTTAAAGATAATAACATATCATGACTTGACGTGGCCAAAAACAAGGTTGTTTTAACATTCAGCAGACTAAAAACAAAAAGCCATAGGAATATCTG
Source organism: Graphiurus murinus (assembly GCA_004027655.1). Classification (NCBI taxonomy): domain Eukaryota; kingdom Metazoa; phylum Chordata; class Mammalia; order Rodentia; family Gliridae; genus Graphiurus; species Graphiurus murinus. The sequence continues at coordinate 3,131 of PVLC010000666.1, forward strand.
AGTAGATGCAGGAAAGACATTTAACAACACTCAATGCCTATTCATAACTTAAAAAAAAACCTCAACAAACTAGGAATAGAAGGAATTTCCCATAATACGACAAAGGGCATCTACAAAAAGCAATAAACAACATCACACTCAACAGTAAAATCCTGAAAGATTGAGAACAAGGCAAGAACTTCCTTTCTTGTCTCTTCTGTTCTTTACGGTACTGTGGGTCTTAGTGCAGAAAGCAAGAAGGGTGTTAAAATACAGACATTGGAGAGTGCCAGGCAAGGTGGTACATATCTGTAATCCCAGCAACTTGGGAGGCTGAGGCAGGAGGATCACAAATGCAAAGCCAGTCTCCACAATTTGTCAAGACCCTGTCTTAAAATAAAAAATAAGAAAGGTTAGGGATAGAGTTCAGTGGTAGAGGGCCCGTAGGTTCAGTCCTCAGTACTGTAAATTAACAACAACAACAACAAAAGATTGGTTAGTAATAATAAAACTGCCTTTATCCAAAAGCAACATGAATATCTATATAGAAAATCCTTGTGTTTTTTTCTCTTTTTTTTTTTTTTTTTTTTTTTTTGGTACTAGGGATTGAACTCAGGGGCATTCTACCTCTGAGTTATACCCCCAGCCCTATTTTCTATTCCTTATTTTGAAACAGGGTCTCACTAAGTTGCAGAGTGCCTCACTAGGCTGGCCACGAACCGGGATCCTTCGGTCTCAGTCTCCCAAATGCTGGGATTACAAGTGTGTGCCACCACGCCTAGCTTAAGTGGTTTTTTTAAAAAACTCCTAGAATGAGTAAGTGTAAGGTCATGGAATGCAAAGTCACATCATTGGCAATTCTACACACTAGCAACAAACAATGCAATTAAAAAATATTTAAGACATAGTAGTAGTTAAAATCACATTCAAAACTTAGAATTCTAGGAACAGATTTAAAAGAATAGGCGCACGAGCTACATGTTACGAATTGTAAAATATCTTAAGGAAATATAAAAGGAAAGCCCTAATTAATTTAAATAAAGACATACACTGTGTTTCTGGGCTGAAACTCCCACCCACTGTCGCTAAGGTGCCAATTCTCTTCAGATTCATCCACAGACTTGACACAATCTCCATTAAAATCCCAGCACGCTTTTATTTTTCTTTCCTTTTTTTGAAGAAATTGACAAGTTCTTTTCAAAAATATATGTTACGTGCCAAAAATCAATTAGAATAACTAGAACATGCATGGAGAAAAAAAAAGTCAGAAGAATTACATTATGTGACTTAAAGATTTATTATAAAGCGACAGTATAAAGTCAATATGGCATTCAGATAAAAAGCTGAATGCTTTATCTTATAGCATAGCGAAAAGCAGCTCGCACTGGATTAAAAGTCTAAACATAAGATTTGAAACTAAAATTTCTAGAAGAAAATATAAGAAGAAAGCAACTTGATTTTACCCCTGGAGATGATGTTTTGGATATCATACCAATAGCTGAGGCAGCAGAAGCAAAGCTAAAGAAACGGGGCTAGAGCAAGCGAACTACAGACACAGCAAAGTATTCTTGTCTAGAACATGCAAGAAACCCACGCAACTCAACAGCAAAGCACCATTTTTAAAAGAATTAAAAATGGGCAAAGTTTCTAAATAGACATTTTTCCAAAGAAGAGAGAAAAATGGCCAACAGCTGTACTCAGTATCACTCAGTGTTACTAGTCATCAGGTAAATGCAGATCAAAGCCACAGTGAGCTATCGTCTCACACCTGCAAAAATGGCGACTGCTCCCCTCCCCCAAGAGGAAAACAGGCAAGAGTTGGAGAGAATGTGGAGAATAGAGAATCCTTGTACTCTGTTAGTGAGATTGTGAATTGACACAGCCATTATGGAAAGCAGAGTATGTAGGTTGCTCTAAAAATACAGCTATCATATGACCCAGTAATAACTCTGCAGAATGTATACTCACAGGAAGTGAAATCAAGCCTCATGGAGAGATCCCCACTCCTGCACACACTGCAGCATCATTTAAAATAGCCAAGTAATGGAAACAACCTAAGTGTCCATTAACAGAAGAATAGATAAACTGTGATATATATATGTGTATATATATGACAGAATATTATTCAGTCTTAAAAAGGAAATGCTGCCAGTTTTACATTATGCTGAGTGAAATAAGCCAGATATAAAAAGATATACACTGTATGATCCCAATTATGTGAAAAAGTCAAATAAATATAAACAGAAATTAGAATGGAGCTTACCCAGGGGAGGGGGAAGAAGTAGATAGAGGTCAAAGTATACCAAGTTGAGGTTATGTGGATAAATAAGTCTAGAGCTCTAATGTACAGTTTGGAGACTATAGCTAATAATATAGTATCATATAGTGAACACTTGCTGAGAGGGGAGAGCCTAGGTCCTCTTGACACAAAAAGAAGAGTAACTGGAAGTTGATATCTGCACAAATTTGTTTGACTAGTAACCATTTTGCTATATCTCTATCAAAACATCATAATATGCCTCTTAAATGTATGTCATTAAAAGATAATTATCTCAATTAAAAATGGGCAAACTGGGCACAGTGGTGCATACCTATAATACCAGTATTTGGGAGGCTGAGACAGGAGGATCACAGGTTCAAGGCAAGCCTCAGCAACTTAGTAAAGCCCTCAGTAACTTAGAGAGACCTTGTTTCAAAATAAAAACAGTAATCAAAAAGGGCTGAAGGTGTAGCTCACAGGCAGGGTGCCCCTGAGTTCAGTCCTCAGTACAATAAAAGGGCAGTGGGTAAGAACTTGGTGAGACATTTTACAAAGGAAGATACATGAATGACTGATATGCATGTGAAAAAATATTCAACATAATTAGTTGTGGAGAAAATGTGCAGAAAAAAAATATACAATATATCCTGTAGAATAAAGTTTAAAAAGGAAATAAACTACTCAGGCTCAGTGGAACACTTTTGTAATCCCAGTACTTGAGAGGCCAAGACAGAAGGATTGCAGGTCTGTGGCCAGCCTCTGCAACTTAGTGAAACCCTGCTTCAAAATAAAAAAAAAAAAATTTTAAAAAGGGTTGAGGTACCTCTGAATTCAAACCCTAACAATGTTTCCATAAATTGGAACAACCAAGATTCTCATACACTATTGGTGAGAATACAAAACAGAATAATACAACTATACAATGGCAGAATATGGACATTATACCTCAATTAAATAATTTACTAGAATCTTATGAAATAGCTTAAGAAAAGAAGCCGGGCATGGTGGCGCACACTTGTAATCCCAGCATTTGGGAGGCTGAGACCAGAGGATCCGGGTTCATGGCCAGCCTCAGCTACCTAGTGAGGCATTCTGCAACTTAGTGAGAACCTGTTTCAAAATAAAGAATAAAAAATAAGACTGGGGGATAGCTCAGAAGTAGAATGCCCTTGAGTTCAATCCCCAGTACAGCAAAAAAATAAAAGAAAAGAAATACATGTATAAAAAAGGAAAAGCTTCCTTCCCTCCAACTCAACTTTCCATCAAAATATCCAGCTATAAATTATACTTGTGAAAACAACCAAGCTGTCCAATGCAAGGGGATCATTCAACTCAAGTACAGCATTTATCAAAACTGATACACAACTCTCGCCAATGATTTTATTAAAAATATTTGATTAAATAAGAAATTCACGATCATCTTAAGTGAAATATTTAGCTGTTTAAACAGGTAGGAAGTCTGATACCCTACTTAGAAAAAGTGTTTCCCTGTGATTGTTCATATTGAAAAAAAAGGTAAAAGAGTTTATATCAAACTGTTCTCTGAGGTGTACAATTACACATGATTTTAATTTTATTTCCTGCTGTTTCTGGCATTTTGAAACTTTCAACAACAAATCTGTGTTACTATTATACTGTGGGGAAAATGACTTCCATAACGTAAAATGAAAAGCAATCATGCTCACAAGAAGCGCGGGCTGCGACACACATTGGGCTGTGATACTGCAGGATCACCTCTTCTGTCTGTTCCACTCTGTCTCAGCTTACTCAGACTTGAAGTGAAAATACATATGCCCGTCACCCATATCACAGCATTCCTATAGAGATGAAAAAGCAAACTCTCAAGAGCAGGAAGCAGCACAAAGCTACCCAGTCAGGGGATCGGATTTCTGTATCTCCCCCCCCCCCCGCCCCCCTTCTCACCGCCAGTATTTAGATGTAGGTTGTCTCTGTGCCCAGTGGAGGTCAACTTTTGCTGGGTCATTTCCCCACTACTGGACCAGCCTCTTGCCTGAGTGCCTGTCGGGTTCATAGAGCAAGCTTAAAGGAAACGCATCTCTTCAAATTAATTCTGCCAGTAAGCATAGATAATCTACTTCTGGGCTAGTGTAGGTGGGAACTATGAGCAGTAACAGCTGGCTTCCTTCAGAAACAAGAGCAAAGATGAGTGTGGTGGCGCACGCTTGTAATCCCATGCTTGGGAGGCTGAGACAGAGGATTGCAGGTTTGAGGCAACCCTCTCAACTTAGCGAAACCCTGTTTCAAAACAAAAATACAAAGGTCTGGGGGTTTTAGCTTGGAGGCAGGATGCCCCTGGAGTTCAATTCCCAGTGAAGAAGAAGAAGAAGAAGAGGAGGAGGGGGAGGAGGAGGAGGAGGAGGAGGAGGAGGAGGAGGAGGAGGAGGAAGAGGAAGAGGAAGGGGAGGAAGGGAGTGGGTAACATACGTGGTGCTGGGGTATCCCTCAGTGGTAGAGCATGTGCTTAGCATGCACAAGGTCCATCCCCAAAAACAGGAAGGAAGGAAGGGAGGGGGAGGGAGGGATACATGAGGTGCTTTGCCGTTTTTATGATCTAAATCTGTAAAATCTCCTAATTATTCTGTAAGTTCATGAGATCAGAGACTCCATTTTTTTCTCTGTATAATATCCCAACAGCCCATAGTACTGGCACATAGCAGGCCTTCAACATTTATTGTTTCAATATTTATTATTATTGAACAAATAAGTAGAAAAGATTCAAGATAAAGACAAATTTGTGCTTATACATAAAACACTTTTTAATAAGAAGATTAAAACAGAAAGCGTGTCCTTTGTCCTCTGTGGGTATAGTTTTCTCTTTGGGTAGCATTTCTTCCCTGCCTTTTCCTGCTGAGCTGGGGTTCTACAGGGCTCTAGAAGGCGGGTAACTGTGTCCATCATGTGCTCCGGACCCAACACAGTCCCTGAAATGATTAAACACTTAAAAACAATTCATTGAATAAATGAGAGACTTTGAAAACAACAAAGACAGAGTACTTTCTCCACTGGTACTTGCTGATTTCAGACAAGTTACTGGTCACTCCTTCAAAATGCTCCTTTTCCATTGCATTCTCTGATTCAGCACAACCCCAGCCAGTGGGCTGCTCTCTTCCCCTACCTCAGGCTAGAGCTGCCTAAAAACTGGAATGAAGCAGGAACCGGACATATTCCTAAACCTCCCACTTTTCCTATCTCCCTTGACAATTTGCTGGGCAAGCCAACTCCTCCAACCTCTTGTCTGTTGTCTTAGCTAAGTCACATGACACATTACGCTGGGGTTTATGATCCATGTCCATCACCAAAGAAAAAATTATAATGTCTCAGGCCTGCATTAAAAATTCAGTCCAATCATCTGGTAAATTACCATAGACATGGAACAAAAGTTGTGAGCCTCCCAAGGAAGATTTGTAAGGATAAATTTATGTCTCCTAACCTCATTGCTTTTTTTCCCTCTTAAATTTCAAGGGAGCACCTGGTAAGATCTGGAGAGAAAGGTAAAGTCTCTTTTTTACTTTAAGGGCAAAGTATTTATAATACTTTCTCTCCTGCTGTCCTCCTGGGAAATTAGCATTCTCAAAAATGTCAAAGTGACTCCCATCAATTTCCAAGCAGCATGACAGAGATTGGGCTGAATTTAAAGGCCAATCTGCAGTCATTAGGATTGACTGCAGGCACCCTGATAGGAAAAAAATCATAAAAAGAAAATCTGGAGTGTGCCCACAATCACAGTAGAATTTCCCAGTGACCACATGCATCCTGACAAGATATCTATCAAGAGAGGTTAATAGAGGAACTCTGAAAAGATAGAAGGACTTGCCCCTCCTCAGAGACACCTGCTCCCAGGCAAAGAGTGGGACACAATAACACAATACAGACCTCACGACAGGATTAATCACCAGAGCACATTGGCTGGAGAAAAACATTTCTGCAATGCTTCAATAGCAAAAATTTGTTTGTGAAACTTTTTTCCTTAAATGCCTAGTTATAAGGTCATGTGAGTGGCACAACAGCTGACATGTCTCAGAGGCAGATGGGCATAGAAGAAGCTACTTCATAGGCTGTTAAAAACTCCTATACAAATGTTTTTGAAATTTTGGAACAATCTACTCCCTAGAATCTTCCAACAAGATCCTCATAGGGCTTTTTCCTGTGCCATGTGTGTGTGTGTGTGTGTGTGTGTGTGTGTGTATGTGTCATGTGTGTGGATGTGGATATGTATAAGTTTATCACACAGCAGAATTTATGCATTTCTATATCCCATGTTATGGTTTAGATGTAGAATATCCCCCAGAAAAGCTCACGTTGACAATATAGAAGTTCAGAATCGAAATCATTGAATCAGGTCTCTAATCTCTTCTTCAGTGGGCAAATCCACTGATGGACGATGGAGTGGTAACTGTAGGCAGGTGGGGGGTGGCTGGAAGGGTGTGGCCCTAGAGACTATATCTGTCCCTGGTCCCTCCCTCCCTCCCTGTCTGCTTCCTGGCTGCCATGAGCTGAGCAGCTTTCTCCACCACGCCCTGCCTTGGAGTCCACCAACCATGGACTGACCTCTGCAATCATGAGCCAAATAAACCTCTCCTTCTCTCAGTTGTTCTTGTCAGGATTTTGGTCACAGTCACAAAAAAGCTAACAACCCACTTTACATATATGTCCTTGTGCAAAGGGAGAAGACGGTGAAGACTTCAGATTATTTACCATGAAACAGATAACCAGTAAATATTTGCCACATGGAACTGAAGTGATTTGATCTCTCTGGATGCCATGGTTTGGAGAACTGTCCTACAAGTGCCCATGTGTTAAGAGCTTGGTTCCCAGCCCGTGTTCTATGGGGACAAGGTAGAACCTTTAAGAGGTGAAGAAGCCTAGTGGTGGGTTCTCCAGCCATTGGGGGCATGCCCTTGAAGGGGATTTCAGTACTAAATACTTGTGTCCCAGGCCAATGTGAATATTTCACTCCATAACACACCCCAACCATGATGTACTTCCTCACCACAGGCCCAGAAGCAACAGGACCAACAAACCATGAACTGAAACTTCCGAAACTATGAGCCAAAATAAATCTTTTATCTTTATAAATCTAATGTCTTAGACATGTTGTTACAGTAACAGAAAGCTAACTAACAAGCTGGGTATGACTCTTCCCTCCTGAAAGATGCAGATAGCTAACCTGAAGAAAGGTAGCTCTACCAGATGGATTGAGATCCAACTTTGGTTTGTTTTGAAGAGTGTGATCAGATGTTACATTTTTTCATGGAACAGAACAACAAAGGGTAATTTGCAAATGTAACGAAAGCATTAAGAAAGTTATGGAATGAAATGAATATATAAGTGGGCTATAGGGATCTTAGAGATATTCCTTCTTCTCCAAGCCCCATCTCCAAACAGGTTGGCGTTCAAGGTCTAACTGTTGGTTATGAGTTTTCCAATTGAATCTCGTATCAGAGTATCCTGGGCACTTAGATGCACCTTGGGTTCAGGACGTGGAAATATGGCCCATACATGGTCAGCCTGGGCTCCTTGGCAGAGTGACTGCTCATCTTCTGCCCAGAGTGGGGCTTCTGGAAACAGCTCAGGAACTCACAGCCTCCCTTTGAGGCCAGTCAACACCAGGCCTGGACACTAGAGCTGATGGACACCCTGGGATCCCATCCACAGACAAAATGTGGTTTCTTTCTGACAGCATGCAGCTGTGGCTGCCTGCAAACCACATCTCCAGAGAGCTCTTCTGGGTGTTCTCTGGTGCCTGTCAGATCTTTGAAGCTCCATAAACAGCTTTCTTATAGTTGAAGTTAATTTGGAGACGCTTGTTCACACTCTCAGGAAACAGCTTCCTGCTTTCTTGTCTTGGCTCTCCTGAGCTTGGCCAGATGTCTCTGTGGGCTGAGGCTGGAGCTCAGCTCAGTCTTCCCTGGATCTGTCTCCCAAGTGTTCCTCACTCCAGGACCTTCTGCCCTCAGCTCCAGGCGGCAATCAGTAACCAGGCGAAAGACAGGCCTAACCTGAGGAGCTCATGGCAAACCCACCAGAGTTCAATTCAACTTCTGTTCTTCCAGTGTTTTCCTGCCTATGAAAGTAAGGCCACTACCAAGAAACAAGATGTGATGATTATTATGACACTTAACTATAGACCTGGGAATCCAGAACATGTTGAGCCTCCCCAGTACAAAAACTCAAAATGCAAACTACTCCAAAACCTGAAATTTTTTTTCTTTTTATGGTACCGAGGATTGAACCCAGGAGTGTTCTACCTCCTGCTACACCCCAGTTTAAATTATTTTTTTAATTTGAAACAGGGTCTCACTAAGTTACTGAGACTGGCCACGACCTGCAATTCTTCAGTCTCAGCCTCCCAAGCACTGGGATTGCAGGCATGTGCCACCGTGCCTAGCTCTGCAACTTTTTAAATACCAGCACAATGTCACAAGTGGAAAATTTCACACCTGACCTTGTGTGAGGGGCCACAGTTGAACACAGGTACACTAAGGATAGCACATGAAATGACTTCAGGCCTTGTGCACAGGTGTACATGAAACACATGAATTTGGTGTGTAGACCTGGGCCCCATCCCAAAATGGGGATATGCAAATATCTCCAAATTGCTCAAATATATATATATGCAAATATTCCAAAATTATGTGTATTTGAACATCCAAAAATTTTAAAAGCTCAAAGTTCAGAACACTTCTGGTCTCAAGCACTTCCAATAAGCAATATTGAACTGGTACCAGAATTAGAAATGAAATGGAGGCCTGTTCCTACTCAGCAGGTTGGTATGGGGAGTTTAGGAAGGAAAACCTCACAGCCCATGTGCCTGACAGCAGAGTGGGTGGCCCAGGGACAGGAGAAGCCAAAGTGAGAAGCCCCACTATGACCGTGAGAGAGAGTAAAAGTTGGTGTCTTGTGCTTATCATAAAAAACAAAACAGTAGCCAAGCATGGTGGCACATGCTTGTAATACTAGTACGTGGGAGGTTGAGACAAGAGGATCACAGGTTTGAGGACAGCCTCGGCAAGTAATGGGATTCTCATCAATCTAGTGAGACCCTGTTTCAAAATAAAAATGAAAAACAAGGCTGGGAATGTGGCTTGGAGGTAGAATGACCCTGGGTTCAATCCCCAGTACCACATAAAATAAAAACATTAGACTTTATAAAAATAAGGAGCCCTTTGGTCTTAGGTAGAAATAACAACTTCAAATTCTTCAGAAACAGAAGAGAACCTAGCATTTTCTAAAACGATCATCTATTTTGAGATTGAATGTGTATATTATTTTTAAACTAGGCAGGAATTATATACTAGAGCTCAGTGTTTGGCAATGCAGAGCTAGCTACCGTGCCCTGGACCTGGACCTGTAGGTTCCCATCCCCTCCTCTCCTCTCTAGATGTAAGGGTGACTAATCCCCCTCAGAGGGTGTTCAGCCTCTGGCTGGGATTTGAGATCAGCAAAACTCAATTCATAAAGATCTTGAGTGATTCTTTACAGAGTACACCAGCATTCTTTGATTTTTTAAAAAAATTTCAATAGGCTTAAGGAAGCAAATTTGGAGAGTTTCACAAGGAACAAAGAAGATTATATATTTTCTAATTTAAATTCTATGCTGGATCACTAAATACCCAATGATCCTAGGTCAAATGGATCTGTGTTCCACCTGTAGTGGTAGTCACCAAGCTCCATTCATAGTTACTGTTACAATTAGGAATAAAATGTCCCCTAAAGAGCTCATTTATTAATATTCAGGGTTGATATAGTTGAGTCATGAGGGTTGTAATACCAGCAGTAGATGGATTTATCTGGGTGGTGGCCCAGGCCCTTAGGTCGGTCCCTGGGGAGTTGGCTTTGAAGATTATATATGGTTCCTCCTCCCCTTGCTCACACTTTTGCTTCCTGTCTCCATGATGTGATGGAAAAAGCTTTGTGCTCTCCCACTCTCTGCTTCCTGCTGCCGTGCCCTGAGATCCACAGTCCTCAGCCTCATAAGGACTCGACCCAGAACTTCCAAGGTAATTGTGAATAAATAAGTCTCTTTCCTCTAAGTTACATGGTCAGATCATTAGATTATAGCTGTAAAAATGCTGACTAAGACAGAAAGTAGTACCAGAGGAGTGGGGTCCTGGTGATATCTAATCTAACCATACGTTTTATAAATCTTTGGACTGTTTTGTGAGAGGAAATGGGAAGGGCCAGAATGTGGCTAGAAAGGTGGATGGTAGAGACTACTCAGGAGATTTTGTAGGGCCAAGAGGACTCCATAGGAAAATGAAGTAGCAGCCACAAGTGTTGCATTCTGGTAAAAAAAAAAAAAAAAAAAAAAACTTATCCACATTTCAGCCATGTCTTAAAACTTTATGTGAGACTGAATTTAACGATGATGAATTTAAAGATTAAAAAACTGGCAGAGGAAATCTCAAAACAGCAAAATATCCAAGCTGCATTGTAGATATTAATGTATGTGTTCAGCAAACTGTACACCAAATTTTGGGAGAGGGAAGTAAAACAGAGATTTTACAGATTTGTAACTTGGCTGGAAAGGCATGTGTAAAGCTCGGGCCCAGAGAGATGGTTCTGTGGAAGAAAGTAAGATGGCCAAAAGGAAGGAGGAAGAGGTGGCCATGATGGGGTGGGGCCAGCATTGGCCATGGTGGAGGCAGAGAGGAAGTGGGCCCTGCAGCTGTGATTGAAAAGGGCCGGTGGTTGTGATTAAAGAGGGCGTGACTGCATTTCCTGCTGGTGGCTGATTTTGGCACTCACGTGATGCTGGCTTTGCTGAAAAAAAGGGATCTTGAAGTTTCCCCCCAGATTTCAAAGGACGGTCTGCGAAGCCAGGCAATGTGTGGCAGGGTTGGAATCAGCAAGAGGCCCCAAAGGGGGCACTTTGTGAAGTCGTGAGGGTGAAGCCAAGGTTGCAAGAACAAAAACCCTGACATTTAGAAATGCCAAAAATGTGGAACGACTGTGAGGAAAGGCTGCAAGCTGTGAGCCATGGAACCAGGCTGGAAGAGTAGTATGCCACCCATTGCAATCAACCAGATCACAGGGCAGGGCTGCCAATGTGCCCGAATGCCAGAAAGGCAGGCACAGGATTAATGCTTGCCCTGCCAGGTGTCGTTATTGTTTTGGTCCCATTTCTTCTCTCTGTGGTCCTATTCCTCCCTTTGAGAATGTAAATGTTTACTCTTTGCCATTGTATATTGGATACATGTAACTTGCTTTTTGTTTTGATCTTCACTGTCTTTTACAGGGGCTCACTAGAGTTTACCTGGAGTCTCAGAGGAGACTTTGGACTTTGGGACTTTTCAGTGATCCTAGAACTGTTAAGACTTTGGGAACTCCCAGAGTGGACTAAATACATTTTGCATTCTGAGCTTGGCATAAGCTCTTCAGGGACCAGGGGCGAAATGTTACACTTAGATATAGAATGTCCCCTAAAGAGCTCATTTATTAATATTCAGAGTTGGCACAGTTGAGTCGTGAGGGTTGTAATAGCAGCAGTGGATAAGTCCATCTTAGTGGATTTATCTGGGTGGTGGTCCAGGCTGGTAGTGCAAGGCTGGAAAGGTGAGTCTCTGGGGTGCAGCTTTGGAAGGCTGAGACCGGAGGATCGAAGGTTTGAAGTCAGCCTCAGCAATTTAGCAATACTCTCATCAACCTAGTGAGACCTTGTTTCAAACAATAAAATAAAATAGGGCTGGGGGTGTAACTCAGAGGTAGAATGCCCCTGGGTTCAATCCCCAATACCACACATGCACACAAAAAGAAAAGGGTGGCAAGATGTTCACAATGGAAAATTCAGTCTATTTAAAAGACTGTATTTACGGTTTAGGGACCTAAGCTTTTCAAATATTTTGATGTTGAAATGTGATTTGTTTCATGAAAGATGCAATGATTCTAGGTTGAAGAGGGATTAAAAAATCAGATTTTTAAATCTGATTTTGTTTGGGTCCTTTTTTTACTCTTATTTCTCATGCTTTTATTTTCTAAACAAGATTAAAAAGTTGACAAGTGTATCAGTCCTCTATGCTCCTAGAAATTTAACAGCTGCATAAAATTCTAAAGTCTGAGAAAACCACTAACCTCGTCTATATGGAAATTGAGGTTCCTTGGGGAGCTTTCCATAACAGTATGACAGTTAGGAAGAAAGCTGAGTCCCCCCTCCTCGTGACGCCTGCCCCATCTGCAGGGCTGCCTTCAAGAAGCAAGGACCTGAGCTGCAAAGACTGGGGCACAGGGGAGGAGACATCACACAAAATGTAAACTATTCTGATTTCATTTATTAGGTGTTGATGATATGTCTCACCATCGATGAGGAGACCTCATGGTTTAGAGCGTCTCTTTCCCACTTCAGGGAAAAAGGCGTATTTCCTACGATGTGGGGATGTGGGATAAATTACAGCCACAGTTCCACCTAGGTTTGTTTTTGTTTGCTTGCTTGCTTGTTTTAAGAGCAAACTCAAATACTCCCAGGCTTTCTTATTTCCAAAGTTTAAAACTGAAAAAAGAAGAGAAAAATTGCTAAACTCACATGCCAATCATTTGACGAGGGAGAGAGAGAGAGAGAGAGAGAGAGAGAGAGAGAGAGAGAGAGAGAGAGAATATGAGAGAGAGAGAATGAGAAAGGAAGGGAAGGAGGGAGGGAGGGAAGGAGGGAGGGAGGAAGGAAGGAAGGAAGGAAGGAAGGAAGGAAGGAAGGAAGGAAGGAAGGAAGGAGAGAGAAAGACTGGTGGGCCCAGTTTTCATCCTCAGGAAAAAAATAACAAACAGAGTCATCCAAGAAGTTGCAGAAGGTAAAGGCCATGTCCTGGGCACCATCAATCTCTTTAAAATCCTTTCTGAGCTTTAAAAGCCCATGATTTTTCAATTAGCCATCAGGATCACTGCTGCCATTCAGGATCAGGTCCCCCCTGGAGACATTTGTAATAGATGAGGGAGGAACCAGAGAAGAAAGGAGCCTGGGTGCCAGAGCTGCAGCTATGAAAGGGTTAACAACAGTTGTAACAAATTACCCACCAGTAAGTGTGGGTGATCTGCCCTGGCCCTGGGACTCTGCCAGCCAGAGCCCAGCATCATCACTACTCAACCAAGTCAGGAGCCAGGGCACCTGCCAGCCACAGCTATTTATGTAAGTGGTACATGCAATTCCAGAAATTCTTTTAGGCATTTTTAGAGATTTTTTTCTCTATGCAAACAAACACAAGTTTGAATTCATGTCTTCTCTTTTTTAAAATATACTTTCATTGGTATATATTGCAATTATACATCATAATGAGGTTTAGAGTAATATAAACCTACATGCACACAGCAATCCTCTCTTTTAACTTCTTTGAACCTTGCTTTCTACACTCATAAAAATACATACAAAGCTTGTCCTAACTCTACCTGGCTCAGAGACAGTCCAGTAGTGGGAAGAAGCATGTGTCAAATCAACAAATGTCAGTTATGACCATCGCAAGCCCAGATAAGAGGAAGTCAACCAAGAGTTGATCGAGAAGTCTAGATGCCATCCAGGAAAGCATCAGAGATTTCTAACATGTCCGGATGATACAGCCAAACTGAAGGAACGATAGTAATAAACCCGAGATGGAATGTTAAATGCTAAGCAGAAGATATCCATTTTCTTATACTTTTATCTGTGCGTTGTAATGATATGGCATAGTGAGGTTCAAAGCAACACAAACACACAAGAGCATCAAGTGCTCTTGCTGTGCTTCCCTCCGTGTCCCGACCCATACTTGTTAGTGAGATTGGCGGATGCTTCGTATAGGGACATCACATTATCTGAACTGTTTCCTTCCTCAGTCCTCCTTTTCCCCCTCCCACCTCCCTCCCTTAACCCCCTTCCTCTATTCTGCTGGTCCCTCTCCTCATTTATCTGAAGTCCCTTCTGTTTCCTATTTTCTCTCTACCTTCCACCCGTGAGAGAAAACATGTGACCCTTGACTTTCTGAGACTGGCTGATCTCAGAATAGTATTCTTTAATTTCATCCATTTTCCTGCAAATGACATAATTTAGTTCCTCTTTATGGCTGAGTAAAATTCCACTGTATGTATATACTACATTTTCTTTATCTATTCATCTGTTGACAGACACCTAGGTTGGTTCTACAATTTGGCCACTGTGAATTGTGCTGCTATGAACATGGATGTTCATGGACCATTATTCTTCATTCATTCGTTCATTCATTCACTGAGATCCAATGGCAGTGCTGGTCCAAGATTTAGTGCCAAAGGAAATGCAGGAGGGGCCAATCTTGGGGCTCCAGGTACCCCCTAATAGTGAATTGTAAAGAAGTAGAAAGAAGCCATCTGTGGAAGTAAGTGAAATTCATCTGAGACCTGAGATAGTGGTTCCCATTGTGTAGGTCAGATGAGGCCACCAAGCTGTAGGAGTTCGTCAGGGGGATGCGCCCACTGGTAGAAGCAGGAAAAGGTATGTAGAGGGCTGTGAGATTGTCTTGGTGTGTAAACTTGAGGTGCCTACTAATTAACTTGCACTCAATGATCTCATTGCTGGGCATATAGCCAAAGAGTCTGCAATCATCGTGTGTTCAAAGAAAACCCTCACCCGTGTGCTTATCACAGCACTGTCCACAGTAGCTGAGCCATCAAACCAATCTAGAATGAATGGATGTATGGAGAAAATGCCACACACACACACACACACACACACACACACACACACACACACACACACACACTGGAATATTATTCGGCCATAAAAGAGAATGGAGTCGTATGATTTGCTGCAACATGGATAAAACTGGAAGATTTTATATTAAGTGGAATAAGTCAGGCACAGAAAGACTAATGCAACATGTTGTCACTTGTTCATGGAAGCTAAAGAGTTGATCTCAAATAAGTAGAAAATAGAATGTGGTTACCAGCACTTGGGACAGGAAGGGGAGGGAGGAATGGAGGCAATGGTAATGGTGCAGGGGTGCCATGGACGGGAGGAACAACTTCTAACGACTGACTGTGGTGGACATTGAACTGAACATTTCAAAATAACTAGTAGAGAGGATTTTGAATGTCCCTAGCACAAAGAAATGATAGATGTCTTTGTGATGGGTATGCCAGTGACCCGGATCTGATCATTGCATGTGGCACATGCGTAGGAAAATGTCACACAGAACCCCAAGAGTATGTACAATGCAACGTGTCACTAAAAACAAAGATGTAGTTTTAAAAATCAGTAACTTGCTTTTGGCTCCTCAACGTGTGTTCACGTCTCAGTCTGGACTTTCCAGATGTCCTGCACTGCCGATATTAGCTCTACTCAAAGCGCGGCCAGCACCCTGCATTTGCAACAGCCCCATGCCCACTGCCCTCCAGGCACCAAGAGGGAGCACGTATTACCAGCACCAGACACTCTCCCTTCGTTATTCCCTCACCAGCTGCTTCCAGTGCCACCCCCCACTCCTTATGCCTTTTGCAGAATATGATTAAAAAAACAAAAGGAACCAAATGTTTCTGATTATTCTCTGTGTTTTATGCCAACCAGACACCTAAGGAAAATTATGAGTCCAGAACAAGGGTCTCAGGGTGCATATATGGCCAGCATCCACCCAGGCCAGGCCTAGCCTCTGGCATGAGGAGCAAGACCATGGAAAGGAACTTTTCTGATTCTGATGAGGAAGGAAGGACCTCACCTGTGGACCCCGTCTTCGCTTACTACATGAACAAGCACTAAGAGTTGCCTGGCCATCGCTCTCTATCGCCTGCTGGATGCCATGCACTGGGCTCTGCGTGTTGTATATTATTTTACGTGTGTGTGTGCGCGTGTGTGTGCATGCGTGTGCATGTGTGGTACTGATTAAACTCAGGGCATTCTACCTCTGAGCTACACCTCCAGCCTTTTTTATTTTTTACTTTGAAACAGGATCTCACTAAATTGTTGAGGGTCTTGCTAAGTTGCTGAGGCTGACTTCTAACCTGTGACCCTCCTGTTCTCAGTTTCTCAAGCACTGGGATTGCAGGCATGTGCCATGGCTTATATATGTTATTTCACTCCATCTTCACAACAACACTATGTCTGGATCTTATTATTTCTCTCCTGTTTACTGATGAGAAGAGTGAGGCTCAGACAGGCAAAAGAAAACCCGGGTTTCCTGGCCAGCTATGGAGAAGCAGCTGTAGCCAGGCATGGCTGACCCTAATCACACAGCAACTGCTGCCCCCTTGGGTCCCTGCAGACACTGTTAGGACTGCCAGGAAGAAGTACTACTGATCTTAGGGATAGCAGCCTGCCACCTGAGGCAGTGCTGGGTGGACCCCTAACAGAGAGCTGGCTCTGCCCAGACACCGAGCCACACCTGTCCTAGACCTGGGACCCCCTGCCTCTTCTTTGCTTTCACTTCTGGTTCTAGTTTTAGTGCTTCTCCATGACTCTTGTGTTCCAGTCCCACCACAGTCTTGAACTGTTGAGCTTCACCTAGAATCAAGTCCAAAGCCCTAGGAGAGCACCATGTCTTAGTCTCTTTCCTGTTGTTCTAACAGAATGCCAGAGACAGAGTGATTTATAAAGGAAAAAGGTCATGACGTTCCTGGTTTGGGAAGCTGGCAGAGCAGGAGAGGAGCAGCCCTCAGCTTCCTGTTGTGGGCCACGTGGCCACATTCATGTGGAGCGCAGAGGGCACGTGAGACAGAACACAGGGCCAGACCACTCCCTACCATAGGACTTCAGCCAGAGCCCTGAGAAGGAGAACTCATCTCTACCAGGAGTGTCAACACAGTCAAAGATGAAGACATTAAATATTCTTAACGTGTGCTCTCCTCTTAAAGCCCCACCTCCCAGTACAATGACAATTAGATCTCAACATGGGTCTTAGAGGAGTCAAACTACATTCAGACCATAGGACTGCTCCACCTGACCTTTGAAAGCAATCTGTTGGCCAGGAGAGGTGGCACACACCTGTAATCCCAGTGCTAGAGAGGCTGAGACAGGAGGATCACAGGTTTGAAGCCAGCCTTAGCAGCTTAGCGAGACCCTCAGCAACTTAGCAAAACCTTGTTTCAAAATGAAAAGGACTAGAGGTGTAGCTTGGAGTACCTAAATAAATAAATAAATAAATAAATAAATAAAAAGGGCTGGAGGTCTAGCTTAGAGATAGAATGGCCTTGGGTTCAATTCCCAGTACCAATAAATAAATAAGTAAATAGCAACTGTTTCCCTGTTAAGGAAAGCTTTTTGTTGACCTGAACAGATTCAGAACATGCCACCACAAAGTCTGGCCCCTTGCCATGTGACAGAACAGCTGAGGCCGGAGGGCTGCCCCCGCCCCCAAGTAGGTCGTCAGATCCGCACTAAGAGGTGCCCTCCCTGCATCCCACCCAAGGAAGGGAGCATCCTTGTCTCAGAAGACGGGGTCACAGGGGAGGTCCCAGCAGACAGCTTCACCCAGGTCACCAGTGTCAGACCCCCGTGTCCCCACGACTACACACTTGGCATCACAATACAACACTGGCTTCCTTTGCATCAGGACTTCGTTCATTATGAAGTTTCCCATGTCACATAGACTCAATAAATAAATATGTCTTCTTTTGTCAGCCTAAGCTATCTTTGTTGATGGGAGAATCATGCACAAACCTATGATGGGAAGGAAGCGATCCCTTCTCCCCTCCGCCCCACACTCCCTCCCATGCCCAAGGGTCTGTGCCCTAGTTACAGCTCACCACCTGAGGATGGGAACTGTGTTCCTTTACATTCTGTAATGGCTGGCTATTTAACATATACTTTTATCAGTGCAGAGTAATTATACACCATATTAAGGTTTAGTGTGATAGAAACATACAAGCACATAGCACTTAGTCTATTTCCCTCCGCAACCCAAACCTCTCCCTCCTTTTCCCCATTCTTTTGAAATTGGTATTGACAGCTTCCCTAGCAGTGTGTGTGTGTGTGTGTGTGTGTGTGTGTGTGTGTGTGTGTGTGTATGTGTGTGTGTCTGGGGATTGAACACAGGGGCATTTTACCTCTGAGATATAGCCCAGTCCTATTTTATATTTTGTTTTGAAACAAGGGCTCACTAAGTTGCGCAGAGTCTCACTCAGTTGCTGAGGCTGGCCAGGAACCTGTGATCCTCCTGTCTCAGCCTCCCAAGTACTGGGAATACAAGCACGCGCCACTACACCCAGCTACATAGCATTATTTAACTGTTTCCTTCATCAAGTCTCCCTATCACCTCCCCATCTCCCTCTCCCAGTCCCCTTCCACTATTCTACTGGCCTCTCTTTTCACTTATCTGAAGTCCCTTTTGCTTCCCAATTTCTTTCCAGCTTCCACAAATGAGAGAAAACATATGACACTTGACTTTCTGAGACTGGCTAGTTCCACTTAGCAAAATATTTCCCAGTTCCATTCATTTTCCTGCAAATGACATAATTTTGTTCTTCTTTATGGCTGAGTAAAATTTCATTGTGTGTATGCACTGCAGTTTTGTAACCCATTCCTCTGTTGACCAACACTGAGGCTGGCTTCATAGTTTGGTTATTGTGAATTGTTAATGGTTGACTTGTATACTTTTGGTCTAATCTCTACCATCAAAAGAGTCCTAGGTGCAGAATTAGAAAACCCACTTTCAATTCTCACCTGTCAATCTTCAGCTAAATCACTGGGCTGACTTAGGCTGGAAGAAGTGTCAGTCCTGATGAGGATCCCCATCCGGGTGTCAGTCTAGGTAACTCCCCTGTAGGGCTAGGATGAGCACTGCTCTGGTTTTTACCAATTCAGGG
Source organism: Graphiurus murinus (assembly GCA_004027655.1). NCBI lineage: Eukaryota > Metazoa > Chordata > Mammalia > Rodentia > Gliridae > Graphiurus > Graphiurus murinus. The sequence goes on from PVLC010000666.1 coordinate 22,116, forward strand.
GCAGAAGCTAAGTTTCTTCTTTTACCACAGTTGCACCACCCCATTGCCGGTCCTGCGGGGACTTGACCTGCCGCAGTGCCCAGCCAGCACATGTGGCACTCAGCCTATTTGCCATGGTGGCTTTTTAACTCAATACCAAACTGTGCACATCAGCTTTTCCTTCTGAAATGAGAGGAATTCTAATACTTATCAGTGGAGTTTGGTGGCTAATCAATGCAACCCTGCATATAGATTTCCTTTGAAACTTTAAAAGCACCATATAAAGCCAACCATTCTAATAATTATTCACCACTCCTGCCTCCCCAGACTGAGCCTGATCCAGGTGCTAGAGCAGGTTGACTGAGGAGTTTGATCTGAGAACAGTGTTCTGAATTCTAGCTCCAAGTGGGCCTCCTTGACAGTTCCCTCATCTGCATCACAAGGGTGTTAGAGCAAAACACCTCGTGTAGCTACGATCAATCTGTGGACACAGGACCCATGATTTGTCTCCAGTAGTGAGGCCAAGAGCTCTGGTCCCCGGCTGTCCATCCTGATGGTGAGCCCAGCTGGCCGCCTTCCCAAGTGCTGGTTTGGATTCTTTTAGTGTCTACTTTTTCAGTTGGATCTCATTTAATTGTTGTCATTTCATGCATTCACCTCGAGGCCCAGGGCACCTTAACCACCTTAAACACATCATGCAAAAAGCATACAAAACTAATTCCACCTCCATCTTTCCACATGGTGAAAGCCAGCTTCTTCTAATAGAACCCGCATGTGCCCGCCAGAAACCCTGGAAGACCAAACACATCCTCAGAAACGAACTAGATAAAACAAAAATACATCCATCTTACCCATTTAGGAGTTAAGAGAGAGGGAAGGAGAGAGAAAAAGAGAAAACGAGGGAGGGGAAGGAGGGACCAACAGGAAGAGGAAGAAAGAGAAAGATGCATAACCTTCCTTTTCTTCCTGATTCATTATCCTTCTGTGTTAGCTTCAAATTGTCTTGAGGCCACTTCACTGTAAATACTGAGCCAAGTCCCACATATCTTGTGAAACAATCAGGGGGAAAATGAAAGTGTATTTAAGAACACTGGGAAGGGCACAGATGGCTGATGATGGGATTCTCTAGGCAATTGGCTTCGTTCTTCTGTGTTTCCACATTTTCTGAAGTCTATATTCAATGAAATTCAAGGGAAAAATGGATGGAACTAAAGAATATCCTGCTAAATGAGATCAGCTGGCTGCAGAAAGTCAAGAGTTTTCTCTCATGTGCAAAAGCAAGAAAGAAAATAGAAAATATGAGAAACTGTAGATAAAGGAGAGACAAATGGACTAGTGGATGGGGTGGGGGGAAAGAGGACAGAGGAAGAGAACAGTTCAAATAATGCCACAGCAACCTGTGAGGTATTGCTATGGGTCTCACTCCCATGTACGATGAGGGGAGTGAGGGGGTCTGGAGGGAGATGCACCGGGTGCTGTGTACCTGCACATTTGTATCACTTTGAATCTCACTATGCTGCATAATTACAATCCATCAATAAGGGTTAAAAATAATAAAATAAAAATATCAGTATAGCAATAATAAGAATATAGGAAATTGAGGGTTTATATAGAAGTGAAAATTCAGTTTCTATTTTCCTTCAAGTGAAATGAGGATGTAAATAAATCATGTAGAGCTTTCCCAGGTATCACTAAGGACTTCTTCTCTGGCTTCTTCTACCTGTGGGAACCTTGTGTGCATGTTCTCCACCAGAATTACCAGTAAACAGTAGTTTATCTGACCTAAAACTGCTAATTCATACTAATAACCTGAAGTGGCTCCATGTATACATAAACCCAGTTCACTCACTCCTTTTGGAATCCTGGAGAAAGCACAGCAGAACCTGTGCCCAACACAGAAGAAGAAGGGGTAGAGAGCAGGAGCCTGGAGACCTGTCAGTCAGAGAGGGAAACTCTCTGTGTGCACTGCCCCAGAAAGACAGGTGGGGCTGCATGGCAAGGACCTATCCTGGTTGCCACACAGACATGGCAGGCAGCCCTGTGTGCCTACCGCTTTCAACCTTGCATGGTTTTCAGGTAGCACCTCCCAACCTTTGAACGTTGCTGTATTTTCCATGTTCATGATCACTGCAGTAGCCATCATTGTGTGAGAAATATGTCTGAGGAGACAGAACACAAAGGGCTCTTTCTGTAGATGGGTTTACACCCTACTACTGTAGTTCACCTTCCCGCTATTCACTCCACCTCCCTACTCTGAGACCAAGTGTCAGTGGCCACATATGACCTCCAATGTGGTTCACTTTATTTGTTCAAGTATCTCCCTGGTTCCTGCAGTTGTTGGAATTTGTAAGTGCAGACTGAGATCCACTTCATCTCATTCCTTAAAGACAAGGAGCTTGGCTCAGGCAGGATATGTCCACAGAACCTGGGTCACACACAAGCTGACACTCATTGCTCTGGCCCAGTCAGTCAGCAGTTCATGTCCATCCTGGCTGTATGGTGCTAAGTCTCTTTGAAAGAAGCTAGACTTGATGGCATATGACCATTTTTCCAGTACTTGGGAGGCCGAAACAGGAGGATGGCAGGTTCGAGACCAGCCTCAGCAACTTAGTGAGATCCTGCTTCAAAATATAAAGGGCTAGGGGTATAGCTGGGAGGTAGAATGTTCCTGGGTTCAATTCCCAGTACCAAAAGATGATACATACATACATACATACATACATACATATATACATACATACATACATAGATCAATCTTCAATATAACCCCTGGAAACAAATCAAATAAGTTGCCACATATTAAAGTCTATGTGTTTGTTATCCATATGCAACCAACAACTCCGAAATGGATAGCATTAAAAAAAGCAAACCTGTATCATCTCCTTGTTTCTGCTGATAGAACAGCTTGGTCCTCTGGCTCAGGGTTTTCATGAAGCTGGATTCAAGGTGATCGACAGAGCTATGGTTATCTTGGGGCTCAGCTCGGACAGGATAATTTGAAATCTCACACAGGTGGCCTTGGCTGGCCTGATGGCTAATAGCCAGAAACATGGATTCCCTGGCCCCTGGACTCCTCCACAGGGCAACTTGCAGCACTGGATTTTGCTGCCCCAGAGCAAGGGATGCAGAGAGAGTGAGAGTTGGAGGGAGACGGAATTCACAGCTACTTTATACCCAGTCTTACATGTTACATCCCATTGCCTTTCAGTATTCTATGTTAGAAACAAGTCTTTAGGTCCAACACAGCTTCAAGAAAAGAGGATCTCACTGGAAGCAGGTGGGGGTCATATTGGAAGCTGCTAGAGTTAGATGTTTAATGCTCCCTGGAGAATTCATAAATTGGTACTTGGAGTTGATGTACTTGAGTCATGAGGGCTGTAATCTCATGTGATCTCCAATGTCATGGATTTATCTAGGTCTAACCAGGGCAGGTAGGGTGTGGCTGGGGAAGGCAGGTCCCTGGTGGCATGGCTGTCTATATATACTGTCTATGATCCCACTGTGTGCTCTCTTATGCTCCAGGCCTCCATGTTGTGAGAGCCGGGTCCTTGCTCGCTTCCTCTCTCTGCTTCCCGCTGCTATGCCCTAAGATGCAAACATACCAGTCTCACGTGCACTGAACCCAAACTCTACAAACTGTGAGAAAACCAGTCTTCCTTCCTCTGAGTTTTGTGGTCAGGTCTTTGTTTTTTTTTTTTTTTTTTTTTGCGGTACCGGGGATTGAACTCAGGGGCATTCTACCTCTGAGCTACACCCCCAGGCCTATTTTTTATTCTTTATTTTGAAACCGAGTCTCACTAAGTTGCGGAGTGCCTCACTAGGTAGCTGAGGCTGGCCGCGAACCCGGATCCTCCGGTCTCAGCCTCCCGAATGCTGGGATTACAAGCGTGCGCCACCACGCCCGGCTTGTGGTCAGGTCTTTGAATCGGAGCAATGAGGATGCTACCCGAGAGAGAGGCTGCCTCCAGTTCTCCTTAGCTTCCGTGTGCAGCAGTGGTGTGTGCTGCATGACAGCTGGTGCGAGAGCCAGAGGGTGGCTCCTGTGCCCACCTGGCACATCAGCAACTTTCCTCCCGATGGCCCCTCTGCTCTCAAAATGCCTCAGTCGGGAAGATAAAAAATAAGATCACAAAATAAGACCCACTGTACCGTCTTCCTAAAAAGGAACTAATGCTGGGGGCAATGGTACGCCTATAGCCCCAGTACTTGGAAGGCTGAGACAAGAGGATCGCAGGTTCAAGGCCAGACTCAGCAACTTAGCAAGACCCTGTTTCAAAATAAAAGGGACTGGGGGTGTAACTTGAAGGTAGAATGCCCTTGAGTTCAATCCCCAGTACCATAAGAGGGGGGAAAAAAGGAGCTGAACACTTCTCTTTCCAGCAGGAGTTTCCATGCTGACCCTCCCAGCTAGCCAGTGGCCAATCTTGGGCCACACAGGACCTAAGCCAAGCACCAATCACTGATGCCCTATTTTTTTCTTATTTTATCCATACTCAAATTTTCTACTATTTAAATATATTTTTACTTTTTAAAAAAATCATCATTTAAGCTGTGCATAGTAGTACACAATTGTAATCTCAGTACATGCAGTACATGGCTGAAACAAGAAGATCGAAGGTTCAAGGCCAGCCTCAGCAACCTAACAAGACATTGTTTCAAAATTAAAATTTTTTAAAAAATGACTGAGGATGTACCTCAGAGACAGGACACCTCTGGGTTCAATCTACAGATCCACAGTACCAAAAAAAAAAAGAAAAGAAAAATCATCATTCAATTAAAGTTTTTTATGTTCTAATATGAATTTATGACATTATATAAAGTACAGATTTATAGTTTTCTATAAATAGGTGTGTATATATTTTGTATATCCTGACATAATGGCATTATTTATCTTTTATCACATTTATTGGCCAGAAGCAATAAATGGATGGTACCATACAAAGCTTTCTGAAAACATTCAACTTCCTAAAGTTTTTGCACATAAAAATTAATGTGTCATAAATACCACTTTTTGCATTTGCTGTCTGAATGGTCTTTCAAACACAATGGTGAGGCAATTAGCAAATAAAAGGGAAAATAACTATCTCAATGAGAAAACACGTCTTGTTAATCTGAATCAGGTTACTACTAGTTGAGTTGCTTTTCTGAGGAACTGTGTATCTTTTTTTTTCTCATAAACATTTCCTAAGGACAAAAGTATTTCTGAACATATGGGCCATGTCTCTGTTTTGGATGTAAAAACTTCTGGCATTTCACTGACTTCATTTCATTCTGAGTCACTCTCTCATTTGCTATAAACATCAGGGTATTTTGATCAATTATGAATAACTGAGATAGTTTGAGCATAACACTCGATCCCTCTGTCTTTCCTAAATGGGGAAGAGATTGCCCAATGTGCTGCCTTCCTAATTATTTTTAAATTTATATTTTCTGTTTATTTCATTAGTGAAACAGATGGTCTAAGTAGAGGGGGTTTTTTCCCCCTCGAGTCTAGTGCTCAAAGTAGATTAAACCAAGAGCGACCGACTCGGCTCCCAGAGGGCTTGCACTATGCTGTCACCGTCAAGTCCTATTCCCTCAGCTCTGAAGCAATAACCAAAACCTGTGAGCCAAGCACCCCGACTGTCAGGGATGAGGGGTCTTTCAAGGTTTCGTACACCTTAACAGATCTGCTGTACCCCAGAATTGTGCAACTCTGTGGTCCTACAAGTGAGTACTCAGTCACACACTCACAACACACACATGCACACTCTTTCAGCCTTTCATTTAAAATTAAAAATAAAAAATACAGGTTAAGATACCACACCAGAGAATAGCAGTGACCAAGATAGGCAAAATCATGCCTCCAATGAACCTCAAATCCCTGCAGGAGAAGCAACAGGTGAGTAAATGACAATTTCAGGCCTGAGAAAAATCTGCAAAAATATAAATAAAGCAATTCAGATGACTAGAAAGTGTGAAGATTATTTTGAGATCAGGAATGTTTTTCTGAGCTGGTTTTCTGAGCAGAAACCTGTATGCTGTGAGGGAGCTGACGATGTGAACACCTGGGGAAAGGATACTGCAGGTGGAGCAGCAGGAAATGCTAAGGACAGGGCTGGGTCTTCAAAAATGGTGGATGACCAGTTGGAAACTCAGGTTCCAAATCCATTGTCCCTCCCATTCCCCAGACTGCGAATTTCAGCAGCCTTGTTCTGACTAAGTAGTTTCCTGCACCAAAGCCAACGGGCTTCCAGTCTCCAGCCAAGTTAAGGCTACATCCGGTTCTCCACAGCCTACAAAAAGCTGGAAGAGAGGGCGGGGGGTTGGGATAGGTGAAGGGTGTCACTACAAGAAAGAGGAAACTTTATCTTCCAGAGACCAAAATTACCAGGGCAATCTCCACTTTCTCAGATTCTGTGGACCTTCCACGAACCAAAGTCCATAAATTAAACAGGGTTAACCACATAGGGTTCTCAACCTCAGCACTACTGACATGGCAGAGCGAGGGAGTCTTTGGGGGTGAGGGGGAGCTGTGCACCGGAGGATGTGCCCTAACACTCCTGCCCTCTCTGCCCCACTGTGACAGTCCAGGCATGCCCCCATACATTCTCCAGTGTGCTCTGGGAGCTCGAACTGCCATGAGGGCCCTGTTCTCTCCAGATCCTAAACCATTCTGGCAGGTTGGCCCAGAGACTGCCTCTAGTGAACCCAGATCTGGAGCTTAGCTACCCACTCAGAAAAGCAGCCCCTGAGCCCCTACCTAAGGGGTAACAGATAGAATTTCATAAATTAAACTACCAGCTGGGCACACACATGCGATCCCAGTTACTCAGGAGGTTAAGACAGGAGGATCACAGGTTCAAGGCCAGCCTCAAAAACTTAGCAAGACCTTCAGCAACTTAGGGAGATCCTGTTTCAAAACAAGTAAAATAAAGAACTAGAGTGTAACTCAGAGGTGGAATGTTTCTGGGCTCCATTCCCAGTTCCAAAATAAATAAATAAGTAAAGATATCAATCTGCTTTCATTCTGAAATCCAAATTGATTTCCCAGTTTTCTGGGTTCTTTGCACACACTGCTGATGCTAATTTTTAATAACTCATATATCTTTCCTGAATTTTTTTTTTGGTCTGGAAAATAAGTAGAGTACTACCTTCTTTGTGTGTATCTTATAAGGTTTAAATAAGGAAATACATGTAAAGCACTTGACTTCATGGAGTAGGTGGCCATTTTCAATATAGCCAAGTTTCTTTTATTATTTTATTAAACAAAAGGTTTCAAAGTAACTTAGTGTCAGATCAGAATTAGAATCCTAGTTTCTTAGTTCTATGCCCTCTTTCTCAGTCTCCTCTGGTACTATTTTTCCCTGTGATACTCTCTAAATGCCCTTAAACACTATTTGCTCCCTCTCCTGAAATGTTTTGAAAGGGAGTCAGGTCTGAATGGAGGTGGGTGGCATGGGGTGACAGAGAGATTCACCTGGGTCCTGCTGCTTCCCCTCCTTTCCTTCATGATGCAGTCTTGGGAAACAGGCCACAAGAGGTAAATGGCAGACGAGTGGGAATGTTTTGCCCAGAGAAGAGAGAAACTCTTAAAGAAAATTGTTAATTTCCAAAGAAATTTCACCAGCAAAGAAAGATTTTTTTTTTAGTAATAACCTTCTTGGCTCCATTGACTCTACGCCAAGATTATTCCTTGTTTAACAAAGACACTTCAAAAGAGATGGAGGTGGCAGAGCATGGTGCTCCCGCCTGTAATTCCAGTACTTGGGAGGCTAAGACAAAAGGATCACAGGTTTGAGGCCAGCCTCAGCAACTTAGTGAGATCTTGTTTTAAAATAAAAAATAAAACAGGGCTGGGGATGTAGCTCAGAGGTAGAATACCCCTATACCCCTATGAGAGAGAGAGAGAGAGAGAGAGAGAGAGAGAGAGAGAGAGAGAGAGAGAGAGAGAGTGTTCTCCAAGGCACTTAGAGCTGAGGTCCACAGAGATGGGAAGTCATCTTGACAAGTCACTACCTGTCATAGTTGCCAGTATCTGGAGAAGCTTCCTGAGAATCAAAGCATAGCTTTCCTACAGGAGTCCTACAAAGCTCACTTCTCCCAAATGACGCGTCTTCCAAGACCTCCTCCACCTATGATCATCAGGCCTCTCCGGACTTCTAGTTGTCTGTGGCTTAGGATATTGCCCCAAAAAGTGTCATCTGGTTGAAAATGTCACTGTTTCTTATGATGGCCCCACTTCGTTTTCTTTGAATCAGGAACCTCTCACAGCTACTGAAGGTGCCATTAGCAGCCATCAGGGCCAGGGAGGAATCCAGAGGCCTGGAATTGAGGATCAGCCTTGAAGTTTTTGACACTCACCAGCAGAATTTGCTTCATCCAAATGCAGACTTTCTGCTGGGCTTTTTGTCCAGCCATATGCTTGCTTTGGTCTGGGGGGATGACTGACTACGAGCTGCAGAAGGACATACTCCTTGGGAGTTCTGTCTTCCCCTCAAGTCAAATGAGCCAAATGGCGGGCCTTGTCACTGTGGCAGCACTTAAACTGCCCTTGCTAGGATGTCCTCATGAGCTGCTCTTGCTTCTCTTGCAGACTGTCGTGGGACGGAAAGGAAGCCAGAGTGCTGTGTGCAGCCCCTCTGCTGTGGCCTGTGAGGGTGAAGCCCACCGGGGGAGCAGTGCAGAGGCTCATTTGGAATGATCCACACCCTGTGGCCACAGAGTGCAGTCAGTTTGTTACTGTGAATAGCATTGCCCTTACGGGAGGAAGGATTTTTCCCTTTGCCCTCCTAGGTCCCATCGCTGGGCTTATTAAATAAACTGACAATAAACATGACAAATAGACATAAATTAATTAATTTTAATATCATGTGCACAGAGATACAACAGGGGGGAAAAAGTGAATACCAGACAGGTGTGGTCATGCACACCTGTAATCCCAGTATTTGGAAGGCTGAGACAGGAGGATAGCAGGTTTAAGGCCAGCCTTGGTAACTTAGTGAGACCCTCAGCAACTTAGCAAGACCTTGTTTCAAAATAAGAAAAATAAAAAATAAAAAGAACTGGGAGTGTAGCTCAGAGGTAAAATGCCTCTGGGTTCAATCCCCAGCAGCAAAATAAAAAGTGAATACTTGAAACAGCAGTGAGATTTGAGAGCTTACTTCTTATAAGGGAAATGAGATGCAGAGGAGAGTCAGAGATGTTCTTTAGGAAAGATGAGTAGGACTTTGAAGAAATACGGGAGATATGAATATCTGGGACAGTTTCTCTGGACCAGGTGTCCACACTGAGCCTGTGTCCTGTCTGGTGATGAGCCCCCCTCCCCCACTGGTGAGCTTCTCTGGGAGAGGACTGGTGATGATGGAGCTCCTGGAGGATCTGTTTTAGGTAGATAGGAACTCAAAGAAAGCTTCTCCTTGCATTTGCTGTTTTTGTTTGTTTTCTCATTTTTTTGGTACTGAGGGTTGAACCCAGGGACATTCTACCTTCAAGCTACACCCCCAGCCCTTTTTAATTTTTATCTTAAAATTTAAAAATTAATTTTCATTTCATTATTTTAATTTTTATTTCAGGGCTGGCCTTGAAACTGTTATCCTCCTATCTCAACCTCCCAAGACCTGGGATTACAGGTGTGTTACCATGCCCTGCTTCATTTTCTGTTTTGCAAGTGGTTTCAGTTCAAAATAATCAATATACCAAAGCAGCATATTTAGCATGTCCAGAACACCTTCACTCCGTGTGCGCGCACACACACACACACACACACACACACACACACACACACACACATCTATTTCTCAAACATCTCTGCGCACTGTGCTGCAGTGGACTCAGGAGTAACAGTGGTCTCTGCCTCCATACAGCTCTCTGTGACAATGATTTTCATGGTCACTATCTCCTGCTCCCCTCTCAATGGTCCCAAAAGGGACACTTAGAACAGAGGAAGAATAGAGGTATAGAGAAATTGGACATTCCCCAAAGATCTCTGGCCAGAAAGTTTCAGAAAGCCATTTGGAGCCACCATACGTCAGGACTCAGAGCCCTTCCCAGTAGCACTTCTCTTGAGGCTCAGATTGTTCCACCTCTACCCCTGGGCTTAGAATTCCATGCTGAGCTTTTTTAAATATTAAAACTTGGGGGACTTTCTATGGGAAATTGGTCAGTTGTCTTGGTTGCCAAATCAGAAATATTCAGGAAAAAATGCTTTCGAAACCTTTATCTTTCCACATTTCTATTCAAGTGCTTTAAAGTGGAGTCTAAGAAGACACCTACACACACACACACACACACACACACACACACACACACACACAACTTACCCACTTGTGCTCAGGGCAGTAAGCAAATTGTGGCAAGTGAGGGACAACAGAAGTTGTGTGTGTGTGTGTGTGTGTGTGTGTGTGTGTGTGTGTGTGTGTGTGTTGTGCGTGCATGTGCATGCACATGCGCAGGTTGGGGATGGAACCCTACCTCTGACCTACTTTTCTTTCTATTATTACTTTCTATTTCTTACTATTCAGCCCTATTATTCTTTCTATATTTTGAAAGAGGGTCTCACTCAATTTCTGCTTACTGGTCCTGAACTCGTGGTCCTCCTGCCTCAGCCTCCCAATTCCTGTGATTACAAGTTCATCTGCTACTGTATGCTTTCTCAGCTAAGGTCTATTGGAAGAAGACACTGTCTATATTCATGCCCGAGTGTGCATAGCTGTACCATGCTTGATATACTACTACAAAGCTATCCAGTTCCTGGGTTCGAAGAGCTAGCGATTAATGTCACCTGAGGTATTTGATTTCAGAGTTTCAGTTAGCGTCTAGTGAGAATTTGGGATGGCAGAAAATTGATCCAGAATGGTATTCAAATCTATTAGACCTCTGAATTTGGACAGCAAGAATCAATGCAGTAAGATATCTGTTTAAACAGACAGGTAGATGCACGACTTGATGTCTGTGAGTATGTTTAACCAAACTGGGGGGGTTTGCCCTTTGTTGTTATTTGCTCATGTGGGGAGATCACCTCTAAATTATATTATACAGAGAAGCCCCAAAGGTAAGCAGAGACCAAGGCCGAGTTCTCCAGGCTCAGCAGGAGCTCCAGGCCCTGTGGCTCCCCAGGGTCCCACCGTGGAGTCTCGGAGGCTCCACACGGCCCAGTTTGGAAGCTGCACATGGTCTTTACCTGTGCAGGTGTGAAGCTCATCGCTGACCTGGAACCAAAAGAGGCCGAGAAAATATGATCCACCATGAGTGAAAGTGTTTCAGGAAGGAGACATCCTGTACAGAGCAAGCGGAGAGTCAGTAGATGAGAGAGAGGCCAACACGTGCACCACTCCAAATTGTCTTTTTCCATACTGTGAATCAACTTTGATCTTATATTTTAAATTTTGCTTTTAACGGATCATGTCTGCAGCACAAATTATAGGAAGACAAAAACATGAGGGATTATAGGGATACAATATGTTAAATGTAATTTTCAAAGGTCCTTTTTGTGAGGAATTACAGTAAATTTCTCTGAATACAAAGTGGCTTTGAAGTCAGGGCGCGAGGCCCTCTGTGCTGGGACGCCAGGGGCAGAGCTGTGATTATGCTGTCAGCCAAGAATAGCTCAGGCACGCTCTCTTCTCTGTGTGTCTTCTACCTATTCATAGGAAATTCTGCCTCCCCAATACTACTAGTTGCTAAAAACTAATAAAGAGGGTTATTATGTTCTTTGAAAAGACACGCTGTTATATGGTGCCAGAGTCTTTTTACTGTATAAATGAAACGTATTCTAGACCATTTCTTTTCTTTTTTTCAAATTCTCTTTTTTTTCTACTTTTTCTAGCAAGCACTCAGAATGAAGTACCTTGGTTTCTGAAAGCTAAGAAAGAGAAATGCTTCTCTGACTCTTTCAAAGAGACAGACCACACATCCTGGGTCTTCAGAGACAGCCTACATTGTCAAATATTGTATATAGTTACCATGGGTTCCTGCATAGGGTTAAGAAGTAATATTTGTTCTATCATTTTCAGTGCAGTAGAAGGGGCTGAGTCAGGAGAGATGTTTAAAATCCAACTACAGATGCTCCCTGACTTATGCTAGAGTTGAGACCTGATGGAACCATCCTAAGCTGAAAACAACTGAAACTACAATCAATACATCTAACCTTCTAGACATCAGTGCTAAACTCATTTTACCCTGAACATTCTCAAAACTCTTCTATCATCCCACAGTTGGGCAAAATCTCCTAACATGAAGCCTCGTTCATAATAAAGTATTGAGTAGCTCAGTGTTCTAATGGATGTGTAGTGGTATTCCTCGTGTGTGTGTGTGTGTGTGTGTGTGTGTGTGTGTGTGTGTGTGTGTGGTACTGGAGATTGAACCCAGGGGAATTCTACCTCTGAGCCACATGCCCAGCCCTATTTTATTTCTTATTCAGAAACAGGGTCTCGCTAGGTTTATGAGTCTCACTACTTGCTGAGGCTGTTCTCGAACCTGTGATCCTCCTGTCTCAGCTTCCCAAGTACTAGGATTATCTCTTTATTTTAATATATACTTCCTTAATGACATATGATGTAAAGCATCTTTTCATGTGCTTATTAACATCTGCAGATCTTCTTTTGGAGGTTTCTGTTCAGATCTTTTGACCCAATTTTTAAGGATGTTCTTTGTTTTCTTGTTGTTGAATTCTGAGAGTTCTTTATATATTTTGGATACTAGCCCTTTATTGAACACAGATTTTACAAATACTTTCTCCCAGTCTGTGGCTTGTCTTTTCATTCTTTTAATTCTGTTTTTAATCTGTCTCAAGCATCAGGATAAAAGCTCCTAGGCTTTGTCTCAATTGTCTTGGCATATTCTCCCTCCCCCAAATTCTGACACATCAGTGCCATCCCTCCATATCATTAACACATTTTTATTTCCTGTCATTTTGAGTTACAGTTTCTATTTGATTTCAGTTTCAGTTCTTCTTTACTTAGTTGGTCCTCTAATAGAATTCATCCCTTTTCTGGCTCTGGAGTTTCTTACCCTTTCAGCTATGTTAAAAGCTAAAATAAACTGGGTGCGGTGGTGTACACCTGTAATCCCAGTACTTGGGAGGCTGAGACAGGAGGATCACAGGTTTCAGGCCAGCCTCAGCAACTTAGACCCTCAGCAACTTAGCAAAATCCTGTTTCATAATAAAAAATAAAATAGGTCTGGGGTGTAGTTCAGAAGTAAAATGCCTCTGGATTCAATTCCCAGTACCCCAAACAATTTTTTGTATTTAAAAAAAATTATTTAAAAAGCTACAGGAGAATTTTGTAACCTAGCTTCCACCTGCCTCTATCAATACTCCAATCACGATCAGCATGAGCAATGCATGTCCAAAGCCTCAGGCACTTGGGATGACCTTCCTCACCTCTCTATTCACTCTGATGAGCCAGGGACACCTCTAACCTCCTGTTGCCACTGGGCCCTGAGAGGGAGGACCAATGTGACGGTGCTTTTTCTTAGAAATTTCATCTATACTTATTTTTATAGTTTCTTATAGCTAGAATGGCACTATCCAGCAATTAGCATTTTGTGTTGGCAATTCAAGACAAATTTCTAAAATTATTTGTAATTTATTTCTCTTATGCTGGAGCAAATAGCAAGACTAAGGAAATCCTCTACCCACTTACCCACATGGAAAAACACAAGCAAACAAAGCAGAAGGTTGGCAGAATTTGATTCCTTGTTCCTTATACGCCACAAAGTCACCTTTCCAAACACACACACCTGAACTAAATACAAAAAGGCATCCCACAGCAATCCAGCCAATTGTTTAGAGAAATGCATCCAACAGTTGCCACTAATGGTCCAGCTATTCATTTTTAAATGCTTTCCATAAATGGACCCAGGGCCAACTACATTTCAATCATCTTCTCTCTCAGATTCCTGAAGAGAGTATGTGGATCTACATGTTTGAAAAGGACGAGATCAAGGCTCCAAGCAGTTAAGAGTTTCAAAATCACACAGCTGATCAGTGAATGAGAATTTATGTGCCATCTCTTTTATACAAACTACTTCCAAGAAAACAAAAGATAGAAAGGTAAAAGTCCCCGAAGGACAAAGAGAACCAGTACTGAAAACTTAGAATATCATCAAGGTTAAGTACATCAGAGTTCCAGTAACTAGGAAAATGGGAACTAAATGGTGAATGTTCTGGAAAGTGATTTGCAAACAATAAAGTCAAACTTCCAACCCTAAGAGAGGCTTTTAATGGATAAAAGTGGACATTCATAAGAAGGAAGCCATAAGAAATCTGTGTGGGTAAATTTAAAACAGAAGGAAAAGAGAAGTGGGAAGGAGAGAGACCAGCCACCACACCAAATAAGTGCAACAAATGGAGGGTTTGATGTTGTTGTTTAAATTTTTTGAGTATCAGCCAGTTCATATTCTACTGTCAGGCAAATCCATGCATGTTGAGTTCCCTTATCCAAAGTGCTTGGAACCAGAATTACTTCAGATTTAGGAGTTCTTTGGATTTTGGAATATATGCACATACATGATGAGGGATGGGACTCAAATCTATACGTGAAACTCATTTATGTCAAATATATATACACCCTGAAGGTGCTCAAAAGCTTTAGATTTGGAGCATATCAGATTTTAGGTTTCCAGATTAAGGATGGATGTGCAAACTTCATTTATGTGCTACACACAGATAAGAACCTCCAAATGTATTTTTAAGACCCCTGCAACAGCAATCTCAGGAACATTCCTCAGGGAAGTAGCTTCCTAAATTTAAAGTTTCTAGACCTAAAATGAATTATTGAGTCATCTCCCCCTAATCTCTCTAAAAAAATTATTTCTAAGTAAATGCTGTATACATTGTCTATGGTTCCATTACTAAATAATGGGACCTGTTAAAATATTTTTATTACTAGGAGTTTTCCAACATCAGGAGACCTCTGAGACTCAACAGAACAAATGTTTAAAAACCAGAATCTCCTGTTAAAGGGAAGATGACAGAGCTAAAAGCCTCCTGACTTCACAAATAGACATTTTAAACCCTGTTTTTCTACTTTCAGATAAAAACTCTGGCAAGAACATAGGTATTTTCTGTGCTTTTTTTTTTTTTTTTTTTTTTTTTTTTTTTTTTTTTTTTTTTTTTTTTTTTTTTTTTTTTTTTTTTTTTTTTTTTTTTTTTTTTTTTTTTGAACAGTTGTTTTTTAATAATTTATATTTGCTGGCTGAAACTAAGAGTATTATGTTTAGATCAGCCAGTGACAATAAATGAAGGGTCATGTGTTTTCCTTCATATATGGAAATTAGAGGAAACTGAGTACAAAAGTGACTCCAGACAAAGGAAGAGAAACTCCAGTGGAGGATATTAAAATCTGTAGTAATATAATCTGATATTATAATCTGTAAACACTTACAAACTGCTCTGAATGCTCTCAATACTAAAATATATTTTATTCCATTATTTTAATCACCCCAAAGGGAATGACAATGGATGATATTCTCCACTGCATTACTAATGCACAAGGACGTGCTTAGAATTCATGCCAAATCATGGCCAAACACTGACCAGATTAATAGACCAGATATTCACAATGATCCTTTATCCAGTAATTCAAGGTAAAAAATTATTTCTTAATCATTTGTCACATAAATTTAACAATTCTCATAATTTCAGCAGAAGTTATTATTTCAAAGTAAAATGGGCTAGTACTCCAAATTTATATGAATTTTCTTAAGTTTCTTTTTTTTTTTTTTGCTTTTCCAAAGCAATTGCTTCTAAATTCTCTTTTCTTCTTTGTTCAGTAGATAGTCAGGCTTCACATGGAATACAGACTGCCTGCGTCTTCCAAAGCTAACTCAGAGTCCTACCAGGATTCTATAAGATCTTCAGTCTTCATGACAAAACACACATCTTTCACAGGAGACCAGGTTGCCATGCTTCACCTCGCCTAGGGTCCGGCACTCTTGGAACCTGTTTCTTTGAAATAATGAGGCTTCTTTTTCTGAGACACATCTCCAGGTGTCTCAGAGTTGAAGAAATTCAAAACCAAGTCATTTTCTGAAGTTATACCTACTTGACCCTTCTTTAATAAAATCAGTTATCTCATATAACACCTTTCCTCTATACTCTTAAGAGAAAATCACCAATGTTAGATGATGATCCATGGGGAGAACTACCCACTTTTATGCCACTAGGATATTTTCAGGGATGCTTTTGATAGAATCCCTTGGACCCAAATGGATGGAAGACAAAAGCCCATCAGTCTTCTGTGAGCTGCACGGATGTTCATTCTCAAAAGTTAAGTAGGACATCTTTATTTCTCCGAGACTTCTGGCTATGACACGTTACACATACACACTTTATTGAATCTCACAGTAATCCTACTGGGTAGGTAAAATATATACTACTATTCAAATTCTACAGAGGAAGGGTCTAAGGCTGAGAAATCAACTCCTATGTGACCTGAGATTCACCATGAGTGGAGAGCAGACCTTTCTTCCCAGTGGATGAAGACCCGCTGGGGGTGAGGGCCAGAGCTTCTGTTCTCCTGCCTGCCACTCAGATCCAACTTGGCCCATTATGATCATCAACACACGTAATGAACTACCCAGACAAGAACTGAATAAAATATACAAAAACTCCAAAAAGAGATAAGAACCTCACATACTGGTATTTCATTTAAACTTCACTTCACCTCTCTGTTCTTCAGTATTAGTTATGAATTTTAAATTGCAACAATTTTATGATTAAAAACTGCTGGCGACTGATGATGTTGAATCTCATCACCATGTGAATCCAAAACCTTAAACTCAAAAACAAGATGTCTTGTCCAGGGCCTTAATGACATTCATGGTAGATGCTTGAGAAATATTCTACCACTTACAAGTCAATCTCCATTCTCCACTCCTCTTCGCCCTAATTAGAAAGTCTCTTCCTAGTTTTTGGTTTTTGTTTTGTTTAACCTACTTTGAGTTTTGTATTGACTTTCTATTGTTTTTAGCCAAATTGAACAGATGAATCTTTCTCACTTCTAAAAACACGTTAACAGTATAAAAACATCTGCAAAAATAAATGCCTTTGCTCTCCTTCTGGCGTGTTTAAATAGAAGTAGCTCCTCGATTCTGCTCAAGGTGTGGTCTGGCTTAACCAACTGCATTTGCTCCCTGATGATTCTTCAGCAGACATCAAACACTGAGCTAGAAATCTCTACACAGCTGTGAGGTTTCCAGTTCATCTTTTGTGCCTAGCACCTCTGGTACCAACATAAACCTAATAACAGAGATTGACTGACCCTTTCCACGAAGGGTCCAGTTCCCCTCGGCAGTCCTAGGGCCTTTACTGAAGGGTCCTCACCAGTTTCAACCGGATGAAAGCCCTTGGACTTGGAACCACGTGCAGGGCTGGGAACCAGAGCAGGAGCCTCCCCCTGCACCAGGGGTCTGGGAGACACCTGAAAAGTCACAGCTCCCTTTTGGAATGGCCTTCTCATCCACAAATAGCTCCTCTCAGGATTCCATGTTCAGCAAGCATTTCCCTGCACTCGCTCGTTGCCAGGTGGGTGTGACTGCCAGGGCCACATGCTTTCAAGGTGAGAGCCATCTTTGCAGTCATCACCCTTATGCCTTGAAACATTCCCATGCTCAGGTCTCAGTGAATAACCAGGAAGCTGATGTGGTTTCCAGCTTCTGGTGTTCAGTGTTATTCCAGGCGAGTTCCTGCCTGCATTCATTCATTCATTCATTCATTCATTCATTCATTCAGCACTCAGCTTGAGAAGCTCTGTAGGCCCTGGGTATGTAAAAATCCCAGAGACCATACCTGCTTCTTTTGATGTTACAGGCTAATCAGCTATGAAATATATCATATGATGTGACTGTCTCAGATGGCAAAGGTGTGAGAAACGGGTCAGAGAGTTAAGACACAGATTCTGGCATGCAGTTGTGTTGGGGAGTCTGTCACCCCGGGCTCTGGGTGGGCCTGTACCCTCAGGGCAAGAGGGCAGCAGGGAACCCAGAAGAATCTAGAAGACAGGTTTGCAAAATCATCTGCACATTTTAAACATCTCTTGACACAGAGATGATTTTTTCTCAGGAATTCATTTACTGAATGATATGAGAGAATCATACTTCTGCCTACAGCTGACCTTTTAAGAGAGAACATATTCTAAAAATTCTATTAAAAGAAAAAAAAACAACCTCACACATTTTTCCTGTGAAAATTCATCATGTGTTCAGGGTTTTGTTTTTGTTTTTTTAACAATACTTAAAAGGGGTCAAAGGGCTTGACTTTTCAGCTAACCTTCTCCTTTGTCTCCTCCAAGCACCGTTTGCCCCTCTGTCTGCTGACGTTACACCACTCAAGTGATCATATTCCTCTAAGCAAGAGGAAGCTCTGTCCTACCCATTGATCGCCACCCGCAAACCTGCTTTCCAGCTCAAACCCCTGTCATGAAATAGCAGAGGGCAGGCCAGCCTGGGATCCCCTTTCCACCAGCTGTATCAGTTGTCCCGTCTGAGACCTTGGCTATCCCACTGACAGTCACCTTCCTTTGTTATCAGAGGAATAACTGCCGTCCATGGCCCCCGGAGGAGGAGGGTGGAGAGCCACTTCAGGGGCTTGAGTCTCTCTACACCTCTTTTCTTCTGCCCTTCATGGATGGAGCCAACCACACTGGAATACTCTTTGGTGTATGCTGTTACACGCAGATGTATTCCAAGGGTATGTACAAACATTTAAGGTGCAGAATGATTCTTTAAAGAAAGAAATTACCAAAACTTGAGAGGCTGAGAAAGAAGGATCGCATGTCTGAAGTCAGCCTCAGCAACTTAATGATACTCTCTGCAACCTAGTGAGACCCTGTTTCCAAATTAAAATCATAATAGGGGCTGGGAGTGTAGCTCAAAGATAGAATATCCTTGGGTTGAATCCCAAGGAAGGAGGGAAAGAGGGGAGGGAGGGTAGGAGGGAATGGATGGATGGGTACAATGCATGCAAATCCTTCCCTCCTACCTGTTCTCTATTCATCCTGGGACCTGGCACCCAGCATGGCCATCAGAAGGGGTGTGTGGGTCTCAGGTGACATTAGCCTGTCCTGGCTTGGAGAGGCTTCCCCCCACCAAGACCACATGAATGTCACTTCAAAGTGTTCACCATGCCTTATGCTTTGGGACCCCGAGAAGGCCTCAGGAAGACCACCCTTTTCCTCAAGCACAAAGATAAAAATAAAAACTCCTTGACCAAAGCTAGCAGGGCATTTCTAGGCTGCAGGGCTGGCCCAGTCTGTAGGATTGAGAACACAGAGATGATTTAGGATGCTCAAATTTAAAAATCCTATAGGTCAATGCAGTCAGATAGAAGTATTAAGTCCCGATGGTCTAAAAGTCAGTGGGAAAGCCGGACGTGGTGGCGCACGCTTGTAACCCCAGTACTTGGGAGGCTGAGACAGGAGGATTGCAGGTCCACAGCCAGCCTCAGCTGCTTAATGAAGCCCTGTTTCTAAAACTAGAGCTGGGGGTGTAGCTCCAAGGTAGAATGCCCCTGGGTTCAATCCCCAGTACTGGAAAAAATAAAATAAAATAAAAATAAAACTTAGCAGGTGACAATAGTTCACAATAACCTATTATATATTTTATGAAGACCCAGAAGAGAGGAGCACAAAGGCTTCCACCAAAAGGTAATGATAAGGAGACAGAAACTCTAATTACGGTGATTTGATCAGAACACACTGTGCACATGTTGAAATCTCACGCTGTGCCTCAAAAAGATGTAGTTATTATGCATCAACCAATTTTTTTAAAGTTTAGGGAGACAGAAATGCTAACAACCTAACTTGATTACCACACATTATATACATGTGTCAAATTATCACAATGTACCCCATAAGTATGTACAATTAAAACAGTAATAATTAATTTAAATTTGTGTGAGGGAGGGGAGTACTGGAGATTGGACCCATGAGTGCTCTAGTACTGAACTACAACCCCAGCCTGTTTTTTTATTATTTTTTTGAAATAGGGTCTTACTAAATTGTCTAAGCTGGCCTCGAACTTGTGATCCTCCTGTCTGAGCCTCACAAGTAATGGGATTACAGGTGTGTACCACCAGGCTGGCTAATTTTAAAATGTTTTAAATCCTATAGGTCACAGCTTAAACACAATCCATATGCAGGCAAGGCTCCCAGTGAATGAGCCGTGCCCTAGCAGAGAAAGTGCTCTATTAGCACTTAGCTGGAAATAAGTTAATAAGAAAAGTAGGGTGTGTCGGCAAGTCCTACAGTGTCAATAAGTCCTACAGTCCACAAATCTGAAGTGAGCTGCAGACTGGCATAAAGCTTCCTCATACTGCCATCTTTGCATGACTAAGTCCCCTCTGCCCCTGCCAACAGAAGTGTCCAGAACCCCGGCCAGGAAATCTGTCTTTTCAAACAGTTTTGATGCAATCCAGGGTGCAGTGGTGCATGCCTATAATCCCAGTACTTGTCAGGCTGAGTCAGGAGCATAGCAGGTTCAAGGCCAGTGTGTGGTAAATTAGCAAGACCCTGTTTCAAAATTTTAAAAAAATATTAAAACAAAAAGGGCTTGGGATGTACAGTGTGCCTGGATGGATTCAATCCCAGTACATGGGAGGGAAAAGGTCCCACCTCAAGCCAGGTGTGGTGGCACATACCTGTAATCCGAGCTAATCAGGAGGCTGAGGCAAGAGAATCGAAAGTTCCATGCTAACCTGGGCAACTTAACAAGACCCAGTCTCAAAATAAAGAGCTGGGTGTGATGGTACACATCTGTACTCCCAGTCCTTGGGAGGCTGAGGCAAAAGGATCACAGGTTTGAGGACAGCACATGGTAATTTAGTGAGATCCTATTTAAAAATAAAAAGGGCTGGGGGTGTAGCTCAGAGATAGACCCACTATAGGTTCAATCCCCAATAATCCCCCTCCCACACACACACACAGGTCTCGGTACAGATTCTTCCCACAGCTACAGGGTGAGCACCCTGAGGGTTCCACTTGCCATTTACACAACTGGACTGACAGCTGGGTTTGTCAAAGAAAGAGTTGAAATGATCCAGGTCCTGGGCCCTCAGCAGGTACCAGATGACAAGAGGTGCCCCTCAAAGACCACTGCAGGTTTCACCAGTTTTTTGACAAACAAGGAATTGGAGCACATTCCATCAGAGCCTCCCGGAGACTTGATGGGTGTCTAACTAGGAAGAGGAAGCTACTGCCAAGCTGTAAGCCAGCAAAGTGGGTCAACCTCACACTGTGAGTGCTGGCTGAGCTCCTGAGGATGCCAGGCTCTGGGAAAGGCCCACGGATCCCCCCAAGACACTTAGGGACAGCAGATGACACCTCTACACTCCTCACCCTCCTCAAGGTAGACCTGCACAGTGCCTTTCCCAAGGCCCAGATGGTTCTGCAACAACCATGGAGTACATTTCCAAAGCAAACAGCCAAGGGGTAGGTCTGGGCTGGTAGCTGTACAGCAAAAACAGTGAGCTGCCACACCAACCTAAGACCCTGGTACCATGGTGACCAGGTGCTCTCAGATCCAGGCATAAAAATAATAGAGACACAGTGCAGAAGCATACACCCATAATCTCAGAACTTGGGAGGCTGAGATAGAAGGATTGCATGTTCGAGGCCAGCCTCAGCAACTTAATAAGGGCCTGTTTCAAAATAAAAAATAAAAAAGATTGGGGTATAGCTAAGTGTTAGAATCCTCCTGGATTCAATCCCTAGAACCACAAAGTAATAATAATGATAATAATAATAATAACAATAACAGAGACTATGACTTTGGGAATGATCCCCTAGGAGCTTGAAAGAAGAAATAACAAATTTTAGCTTCAGGAAAACAAGGATAACATCATAAAATTTCACCAAAGGACATTGCAGTTTACAAAGTGTTTCTACCTTTGCTGTCTTTGTATTTTTCAAAGTGTGTTCTGCACATACTCAGAGAGGGTAAGTAGCCCATCTAAGTGCTAGAGCCAAAACTCAAGGAAAAAGTAAAACTGGGCTTTAAGAAAATCTAGGGTCCATCTTTGGAAGAAACCAACTGAAAAGAAGTCAATCACTTCAGTTCACTGTTAATTACACTTGAAGACTTCTCATTAAGCAAATCAATCCCCAGATTTCCCATCACCATGTAAAATACCCAAGGCCTTGTTAGGTGTCACCAGCCTGTCACAGCTCCTGGGACACCCTCATCCTTCCTGGCCATCATTTACTGTGGGCCTACTATGTGCTAGCTTCGGCACTAAACCTCTTTGCTGCCTTTCTTTCACTAACTACTTAAAAGACCATAGGCAGGAGGACTCATTAACGCCATCAAGCTTGGGATCTGCCCCTGTCTTCTCAATCAAGAAAACAGATTCAGATGACTTTCTTGCAATGAAGGTCCATTGCAGGGGGGAGCAGCGGGCACCATGGCCAAGTCCTGCGGGGAGAACATGCCCACCTGTGCTCAGGAGCAGAGACAGCTCAGGAGCAAGGAGCATGCACATTCCTACTGCCTCGTGTTCTTCTCATAATAAGTCGATTCCAATAATGCATATCAGAGATCATCACATAGTATTGTGGATCATGATTTTATAGACCCTACCTTCTGATTTTGTCTCTACCTCATAAAGATAAACTAACCTGCAGCCAAGGACGCACCCATTAGAAACAGCATGCTCCTGAGCCTATAAGAGACTCTCTCAACAACAATGGATATCAGTTGCCAAGGTGCTCACATTTATTTAAATTGAGGAGCTAAAGAAATAGCAGTGTCTGTAGGCCCAGGCTGGACCGAAGGTTGTTAACAGCGTTATTTATAATAACTAACATTCATTTAGTACCTTAATTATTCCAGGAACTGAGACAAGTCCCATAAAGTTCTGTAAATGCAATTTAATCTCATGCAATCTTCCTATTAACCCTGTTAGCCAGTTACTAATGTTTTCCCCACATTTAAAAGTAAGGAACAGAAAGGGTTAAGTAAATCACCTGCAGTCACATGGTGACAAAGAGCTGTTTCAAATCCAGGAAAACAACAGAAGCCATGTTCTAAACAAGTGTGCTGTTTTGCCTGGGAGGAAAAATTCCAGGTTGGCAAATTATTTCTTAGGTACCACGTCCCAAGTCCCTGAATCTTAGTTATACAAACGCACTCCATTTCAGGTCACAATTACATCCTGCTTCCAGGCAGCTGTTGAAGAAACAACTTCGATAATGTTTGAGCACTTTTTGTTTCCAACGAATCATATAATTCTATGAGAGGGAAAGAAAGGAGTCATGTGACCAAATGGTAATTTAGGTCCTTAAAAAAAAAAAAAAAAAACCTTCAAAAATTGTTAGGAACTAGGGGTGGCAAATCCTTCAAAAAATGTCAGGGGCTGAGAATGTAGCTCAGTGGTAGAGTGTTTGCCCTGGGACTGATCCCCAGCACCACACTTTTTTTTTTAATTTCTAAAAAGCACACCATACTCAAATGTGGACTCGGACTGTAAAAACAAAACCTCATCTTCAATGTTCTGAAAAATATCATTTTCATCAGATATTGAAGCCTTGTGGGCTAAACACTCCATCCCAGTTGGCTAAGCCATTTATAAGGCATTTTAAACTATGAATGCAATAAAAATAAGATATAGAATTAAAGATGAGCTATTAAAAATGACTTCTCATGAAAATTTCAAGAAACATAGTTATACATGACTCATACTTCCAACCTTATGACTGAAGAGTAGCACTGGTCAGTAGTAGGTGGGCACACACCATGTACACTCCGGAGCACTTGGGGCTTCTCTGGATTGGAAGAAGTTCTGACTGCTTTAAGCTAACATAAGTTTGAGAGCCTGGGAGTGTTGCAGTTGTCAGAAACTGTAGAGCATGCCTAAAACATAGAATCAATTTGTGTTACAGAGGCTTTGAGTCTTTCTATGAAAATAAAACCAACCACCAAATCTTTTCTGATTCTTGAGGCTGCATGGCCTCATTAGAAACCAAAGCAAGAATTCTATTATAGAGCCCTACCCAAACTCTTATGGTGAAGGGTGACTCTCAACCAGTCTCTATCCAGTGCCAGCACAGCAAGAAAACCTCAACTTTGGGTCTCCAAATGAACCAGGCCCCTGTTCCTTGGCCCATTCTGGTCCCCCAGCCTGAAGTGAACACTTCTCTTTCAAGTCCTGGCTCAATATTACCCTCAAGGAGTTACTGCCTCCTTCCCCAAGAAGCTCACGACAATCTCACCTAAATTTAGCCAAAACCGGAGCAACGGTTTTGTGCATCTGCCAGGCCCTTTGCATAGGCTCACGACATGGCCATGGTCTAATCTAATTAACAATGTGTGACATCTAGCACACTACAAACGCTTCCCAATTCACATCATGCCACATGAATTTTAGACAGATAGAAATGCTGTAGGTCTGCACTATGATTCTTACTCTCTTTGACACTGGGAGTATCAGGGTAAATATTGGCTCCATTAAATCTCCAGGGAAGTTTGGCACAATGGCACATTCCTGTAATCCCAGTTCGTGGGAGGCTGAGACAGGAAGGTGGCAGATTTGAGGCCTGTATGTGTCAACTTAGACCGTTTCAAAGTAAAATAGGGCTGGGGGTGTATGTAGCTCACAGGTGAAGTGCCCCTGGGTTCAATCCCCAGTACTGCAAAGAAAAAAACCCTCCTGGGAATACCTGCATGCCTTACATTCCCTTTCTTTTTAGAGTAGGGCTAGGTTTCATTAGAGTTCCCTGACAGTCTTTATTCACGTGTAACCTGGGTGGGAAGGGTCTACTGCCCATTTACAAAGATCCTAGTAAAAAGGACTCCAGAGGCCGTCCTCTTTGAAGAGGCACTCGATGGAGCTGCTCACGTGGCCATTCATGGGCTCTTCTGCCACTGTGCTGGGTTGGACAACTGGCACTCAGGGTTACTTCTGCTACTTTCTAATATGTTTTTCAGTCCACAAAATCAGAGGCTACAAACTACATTTCCCAGACTCCCTTTCAGCTAAAGGTCCTGAGGATATATTTGCCAACTCTGAGATTTTAAGGATGGAAATGAGGTAGAAGAGAGACTGATGATCTTTGGCTTTTTATCTGCTGGCAATCAGATCTTGAGGGTCTGAGATTATTTCCTGTGGCCAAGATCCAATGTCTTGTCTCCAGCTTCTTGAATATTCAGAGACAGCTACAGGTGAGGCAGGTTCCAACTCTTCAAGTATCCATCGCTGACTTTTATGGCCTTTTTCCTGAATCCTACTGGCCTCAAGGTGACCTTCAGGTTCATGGACCACTGGGGTAGGCAGGGGCATTGCTCTAAGAATTATTTTCAGAGTTTTCAACAGGCGCCTGTTCTCCAGCCCTTCCAACAATTATGTGAGTACCCAGGTCTTTAAAATAGAGTCACTCCTGTTTAAAATGCCTAACATGAGTTCTGTGTTCTGCTCCAAACCCTGCCTAACAAAGAAAATGACAATAAGGACAAAATTCCACATCTGTCATATTGGATTGGCTATCTTACAGATCTGTTTGTACATTGCATACTATTCAAATCATAGTTTCTCAGTTACCATGGTTTGCCAAACATTGAAATCCTACAAACCAACTTGGAAAATGCCCACCAGGTGATAATAATAAAGTTGGCTTTACTGAGTATTGTATTAACTAGAAAAAATGTCCTTAATATATTTGCCATCAAAAGAAATTCACTTATATATTTGGCAAAGAATCTGTATGGCTCCATTTAGAAGCCACTTAACATAGGTATTTAGTGGGTCCCAAAACAAGTTAGAGCTAATCAAGTTGTGAGAATTTTTTCCTTCTCTTTTTTATTTTTTTCTTTCTTTCTCCTTTTCTTTCTTCTTACTTCTTTTCCTTTGAAAGAGAAATAAAAATAAGTAGAAAATAAGCTAATATATTATTAGAAGGTAACTTTTGAGTTTTCAAAAATCAGACATACAAATACTCAGGTGTTACTGGTATTAGGTCCTGAAAATTAGTAGAAACATAACGCTATGCCAAAGCCTGGAGGAGACCATATGTGCTATAAGGAGGAGACCAGAAAGATAATTATCCTACAGCTGGATACTTATAATGAGAAGTAGAAGGTGCATCCCACATTTCTATAGTGTAATGAATGAAATTCATTAAGGTAAAATACTACCTAAAAGGAACAAGAGTCTACCAATAAAGCTCCATTATTTAGAGTCTATATGTTTATGGAACATTTTATTTCATGTTTATATTCCCAGAGACTGTCTTATGTCAGGTGCAGAATAAATATTTGATAAGGCCAGGATAGTGGGAGTCAATAAGGGGAGAAGAAATAAATACATTATTTTGGAATTTATATTCACACAAACTCCAAAGCATATTAAGAATTGAACATAATTAAACAGAATATCTTAAAATCAAAACACAATGTTTAGAAGAGAAATATGAAATCATGCCAATTCACTGGAAACCACTGAAATGATTAACTTACTGAGAGTTAATGAGTAAAGCAGCCCAGTATGATGGTGCACTCCTGTAATCCCAGCTGCTCAGAAGGATTGCAAGTTTGAGGCCAGCCTGGGCAATTTAGGGACATTGTCTCAAAATATAAAGAAATAAAATGGGCTGAAGGTGTAGCTCAGTGGTATCAGGGCCCTGCGTTCAATAACAAGCACTGCAAGAAAAACAAGGAGAAGAGAAGGGTGAGTATGAGCAAGTGAGCTAAAGGAAGGCACGTTGGAGGGGGGAAGAGAGGAGGCCTACATCATAAATTGTATGGCTACCAGGTATTACAAAGAACCAACCAAAACTAGGATGCTACTTTGAGATACTGAAACAAGAATCCTAAATCTTTGACAAGCTAAGCCATAAACATACAAAGGAAATCAATATATACTGAAAAAAAAAAGGAAAACCCCATGTGTAATGTTAAAATTTTGGTTGTTCATCATAAAAATCTGCTTTTCAGAATATGAAATCTATTTCTAGGAGGTCGAAATTACCTTATGACATTTAGCAATCAATAAACTGAATATTCCTTAAAATGGTACCCTGAAGCCAAAAAAAGAGGTAAGTACAAAACCCAAGATGTCTTCCAAAGTTTAAGCACAGAGCCACCTGCCGCACACCCTTCCCTCTCTGCTCCAGTCACACAGGCTCCCTTCTGCACTCTCAAGATGGCGCCCTGCCGCCCACAGAGGTACTTCTGGTCCCAGACACTTCCTGTCCTCAGGACTTATTTCCGGCTTGGTGGTTTTCTCCCTGTCTTGCCTCTCGGGGTCCTGGCGCGATGACATGTCCTTCGCTGCCACCCAGGACAGATATACCTACAGTAAGACACCGAGAGAAGAACCGCAGTCACTTCACTTTGTTACAGAACATTGTCACAGTTGTTCCATTTCATTAGTAGTTATTACAATATAATATAATACCTGTTCTAGTTGTTGTTAGTTACTACAGGATAGTGTTAGAGCTGTTTTATTTTCTAATTGTTTTTGTTGCTCTCTTGCTGTACCCCTAATTTATAAACTAAAGTTTATCATGAGTATGAATGTATAGGAAAAAACATGGTATGTATAAGGTTCAGTACTATCTGCAGTTTCAGGTACTTGCTGCTGAGCCTGGTTCCTAATAGCTTCTCAATAAATCTTTGTTAAATCAGAGGTTGAATGAATGACCCAATGAGAACTTTATTGGGAGGATGAGAAGTTGTGGGGACTATAGGATAAAGCAGGGTCACAGCATAGAACAGTAGCCCAGAGGGGTGCACAGTGGCATTCCAGGCAAATCAGAATGGGCCTCGGCACCTGGAAAATAGCTCCAATGAGGCACTTTGCAAATTTATAGTTTTTATTATTATTATTATTATTATTATTATTATTATTGGTGCATTGTAATCATACATCATACTGAAGTACAGAGTGATTGGAATACACATGCACACAACTCATGAATCATTTTCTTCCAGATCTCACCCCCTTCCTTGCCCTTCCCCATACATGTCTTTGAGATTGGCAATGGTAGTTTATGTACATAGCATTATTTCAACTGTTACCTTTTTTACGTCTCTATTCCCTCTCCTACCACCTCTAAACCCCCTCCGTCACTCTACTAGAGTCTCTGCTTGTCTATCTGAGGCTACCCTTGTTTCCCCATTTCTAGGCAGCTTCCACATATGAGAGAAAACATACAATTATTTGCTTTTTTAGACTGACTAATCTTGCTTAGCATAATATTCTCAAGTTCCATCCATTTTCCTGCAAGTGCCATAAAATTTTGTTTATCTTTATGGCTGAGTAAAATTCCATTGGGTGAATATACCACAATTTTGTGATCAATTCATCTGTTGTGTTTTATAGTACTGGAGATTGAACCCAAGAGCATTCTACCTCTGAGCTACACGACCCGCCCCCCCCGCCCTTCTTTTTAATTTTTTTGTTTTTGAAACAGGGTCTCACTAGGTTGCAGAGGGTCTCACTAAGTTTCCAAGGCTGGTTTTGAACCTGCAAGTCTTCTGTCTCAGCCTCCCAAGTACCACAGGCATGCATCACCAAGCCCCGCTCCATTCATCTATTGATGGACACTTTACAGTTTTGAGGAGCCCACCCTAGTTATATCCTAACCAAAATTGTAACAGCCTCCTCTAATTACATTTGTAAAAACACAAAACAGGCAGAGGGTCTTAGAGAAATAATTTTCATGAATTTTGTGCTCAGAGCCCCTTAAAAGAGTCTAATTATATAAAATAAATCAAACCTCAAAAATCACTGTGGGTATCAGCTTAAAGTAGAGCTGATCTGGGACTTACAATACTTCTAGTGATGGGTTATTGTAATAAATGACAGAACAGTGGCATACAAATGATTCCTTATCCCTAGCTGTCCTCTCAGTATTGTGTGGACAGTTTTAATGTGGTATTTTTAAAAATTATTTACATTTTAGATACAAAGCATGCCATTTTTACCTGGTCCCTTTGTCCGAAATTGAAAAAGTACAAATTCTCTCAGTGCCCACAATAAAAAATATGAGTACTTGTTTGACCATCAGCCCAGAAAGGACTTCCCAAAAGAGATATTAGCTTTGAGAGAAGTTAGAAGAAATGGAGTGTGTGTTAGACTCCAGAGTCAAATGCCTAGAGACACATGAAAGAAAGTAAAAAGCTCGAGTGAAGACATATATATTTAAAGAGCTGCTTGAAGGCTTAAATGGAAACATTAAAATGACGTGATCCCTTAGGATTATGAAATTATTTCTGGCATGGACCTTGCAAGATATTAAATGGACCTGTGCTAATTTCTCTTTTTTAAAAATAAAATGGCAAGATCGAACAGAGAATATTTAATTTAGAATGAGCTGTCCAGGGATGCGCCCATCATTCATTTATTTTTTGTAAAGCTCTCTCCTTCCAAGACAACTTGAAAGGATTTACAGATCAAAATACATCAATACCATAAATAAAAAGCCATCAAAATAGATGGAAGGGTATCTGATACATGCCAAAATGCTTCTCTCCTCACACACATGTCATTATCTTAACAGATTTTGGTGATAGAAGCTTTGTCCTGTCCAAATGGTAAAGCAAGTCTGCAATGTAGAAATCAGAGTTTAACCTGAACAGATGCTCCTGAGATTAAATGTATGGATTTGAGGGCTGTCTGATGGCCAAGAAGCACAACTTCAACGCTTGAGCATCAAAGGAACATCCTTTTCTTTGTAAATGTGCATTTCCTACTATCAAATACATTAACTCCTAAGGGCAAAGCTAAACTTCTGCATTTTCTGACTCATCTCTGGAATACACGAGTGTGTTCACACCTGCACATGTAGTCTCCTTTAGCCACACTTGACTATCAAGAGGCACAGCCTGTACTAACTACAAGATTAAAAGACAAACATGACATCTTCCAGTGTACATTGTATGTCTTAAGTTAGAGTATAATAACACTTAGGCAAACAGCTTAATACTTGCCATAAAGTGTCACGAGAAGACGGGATCCAGCTGATGACATGGCCAGGTTATTTGAGTTGTGTATGCTATAATAGAAAAACAATGTGCAGATTAATTCACCCCCACCCCCACGATCCCATCCCAACTCCCACCGCAGCCCCAGGGACCTTTCATGCAGGTCACACAGTCACATCTGAAAACACTTCTCCCATTTAGGGCCCTGAATTATTCTCTCTCTCTGCAGCTGTCTAACTATGAAAAGCCTAGAAGAGACATCAAAATGCAGTTATTTTTTACATGAGCGCATTCCACCAAACCCAAGGCTTCTTTTCTGGAGTTGACACTTCGTTTCTGTCAAATCATCTGCCTCTCATTTTTCTCCCTTTTTCATCTCACTAATCCATGAGGTTCAACTGTGATTGCCACCATCACCTTCTGTGGCTCCAGGCCTTATGTCCCCCACTCACCCCCAGTTGTATCTAAAAACAGCACATGCAGCCTTCCTCCCAGACCCAAAATGGCAAGGCCGCATTCTCCTCTGGTCCTCCATGTCTCGGGCCCTGTGACCCAGCTTTTGCAGAGGATTCATTAGTGCTAGCTTTTTCTGGTATTGGAATTCAGAGATGTGCATCTGTTTATGAAAGTGTGTGGTTCGTGTGGCTATGTATAAAACCAGACACTTGAGAACTAAAGAAAGGATTTAGGCTGGGTGTGGTGGCACACACCTGTGATCTCAGTACTTAGGAGGCTGAGACAGGAGAGGAGGATAGCAGATTTGAGGCCAGTCTTAGCAATTTAGCAAGACTTTCAGCAACTTAGCAAGACGGTGTTTCAAAAAAGGGATAGGCATGTAGGTTAGAGGTAGAATGCCCCTAGATTCAACCCCCAGTACCAAAAAAAAGAAATGGACTTAGAACAGTGTCCATAAAGCATAGTGATTAGAAAGCTCAGTGGTTGGTTCTGACTTTTGATTCTATTCAAAAATATGCATCCCTTGCCTAATGTATGATCCTATGGCTTCATAAAGATTTTGCCAATATCTTTTGGGACTTTATTATCTTTTTTAAAAACAACCCTAAAATAAGTAGGCCTAAGTTGAAGAAGTACTTGCCACCAGCAGTTGTTGTACAACATTGAAATGTAAAATGACCATCAGAAGGAAGTTGCTGGCCTTTTCCACTCTGAGCCTTGCCCAAATGCATGTGTAGGGGGAAAGGAAACAGGTCCAGTGTGGCTCCGGCCAGTCTCGATGTGACACTCACACAGACTAAGCATGATTTGTGTCCTGAGTAGGTCAGGAGGACCCACTAGGGAGTGTTTCTACAGTGCTTTGAATTCACTAGAAAACGTAGAAAACTGAAGGCATGGGCTTGGGAATACTACGCCTCAGATGGAGCCCGAGGCTCCTCAGGGCTGTTGTTTCACCTAGCAACCCTGGCATGAAGTTAGAGCTAGTGTTTGAGTTACTTTGGGAGGGGGCACTAAATTAGGAAACAAAGTATTAAATAGGTGTTAGGTACTAAAAATATCTATGTTCCAGCTGCCTCTTTCAATCTATGCTACCCACTGCATTCAGAATAATCCACCAAATGTGTCTATGAATCAAAGCAACCACCACCCTCAAATTCTTTGGGATCCTTCCTTCCCCAGCTTTTCCTGTGTGGGTCTGAGGTAGGATAATCTATACCCTTCTTTTATATATATACTTTTGTTTGTGCATTGTACTTATACATCATAGTGAGGTTCAGAGTGATACATTTATACATGCACACAGCCTTTGATGTGTTTCCCTCCATTACCCACCTGCTCCCCCTCCTTCTCCATACACCTTAGTAAGGTTGGTAATGATGCCCTTATGTATGCACATAACCTCATCTGAACTGTTCCCTTCCTCAAGCTTCGTTTTCCCCTCCTTGCTTCCCTCTCCCAGTCTCCTACTATTCTACTGGTCTTTCTCCTTGTTTGACTAAAGTCTGTTTTGTCTCTTATATTCCCTCTAGTTTCAACATAAGAGAAAAAAGATACAACCCTTGACTTTCTGAGACTGGCTGATCTCACTTAGCATAATATTCTCTAGTTCTATCCATTTTCCTGCAAATGACATAATGTTTTTTCTTCTTTATGGCTGAGTAAAATTCCATTGTGTGTTTATACCACATTTTCATTATCCATCCATTTGTTGATGGACACCTAGTTTTTCCATAATTTGGCTATTGTGAACTATGC
The DNA here is from genome assembly GCA_004027655.1 of Graphiurus murinus. Taxonomy (NCBI): domain Eukaryota; kingdom Metazoa; phylum Chordata; class Mammalia; order Rodentia; family Gliridae; genus Graphiurus; species Graphiurus murinus. Next base: position 54,204 of record PVLC010000666.1, read on the forward strand.
TACTATAAACATGAGTGTGCATGGATCACTAGAGCATTCTGACTTTAATTCCTTTGGAAAGATACTGAGGAGTGGTACAGCTGGGTCATGTGGTAGTTCCATTCCTACTCTTTTGAGAAACCTACATACTGATCTCCATAATCGTTATACTAATTTACAGTCCAACCAACAGTGTTTAAGCATTCCTATTTTCCCACATCCTCACCAGCATTTGTTATTGTTTGTATACTTGATAATTGCCATTCTAACTAGAGTGAGATAGAATCTCAGGGTGGTTTTAATTTGCATCTCCATGATTGCTGATGATATTGAACATTCTTTTCTGTACCCTTCTTACCTAAATGCTTTCCTGTATAGCAGTTCTCGCCTACATCTGTGTGCCCACACAGTCTTCCTGCATGCACATCACTCATTCTTTTTTTTTTTTTTTTGCGGTACTGGGGATTGAACTCAGTGGCATTCTACCTCCGAGCTATACCCCCAGCCCTATTTTTTATTCTTTATTTTGAAACAGGGTCTCACTAAGTTGTGGAGTGCCTCACTAGGTAGCTGAGGCTGGCCGCAAACCCAGATCCTCCGGTCTCAGCCTCCCAAATGCTGGGATTACAAGTGTGCACCACCACGCCTGGCTTCACATCACTCATTCTTTCCTACACAAACATACACCACCCACTCTTCCATGCACACACACGCCTGTATCAACCCCTTGCAGTCTGATGACTTCCAATCCTGGCAGTGCAGCTCCCTTGTTGACGATGATGGAACCTTTTAGGGAAAGGAACTCCCTCTTCTCAACACATCACTTGGATGCTTTTTCTCTCTGGAGCTCATGAAAGAGATAAGGAGATTCAAGTCCTTCCCCAGCCCTAACATTGCTGCCCCACACCGTCCACCAGGTATTGACTCCAGGCTCAGCTAACTCATCAGCTAATGGAGTGCCCACTCTTGTCTCAGTCTTCTTCCCAGGGCATCTAGAAGGACTGAAGGGAAAAACACACAGAACTTAGAAGAGAGGTGACACAGCCTGAACATGCCATGCGTACTGTGTTCATGCATTCCTGTCTTTTGTGGGCAGATGTCACTAAGGCAAGTTCTACACTTCCTCCAAAAATGTCCTTTGGTGGTGCTGTGACTAGGAATATTTGGTTAGGAGGACCAAGATCTCTGCCACTGAAGCACCCGGAAGTCTGCAGCAAGACCCCAGATGAACGGTTCCTGCTCCCATCCATTCAGCTCTGGAGAAGAATCTCTATGTCACCTCTGTCTGTAAGGGGCAGTTCTTATAACCCTCAAAGGGGCCTTGTGGTCTGTAGACAGTGAGCACTTAGGACCACCTCTGGCTCCATTAGCCATCATACCTGATCCCCCTCCCTATGAACTTTTCTTCCTGCTGCCTCATCTAACAATGCAAGTCAAATTGACCATTCCCTTCAACAAATATTGAAAGCACTGGGGCAGGATAGGTGCAAAGATATATCAGATTGGGTGTGGTGTGGTGGTGCATGCCTGTAATTTCAGTACTTAGGAGACAAAGACAAGCGATCGCAGGTTGGAGGCCAGCCTCTGCAACTTAGCAAGACCTTCAGTAACATAGCAAAACCCTGTTTCAAAATAAACAATAAAAATGGCTGGAGGTGTAGCTCAAAGCTAGAATGCCCCTGGGTTTAATCCTTTGTACCAAATATATATCTCCCTCTCCAGGAGGGAATTGCCCACACTTGGAGAGAAAGACAGACAGATGAATGGCCATAATGCAAGAAGGAAGAACATTCTAGGCTCTCAAGCCTTCCATGAAGCCAGAGGAGCAATGTTATTTTGCCTACCAAGGGGGGTGGCATTGAGTATGCCGTTAAAGACAAGGACACAAGGAAGAGCATTTTAGACAAAATGGAGCAAAAAGCATGGGACAAGCTTGGCAAAGTGCAGCTAGTGCAGAGGACCTGAAGCCTTTGATTCTGGAAGGATGGGAGCCAGCGTGGACAGAGTGACCCAGCAGCGGCTATAAAGCACCCACTAAGGTTAACAGATGGATTAGGATCAGCAACAAGCAGACTACAGAATGCACCACGGCCACCAATTTCAAGAGAATGGGACATAATCCTGTTCAATTTTATTTATTTATTTATTTATTTATTTTTAATTGGTGCATTGTAATCATATATCTTTGTTAGGTACAAGCTGGTAAAGGTAAAGGGATACATGCACACATTTCTCATTTAACCCTTCCCCAATTCCCACCCCACTCCCTCCTCCTCTCTCCTTCTCAAGTTCAGTTTAGTGATTGACTTTGATGTGTTCATGAAAGTACATCATGCTCATTAGGGTGTCCCTCCTCCCCCCATCACCTTCCATTAAGTCAAATTCTTTGCTCACCTAAGGATTCTCCTTCTTCATCTGGAATCCCTCTTATGCCCCATTTTCTCCCTAGCTTCCACATATTAGGGAGAGCATATGATTTTTTACTTTTTGTGACTGACTAATCTCACTTAACATAATGTTTTCCAGTTCCATCCATTTCCCTGAAAATGACATGATTTTGTTCTTCTTTATGGCTGAGTAAAATTCCATTCTGTACATATCCCATAGTTTTGTAATCCATTTATCTGTTGATGGACATCTTGGCTGTTTCTATAGTTTGGCAACTGTTTCTATAGCATTGGCAATTGCCAGTGCTCTCTTTGTGGCCCAGCATTTGGTCTATTTTGGAGAAGGTTCCATGGGCAGCTGAGAAAAATGTGAATTCAGCTGTAGTTGGGTGAAATATGTATCTAACAGGTCCATTTGGTTTATGGTATTGTTTAGGTCCGAAGCATCTTTACTGACCTTTTTTTTTAGAAGATTGGTCTAGTGATGTGAGAGGAGTATTGAAGTCTCCTAGTATTAGTGTATTGGGATCTATGTGTGACTTTATATCATGCAGAGTTTGTTTTACGAAAGTGACTGCACCTATGTTTGGGGCATAGATGTTGATAATTGTTATTTCCTCTTGCTGGATTGTTCCTTTTACTAGTGAAAAATGACCTGCTTTGTCTCATTTGATAAACTTAGGCTTGAAATCTAATTTATCTGATATCATAGTTGAGTTGCTACTCCTGCTTGTCTTCAAGTTCAATTGGCATGGATTACCTTACTCCAGCCTTTCACCTTTAGTTTGTAGGAATCTTTGCTTGTAAGGTGTGTTTCTTGCAGGAAGCATATAAATGGATTCTGGGTTTTAATCCATTTTGCCACCTTGTGCCTTTTTATTGGGGAGTTGAGACCATTTATATTCAGTGTGATTATTGAGAAATGATTTTTAATTCCTAACATTTTGAGTTTTGACTTCTGTTTGCGGTAGTGTTTGTTCTTCTTTGCTTAGTTGTTTGCTTCCTGGAAATTATTGTTTCTCTGGTTCTGATGTTTATTTGTTAGTTCTTCTTTGTAGTTAATCTCTTTGAGTATTTTCTCCAGTGCTGGTTTGGAAGACATAAATTCTTTCAGTTTCTGTTTGTCATGGAAAGTTTTTATATCCCCGTCAATTTTGAGAGAGAGTTTTGCTGGGTAAGAGAATCTTGGCTGCAAGTTATTTTCTTTCAGAGTTTGAAATATGTTACTCTAACCCCTCCTGGCTTTCATGACTAGGTTTGGGAGGTCTGGAGTGATTCTAATTGGGTTGCCTCTAAATGTCACATGGCCTTTTACTTTTGTTGCCTTTAAAATTCTCTCCTTAGCCTCTACATTAGTCAGCTTGATTATTATGTGGTGTGGTGAACCTCTTCTTTGGTCTTGTCTAAAGGGGGTTCTATATGTTTCCTGCACTTGTGTGTCTACTTCTCTTTCTATGTTTGGAAAATTCTCTGATATTACTTCTTTGAAAAGGTTGTTTATTCCATTGGTTTCAACTTCTAATCCCTCTTCTATGCCTATTATTCTTAGGTTAGCTCTTTTAAAATTGGCCCAGATCTCATTGATTTCCGATTCATACTGTCGAATTTTTTTTTTCTAGATTATGTACAATGGATTCATTTTTGGAATGGTCATCTTCTAGGAGTGATATTCTATTTTCCATGTGGTCTAATCTACTGTTTATAGTTTGTATTGATGCCTTCACTTCTATTATTGCATCTTTCACATCCTTCACTTCCCTCAAGGCTTCTCTATGATTCCAGCTCAGGATGTCAGATTCTTTGTTTACTTGTTCCTTTATTTCTTTCCAGCTCTCTCTGCATTCTTTCTGGAAGTTTTGTATCATTTCTATTATTAAAGATCTGAATTGTTCTTCTGGTAATCTCTGCCTTTCAGTGTTGTTGAGTTCTGTTATTGTGGGATTGTGTTGACTCATTGTTTCTTTGCTATTTTTTCTTCCTATGGTTTCCCTGTTCTTAAATTTATATCTTTGCTGCTCTTGCACGCTTTCTCTGAATTTATAGGTTTCTTATTTTTATTTTCTCTCTGTGAATGGTATCTTGTACTGAGTTGCAATTACTCTGGGACTTCTTCTGCCCACTCTATTGGTGTCTTTGGTGGGTTTCAGGTGTTGATTTCTAGGGTCTAGCAAACGGTAACAAAGCAACCAATCTTCTGAACAAACATAGATAAATCAAAGCAATGCAAAGTGAAAACAGAGTAAAAACAAAACAGAAAACAAAAAAACCAACAAGAAACAAAATTTTAAAAAATCCTGCAAGTTTGTAAGAACAGACCTGATTTGGCCTCTGCAGATCTTTTAGGTAGATCTCTGCTGCTGTGGGCACCCAGCAAAATGGCAGCTGCCACTACTGTGTACATGCCGGCTCCTTTGTTCTCCCTGGTCTGCTTTCTGGGTTCTGATCAGCTGCTTTTGTTGCTTTGTTCACTTTTCTGCTGTTTTGCTTTTCTTTCCTTCCATCAAGAAGCTGCTTTTGCAGCAGTTTTGATTCAAGCTCTGCAATGCAGTTGATCGCTGCTTCGGCTCTGAAGGGAGAGGTGAGCTGAGGTGGCCCCATGTGGGCTTAAGCTGGCCGTACCACGTGTTCCGGCCACTGTTGAAGGTGGCATGATATGCCACCTGGTTAGGATGTGGAGTTCAGGAGTTGCTTACTCCACCTCTGGTCCCTGAGAATGAAGAAGTTCATTATATATTTCTTTGTTAGTGGACCCCATGCTGGGGGCTGGCTCAATGGCGGCCACCACTCTTCGGTGTGGCACTGCTGCCACGCAGATGGCCTTCTTTGCTCTCCCTGGTTGGCTTTCTGGGTTCTGTTCAGCTGTACTTCAGTTTCACTTTTTTGCTGCTTTTTTTATTCTTCTGTCAAGAAGCTGCTTTTATGGCAGATTTGAATCAAGCTCACAGCGCCTGATGAGAGGTGTCTCACTCCAGTGCCATCTTCCTGGGATAATCCTATTCAATTTTAAGTGGGGGCAGCAGCCCAGACACGCATTTTTATAAGTCTCTTAGTCAATCAGCCAGGATTTGCGAGGCCGAATGTGCAAGGTGGCTCTCTCATGCTTTCTTTTGAACTCAGGAGAATCAAGTACTGCAGTTCCCGCAAATGGTACAGATTTGTTAGGAAGAGAATACCAGTTCTCCCAAACCAGCCAAGAACCATTGGGTGGTCACTTACACGACACATCCTAAAGGCACAAGGCAGTTCAAAATAGGAACTATTCCAGAATGTTAACATCATGGAGGAGAGAAACTTGAGTTTGACCTAGAAGGAAGAGAACGAGGCCTTGGAGCCATGCCCATGGCCAAAGGTGGTTCTGGACTCTGAGTATAATAGGATATTCTTTGCTGGCTCCAGCATTTGCTGATTTGGGGTCCTGAGACATGTCACTCACCCCCTGGGGTGACCCCTCAGGTTACTCAACTATAAAATGAAATATATTATCTTCTCACACTTAAAATTCTAGAACGCAAGGTGTATGAGACAGAGAGTGCTGGTCATGTACTGTGTGCACCTGGAAAGGACTAAGAGTCAGGGACAGGGACAAGAGGCTTTAACAACACAGAGGGTCATTCTTTGGGTGGTATGTGATTGTTGAGTTCTCACGCTGCCTCTGGCTGAGCCACCTCAGGAGTGGGGAGGAGGTCTGAGGCCACCTGCAGCCGAGATGCAAGACACGTTCCCTCCCCAGGTCACCCAGCCCAGGATGCTGGACTGACAAAGAGATGTCCTACTCATGTGGGCCAGCAGGGGAAGTGCACTTGCAGGTGGAAAGGCTAGCATGCAGTTCTGCTGGGGACCTGTCCAGTGAGCTCCAGGGGAATCTCAAGGAAGCCAGGCCAAGAGATTGTTTATTTGCGGGTGCTTAACTTCTTCAGGGCAGCCAGCCTCTAGCCATCTGGGTTTCACTGAGCACCTGAAATTAGACCTTAATGGAATAAACCGTGCGATGTAAACAGGTTGGAGGAGACACATTTGTGACTGAGAGGAGCCCCTTCCATCTTAAGAGGGGCGGTCGAGAGGCGGGTTCTGTGTGTGTTCTGGTCTGGACTGAATTTTCTTTCAAAGAATTCAATTTGCTTTGCAGAGCAGGTGAGAGGAAAGAATGTAAAGCGAAATGATCGAATTTCATCCAAAAAGTACTGAAGTAATGGAATCAGCCATCACACTAATCCTCATCTTCAGACAAATTTTTCTTGAAGTCAGCAGGTGGCAAGAGAGTGGGCCAAAGGTGACAACTGATGAAATTCGCTTTCCTTCCCCCAAAGTCTGTTGCAAAATCCACTATCCTCACCCCATCTATGCAAGAAAAATTCTTTGTTATTATTTGAATAACAGATCCAAGGATTGCATGTGTCTGTCTGTCTGTCCCCCTCCCCATGTATTAAGGATTGAACCCAAGGGTATTCTACCACTGAGTTACACCCTCATCCTATTTTATTTTTTATAACCAGTTCTCCCCAAGTTATAATGTTCTGCCAGCCTCAAACCTTCAGTCCTCCTGCCTCAGCCTCCCAAGTACCATAGGATTTCTCTCTTGTTTAATCCTTCATCCAGTTGTTTGAGATTGAGTTTTCCTTCATGCCCACACAATTCTCCAGCCCCCTTCAGGTGGCCATGGGACTTTGGGTGACTGTGATCATGGCCTCTTTCCCCTCACTGAGGCCACAAGTAGGTGGAGAGATCATAAGCCAGCAACTACATTCTCAGCCTGATCTTGTCACATTGTCATGTGACTTGAATAAGATGCTCACGACTCCTGAGCCTCAGTTTCTGCTTTTATAGGTTAGGCATGTCCTGAATTACCTGAGACACCTGTCCTTCCTACCTTGAGAGGTCACTGGAAAGCATACTATGAAAAGATGGGCATCCTTGAGATTCCTAGTATCTTTCCTATTGGAAGATCCTTGATATTCCTTGTAGGTCTAAATTCTGACTCTAATGTATAGTAAAGGACTTTGAGAACTTGAGAACCATTTGTTGTCACATAAATCAGAACGAAGTATGGCTAGTCCAATTATTCAACAGCCCAAGGGCCTGAGTCAAATGCCTTGAAAAGGAGCCAGACACCCCACCCCTTGCTCTGCCTCACTCCTGTGAGCCAAGGAGCTCAGCTCCTGCCATGGAGGTTCCCAGAAAGCAAAACATATATCATCAGCAAAGATGCTAGTGTCTTAAGACTGAGTAAACAGAGCTCCCCAGGAAAGTGACCTAAACTTCAGTGATCCTTCATGTATACAGTCCAGACTTCAAACCCTTTCATCTCCAAAGCTGCAGAAAAACTGCTTGGAAAACAGAATTCCTCCTGCTGAAATCTTTCCACATACAAATGGTATCTTTGCACTGAAGAAATCGACCTTTCCCTCAGAACTTGCAACACATCTGACCAAAGATGATGATCATTTTGCAACATCTGCGACAAATACCATTTATTTTTAAACATGCGGAAGGTATTTGAAGAGCTCTTAAAAGGAAACCCTGAGGATTTTTAACATATCAAGTTGCTCTTCTTAAAGTCCTAGATAGTACAGGGACAAATATGGGCCCCAATAAAAATCTAAGCAGGGACATCTGACACTCTCTGAACATGGGTTTCTCAAGCACTCCCGAGACAGAGCAGGGTAGACAGATAGCTCCAGAAGCCTGGGACAGGACTGAAAAACTGGGCATGCAGACTGGGTTATTAAAGTCAGTATTTTAATTTTAACATTCATGCACAAGGTTTGTGTTTCTAATCTATAATATTCTCTCTATATATCGTGTGTGTGTGTGTGTGTGTGTGTGTGTGTGTGTGTGTGTGTGTGTGTTACTGGGGATTGAACCCAGGGGGATTCTACCTCTGAGCTACACTCCAGTCCTATTTTTTATTCTTTATTTTGAAGCAGTCTCACTAAGTTGCAGAGGACCTCACTAAGTTGACAGCAGCGGCAGCAGGCCAGGACAAGCAGGGGGTGGCCTGAGCCTCCTGTGGCTGCGATACCTACACCCTCACACCCAAGAGAGGCCAGTTCTGATGATGTTTCAAAAGAGGGATTCAGTGCATCAGAGCAGGAACAGGCAGGAAGGAGAAAAGAACCGTGCTATGTGCGGACCTGATGTCTTGTCATTTCCTCTTATCCTTCAACTCAAAATCAGAACTGTCAAAATTTAGACTTGCTCCGATGTATTCTACTAGCGAGATTCACAAGTACAAATAGGATACAGGTGAAATGAGAACACATACACACTTTGTACTTAACTAGGAAACACCACGTGGGTAATGAAGCAACTGTATTATACTCAATGGGATTTAACATGGACTGTTTAAACCTGAGTCAAAAACTGTGCTTTCAGATGCTGTATTATATTCTTATATTCTACAAATATGTTCTTCTGCACCAGGTGGGTTTTCTCCAAATTTGACAATTTTTTCACAATAGAAAGAGCTTTGAAGGACAGAATAGCAAGCCCTTCCCTCCTTTCTCTCTTCTTTCTCTCTCCTTCTAGCCTTTCCTCCTTCCTCTTTTCCTTCCTTCCTTCCTTCCTTCCTTCCTTCCTTCCTTCCTCCTTTCCTCCTTTCCTCTTTCCTATCTTCTTTCCTTCCATTTCTCTTCTTTCCTTCTTCCCTATCATTCCTTTTACTTCTTTCCTCTTCTTGTCTTTCTTCTTTCTTCCACCACTCATTTGTGTCCACTCTGCACAGGACATGGGGCTGCTTTCTGGGGTTGGGACAACAGAGCCAGGGGCTGCCCTGGCAGGATGTGGACTGAGCATGGGGGTGGGCAGTCGGGCTCACCCCCTGGTGTGGTGACTTTGAGAAGGACATGCATTTGTGAAATTCCAGGAGGGACCCAGACCCAGACAGTGATGGTGGGGCTTCCTAGAGAAATGACACTGGCCTTCAGCTCTGGAGCAGACCTTCGAGGCCCCTAGCTCCTTTCAGCTCAAGAGTCCTTAGACGAGGATGAGGTCCTGCTCAGACCTCTAGTCTGGGGGGTTTTCCTACTGAACCCACATCCAACCACTCTACCATGACCCCACAGCAAGCTTGGCCCACCACAAGGGATACAGCTGAAGTCTGGCAGCTATACGGCTTCTCCCAGTGAAATACTGCCTATTGTGTCTCTGGCTTCACCTGCCATGAGCGAGCCCTATCCATGAGACTCTGTCTGTTTCCCTTATTAAATCAGTGGTCTGTCACTGTTATGGTTTGACTAGGGAATGGCCCCCAGAAAAGTTCATGTGTTGGCAATGCAGACAGGCTCAGAGGTGTGGCATGCCAGAGGAAGCAGGTCATGGGGGCATAGCCTTGGGGACTATATCTGTCCCTGGCCACTCCCTAGGGGTTGGCCTCTCTCTTTCTCTCTCTCTCTCTCTCTCTCTCTCTCTCCCCTCCCCCTGCTTCCTGGAAGCCATGAGGTAAAAGGGGTTCTCCTCCTCTGCCATGCCTTAAGGTCCTGCCACTGAGCCATTTCTACCTTGAAGCCCACCACCCATGAACTGACGCCTATGAAACCTCTCAAAGCAAGAGCCAATAAACCTTTCTTCCTCTAAGTTGTGCTTGTCAGATATTTTGGTCAGAACAACAAAAAAGCTGACTAATTTTTTTTTTAAATGCATAAAAGATTTAAAAAACTCACATGCATAAAAATTTCTCCTATAGAATTAAAATACCTCATATTTACATATTTGCTTAAGGAGTTTCTATACTAGAGATAAAGGTAAAAGGGGACTTTCCTTCCATGACATATTCCCCAAGGAGATATTTGCAAAGTGAATTTTTTCCCACTGAAGTGCAAAGTTTATCAGGAGTCCCATGCCCACTGCGCTTGGGTTGGACTAAGTTTCAGAAGGCACATCTGCCTCAACAGTAGCCATCAGAGGTAGAAAATACATCCTGTGTGGCCACAGACAGGCTCTGATGGGGTCCAGCTGTTGGAGAAATCCCAGCTGAGGGAAGCAGGGCAGAGAGCGGTGAGTGGCCATCCCAGCGTAGTGAGATTCTGGAAGGGGCTGGGATTAGACCACGGTCACATTTAGAAAGCCATGCACAAGGTCATGCCCTGTCCATTAGGGGGATCCGTCAGCTGCCAGAGTCCCAGGGAGCTACTTGAGGAAATTTTTAAATAGGATGGAATTTATTCTTACAATACAACCCCTGCATTTGTTTCCTTGGCCCCAGAGCCCTGTGAGCTATCCTGTCTCCTCTGGAATGGCTCAGAGAAGGTGTGAGGGAATGGCCCCACAAAGTCTTGTTGGGGATCCCAACACTCCCTGACCTCCCTCTGACCTCAGCACCAAGTTGTAATTGTTCACATTTCCTAGTAAATGATGACCCCAATGTGCAAAAATACAAGTGGAAAGATACCCCAAAGTCCTGAACCTAGAGGCCAGACTCATCTTAAAACTGCAGTGAACATACAAAAAACTTAAAAAAAAAATGAACACTAAAGAAACAAATAACCCAATCAAAAAAGGAAAGGGGTGGAGGGGGCAAGTGAGCTGAATAGATACTTTTTAAAGGAAGAAATACGAATGGCCAATACAAATATGAAAAATGTTCCACATCATTAGCAATCAGGGAGATGCAAATCAAAACTACACTGAGATTTCACCTAACCTCAGTCAGAATGGCAATCAAGAATACAAATAATAATAAATGCTGGCAAGGATGTGGGGAAATAGGAACTTTTATACATGATTGGTAGGATTGCAAGTTAGTACATCCATTATAGAGATCAGTTTGGAGGTTAGAAAACATAGAATAAAATCACCGTATCACTTACTCCTGGTTATCTTTCCAAAGGAATTGAAGTCAGAATATTATAGGATACATGTATATCCATTTTTATAGCAGCACAATTTACAATAGCCAAACTATGGAAACAGCTTAGGTGTCCATCAACAGATGAACGGGTTACAAAACTGTGGAATATACACACAATGGAATTTTACTCAGTCATAAAGAAAAACAAAATTACGTGATTTGCAGGAAAATGGACAGAACTGGAGAATATTATGCTAAGTGAGATCAGCCAGTCTCAGAAAGTGAAGAATCATATAAAACACATATGTGGAAGCTAGAGAGAAATTGGGAAACAAAAGAGACTTCAGATAAATGAGAGCAACCAGCAAAATAGTGGAAGGGGATTCAGAGAGGGAAGGAGGGAAGAAAAGGGGGAGACTTGGTAAAGGAAATAGTTCAAGCAATCCTGTGTACCACTGTGAAGCTATTAATACCAATTTCAACAATATGTACAGGGAGGGAGAGGGACTGGGGCAGGATCTGGAGGGAAATGCATCGGGGGCTGTGTGCATATACATTTCTATCGCACAAAACTTCAATATGATGTATGGTTACAATGCACCAATAAAAGTATATATATATATATATATATATATATATATTTTAAATTGCAGTGAATAACTTAGATAATGCATAGTCTTCAAACCTGGGTCCTCAGGACCACCAGGGATAAACATCTTCTTAGAGCTGTTAAGAAGGCAGTGAAACAGAAAATCTGAATTGCAAAATGCTCTAAACTCAGCATGTTGCTACCCACAGGGAGCGGGGAGCAACTGTTTATTTTTATCCCTCTGTAGAAGAGGTGACACAGTAGTCACCAAACACCCAGGAAGGCATTTATAGACTTCTGTAACAATTAGCATTACTTTTACAAGCATTTCCCTGAAGTTGACTAATGGAAAAAGCAAGTCAAAAAACTAAAGTATAGTTCATTGTGTTTCTTTCGCTGGTTTTTATACTAATGATAATAACAGCTAACATTTACAGAATACTAGATTATATGCCAAGCATCTGCTAAGCACTATCTGATTATCTCCTTTCACTTCTGAAAATGATGGGCATTACAGAGAATTTCTCCACTGACTATGAATCAGATCTATGAGTTCCATAGGGCAGGTGCTACCCTTCGTTCAGTGGGGCGCAGTGCCAGGTGCAGGGAGCACTCAAGAGATGTTTGTTCAACCATTTTTGTAAAACCTGAAGCTGGGTTTGATAATTAGGAGCTGGTTAAAAATATCAACCTACTTTCCTCAAAACTATGTCTTTAGACAATGTTTGCTGAACTTATTTAATGAGCTTTTAAATGATTGAATGATTGAATTGTTAGTATATTATCCTCTTTTTTAAGGTTCTGCTGTTGGATCTTAAGGGTCCACCAAAGGCCCACGTGTTATGGACTTGCTCCTTGGGGTGCTGCTAGTGGGAAGTAGTGGAGGCTTTAAGAGGTGGGGCCTAGTGGGAGGTCGTACGTCATTGGAGGTGTGACCTTGAAGGAGGTTATGGGACCTACAACCCCTTCCTATTTCTCTCTTCCCTTCTCAGACACATTGCCATAAGTAATGGGACCAACCCTCCATGGACTGAAGCCTCCAAAACTGTGGTACAAAACAAACCTTCCATCTTCATAAGTTAGTTGCCTTGGGTTTTGTTATAGTAATGGAAAGCTCACTAACACAGATAATAAAGCAAGAAAGCAAAATAGTTGACAGAAAATCCTCAGGAAAGCATAGTTCCCTCTCACCAGCATTTCAGTTTTTCAAAGCAAGTATTTTCATACACTTAGGATACGACATGTCAAATACTGAATAGTGTGATTTTCTATCCCTTCCGTTTAATTGTTAGAGATTTACAGTACCATAAAAACAAAGACTTCTCAAGCCTAGTATTTATATACATGCAAAGTCCTCCAAAACGATTTACTCAATCTGACAATTAAGTATAGCAATTAGAACAAATTATGGAAGGACTGGTCTAAATTAGGAGAGAAGGTTGAACTACACAGTGTGTCCATAAAAGTATATACAATTTGGATGTTGATAAGAAATCTACAAATACTGGCAGCCTTTGGTGTAAACAAGTCATGATCCACAGCTGCAGCTGTAAAGTGTTGAGAAGTTAGAATATATTTTCCCATGGACATAAAATTATAATCATGCTTAGAGTCTGTGTGTGACAAGTTAGGAAGATACTTAGCCAGAATTTCCACCCTCCCTCAGTGATTAACCTGACTGGACATAGGTCTTCCATGTTGGGGGTAGACGGCAAGGGAAGGGAACAGAAGCAGACACCTCTGCTCATTGCCTGTGGTAGAGCCCTGAGCTTGCTAAGTCCAGTGGGAGAGTTCCAGGGCAGGACCCAGGCTGGAAGCCTACTTCCATCTGTCCCTTTCTCTTCACTGAGCCTCATTTTTGGAAGGACAAGGACAGTGGATGGTGTCTACTCAGGCTTCAATGATAAAGTACCATATATGCTTAAACAGCAGACACTTACTGCCTGGAGGGTCTGGAGGCTGGAAGTTCAAGGTCCAGGCGTCCTCACCATTGATTCCTTCTGAGCCTTCCCTCCTTGACTTACAGATGATCTCCTTCTTGCTGCAACTCATGGGGTCTTTTCTGTATTTGTCTGTGTCCAAACATCCTCTTCTTATAAGGATCAGGGCTCACCTATATGACCACACTAACTTTAATTACTTTTTGGGGGGTTGGGGGAGTAGTTGAGTTTTAATCCAAGGGCATTCTACCTCCTAGCTACACCCACAGACATATTTTATTTTTTATTTTGAAATACGGTCTCATTAGGTTTCTGAGGGCCTCACTAAGTTCTGAGGCTGGCCTCGGACCTGTGATCCTCCTCTGTCAGCCCCCCAAGTACTGGGATTACAGGAGTGTGCCACCCTGCCCAGCTAATTACTTCTTAAAGATCCAAGTAAAGTCACATTTTGAGGTGCTGAAGGTCAGGAATTGAAGCTAGGAATTTTGGACAAAAGGAGGGGCATTGGATAAACTTTTCAGCACATAACAGAATTCATTTCTCTTTAGAATAAAAAAGCAAAGGAGAAATGCACAGAACAGAACTGGCCTACTCTGCTTATACCTAGGATTTCTCAGGGTAGGAAGGGAATTCCCTCAGCAGTGATAATCTCTAGCCTTCACGGGAGAAAAATAAAATCTATAAAAGGGCCAAGACCTAGAAGAGCACAAACCCTGCTCCCACTCCTGCCCCCACAGGAGGGTGGTGTCCCTGAAGATGTGCCACAGGGACCCTCTCACCACACAGCTCTTCCTATGAGCACCATACACGAGGCCCCATGATCCCCACACACACAACATGGCAGGGGCAGGGTGAGTGGAGGTGGGAAGGGACCTCAGAAGCCTGGAGCTGCTGCCTCCTGATGGTGCAGTGAATCACCAAGAGCTCACAGCGATGTTGACTTTACCCATAGACTGCTTCATTAAAAGCTCTGCATCCCAAGAGCAGAGGTCACCTCACCAGTGAATAAAAGTGGGGCCAAGAGGGGACACATGTCTTTCTCTTTCCATGCACTGCTCAGGGTAGATGAACTGTCAGTTTGTCAGTCCTCTGCTTCCTTGTCTCAGTCCTTCTCTCCAGTGTCACTCACTTGTGTCTGGATCCTTAGTGTTCCCCCTCCAAAAAGAGACAAACACTGTCCTCCCAGTCAAATCCCCCCACCCTCTCATAAGGAAGAAAAGCTGGACACAGTGGTACACGCCTATAATAGTGACCAACAGGTAGCTACATAGAAGAGGCCATGCACGGTGTTGCGAGGTAAACAGACAGCTGCACACCCTCCCTTCAAAGACACAACACCTAAGTCACGTGGCCCAGGTCTCCTCAGGGATCCCAGCCTGCGGCCAGTACCACGGCTCACAGGTGCACCGTTCTGGTCCATGGGCATCTGCCTGCCTCAGAGGCACCCTTGAGCAGTGTTCTACCTGGTGTTCTCCACATTCTTCTCCCAAGACGCCCTTTGCTCACGAACACTGGCCAGGAACTCACTGAGGACCTTTGTGGTCTAGCCCAGGGCTCTGTGTGGCAACTGGGAAGCCGGTGGTGTCGGCATGTTGTCTCTGAGGGGATGCTCACACTCCGGAGTCCTCAGATGGCTTTCCCTCTCCCCTCCCCCTCCTTCCCTCCCTTCTTCCATCTTTCCTTCTCTCACTCTTATTTCCTTCCTTCCTTCCTTCCCTTCATCCTTCCCTTTCTTGCAGCCCTTTTTTCCCTCCCTCGTCCTTCTTCCCTTCCCCTTCCCCCCGGCCCTTCACACCCTTTCTTTCTTCCCCTCTTCCTTCTCTCACTTTTTTCTTCCTTCCTGTATGGATTTGGATTTGGAATGGCCCGTCATCCCATGGAAACCAGGCAGCCATGGTGGAGGCGGGACATGGCAGCCAAGGAGGGTGCAGGGCTGTGGCCTTGGGGGTACCTGTGCCGTCTTCTCTCCCTTTCTCCCTCTGTGCTTCTGGCCTCCATGGTGTGAGAGCAGAGCTCTCGCTCTCTCCTTCTCTCTGCTTCTGCCACCATGCTGAGCTTCATGGACCCCGGCCTTACATGGACTGAACCCCAAAATCTTAAAAAAAAATATGAGCAAATAAATCTTCCTCCTTCTAAATTGTGTAATCAGTTGTTTTGTATTATAGCAATGAAAATGTTGACTGTGACACATTCCTACCATCCAGCTCTTTTTCCCTCCCTCCCTCCCTCCCTTCCTTCCCCCTTCCTCATTTCACTACTTCTTTTCATTCTTCCCTTCCTCCTTCCCTTCCTTCCTTTCCTCTCTCCCTCCCTTTCTTCCAGCCCTCCCTTTTCCCTCCCTTTCTTCCTCCTTTCCTTCCTCCCTCTCTGCATTCCTTCCCATAAATAATCATAGATTGCCTGCTCTTGCATGGTATATACTAAGGCCATGGTCTGCCCCATGTATAAGGGAGAAAGGCCCTTTCCCTGACTTTGAATCACATTTGGTCATCTCTGAAACTTCTTGTGCCCTCAATT
The DNA here is from genome assembly GCA_004027655.1 of Graphiurus murinus. Taxonomy (NCBI): domain Eukaryota; kingdom Metazoa; phylum Chordata; class Mammalia; order Rodentia; family Gliridae; genus Graphiurus; species Graphiurus murinus. Next base: position 70,401 of record PVLC010000666.1, read on the forward strand.
CTCCAGATTCTTGTTTGTTTGTTCAATTTGGTTACAGGGATTGAACCCAGGGAGATTCTACCTCCAGGCTACATCTGTAGCCCTTTTTAGCTTTTTATTTTAAAACAGGGTCTTTCTAAGTTGCTGAAGCTGGCCTCAAACCTGTGATGCTCCTGTCTCAACCTCCTGAGTACTAGGATTATGGGTGTGCACCTCCACACCCAGCTAAATCTCTAGACTCTTGCTCCTTCAACTCACTCCTTGAAGTCTCACTTTCCAGCAGGAGGCCCAGGCTCACATCCCTGGTACAGGGCCATGGTACCAGTCTGCAGAACAGACACCACTGGCTCATCTCACCTCTTCATGTTCCACTGGTCCTCTTTGCATGAAGAGAGTCCATGAAAATCCATACTGAATGCTAACTTGCCTCAGATAGGTCATCAGATGCCCAGATATGTCTGCAACCCCAGCTTCAGCTAGACCATGACCTCCACCCACACGGAACCCTAAATAATGAGATCAGAGTAGATATAAGGTTGACAGGCCAGTAGAGGAGATGTTGCAAGCAATGCAGAATGAGGATCAGTTTTAAGGCTGCATGGTAACTTTGCAGTTATGGTTTGGGGCTGTTCATCTCCTGGATAAGGTGTAGGAACCAACAAAAAATGAGCAGCCTCAACCCTGGAGCTTGGCTTTGGATGATAGAAGAGCAAACCTTTCCACCACTGCACTTGGCAATTGTGGAGGGCAGTTAGGCAAGAAAATATCTGAGGATGTGACTGCTTCAAAGGTGCAATGTGGTGGTGCATATCTGTAATCTCACTACTTTGGAGGCTGAGACAGGAAGATCAAAGCTTCAAGGCCAGCCTTAGCAACTTAGTGAGACCCTCAGCAAGACCTTGTTTCAAAATAAAAAATAAAATGGGACTAGAGATGGAGTCAGAGGTAGAACGCCCCTGGGTTCAATCCCCAGTACCAAAACAAAAACAAACAAACAAACAAAAACAAAGGCAAAACTTCTACATATATGTTATCTTGTAAAACAATGTAAACCAAATTAATAGTCTAAGTGAAGGAAAGGAGGCTCAGGTCAATGGAAACGTTGGGGATGCAGTTGGAAATTTAAAAAAAACAACAGCCATGGATGTCTTCCCACCACCTCAGAACTTCAGAACATACCTATTGCCCATGGCAAGAGTGTGAGCTGTTACCCTGGGGGAAGAAGTGACCAGAGAGAACAAAGCAGAGCTCAAAGAGGGCAGCATCTGAAGGACCCAAGAGCCAGAGTCAGGAGAGAGATTAGAAGGACATAGCCCCTATCTGGAAGTGGGTTGCATACCTGTGGTTCCAGTACTTGGGAGGCTGAGGCAGGAGGATCACAGGTTGGAGGCCAGCCTCAGCAATCTAGGGACACCCTCAGCAACTTATGGAGACTCTGTTTCAAATCAAAATAAAAAGGGCTGGGGGTGTAGCTCTGAGATAGAACACCCCTGGGTTCAATCCCCAGTATCAAAAAAAAAAAAAAAGTAAGACACAAGGAGTGTGCCCACTACCAGCTGTCCTTTCTGCTTTTAAATATTGTCATTTGAGAAAATCATGTCTGGTGTGGCCACTAGGATCACAGAGACAGCAACTCAGAGCCCAGACATTATCAAACAGTCAAGCTCAACAAACCATGGACGATGTTCACCTCTGGACTTCTTAGTAAGGGAGAACAATAAACCCCAGGTAGGTAAGCCCCTTTCAGTGGTATGTGCTCTCAACTGCAGCTTTGGACACTCTCTTACTTATTTTTTTCCTACTGGGGATGGAATCCAGGGGCATTTTGCCTCTGAGCTACGCTCCCAGCCCTTTTTATTTTTATTTTGAAGTAAGGTCTTGCTAGGTTGTTGAGCCTGGCCTTAAGTCTACAATCCTCCTGTCTCAGCCTCCCAAATACTGGGATTACAGGCATTTTCCACGACTCCCAGGTATTCTCTTACCATTTGTAAGTCAGACACATACACACACGATTCTTGAAACTCTAACTTTGCTGTTAAGAATATGGGGTGGCCTTGCTGCTTTCTGGCTCTATGGGCTTAGAAGGGTCTACTTACCCACTCTGACCCTCAGTTTCTTTTTCTGTTAAGTGAAGATAATAACAGGAGCCACCTGGAAGGGCTACAGAGATAAAAGGACAAGTGCTCAGCCATTGCCAATGGTGTACATACTACAGCTGTCTTAGAAAAGGAGAATTTGCTGAGTGATGACTGTGTTGAGAATTTGTGAGCACCTCCAAGTTGGAAACATCCTCTCTGAAGTCCTGCTTATACACACACTGCCCTTAATGAACCTTTTTATCACAGGCCACGCCAGCAGGTATTATTCACTCTGGGCCAAGCTCAAATGATATTCTATCAGCCCTAAAGGAAAGACCCTAAGCAGAGGGGGGGAGACTGCATGCTTTGGTATTGAAAATGAATGTAAAACTTCACAAGATAACATGTCTTCAGGTATAGCTGAAGACAAGGCTTGTTGGCCTCCCTGACAGGCAGTGGAGGTCAGAGCACTGCCCAGGTCTTCATGACCTGGACAGAGATGACTCCTGCAGCCAGCTTCAGTTGCCATTCTCAGGAGTGAATGGCTCCTTTGCCCTTTCTCACATAACCATGGCTCTTCAGCAGCAGATGAGCTAGTCACTAAGTCAGCTATGGACTGAGTGGCTTTGATCTCTGCTTCATGTTATCCCACCATAGTCACTAAACTCTAACAAGTTGCCTTGGGTTATGCAATCTGATTTTCCTCTAAAATGCAATAGAAGCACACTTCAGAAGAATTCAACATACTTTGAAATCATCTTTAAACGAATCCATAAGATTTCTCTAGAAAGTTAATAAGCACTTAAGGTAAGGAATGTACCACAGAGAGCAATTAATACAGTTTGAACTAGATAAACAGCCCAGCATTGTATCAAGACCAGAGTCTGGGAATTTTCTCCAAAGCAGTAAAAGCCTAATTCCCTTCCTATGGAAAAGGATCCAGAAATGGACCTTTAAGACACAGAGAAAGCAAATTGAGTCAGACATGGTGGTGCATGCCTTTAATCCCAGTGCTTGGGAGGCTGAGACATGAGGATCACAGGTTCAAGGACAGCCTCAGCAGTGTAGCAAGGCCTTCAGCAACTTAGTGAGACCATGTTTCAAAACAAAAAAATAAAAAAAGGCAAGGGGTGTAGCTTGGAGATAGAATACCCCTAGGTTCAATCCTTTGTACCCCTCCCAAAAGTATAATATATTAAATGTATAAACCAGCAAGATAGCCCTTTATCATTGTTATCAAATATGATGTACTATACATAACCGCACGTGCTGACTTTTACATGACTGGGTTTGTTTATACCAGCAACACCACAAATACGTGAGCTATGCTCTGGGCTGTGATATCACTACACAACAAGAATTCTCCAGTTCCATTATAATCTCATGACACCTCTCATTCTAGTTGGATATAGAACATGCCCTGGAATTGCTCATGTACTGGCAACGCAAGATGTGCAGAGGTGAAACCACTGAATCTGGAGAGTTCTAATCTCACCCGTGGATAAACCCATGGATGGGTCAATGATTTGAGTGGATTTACTGCGTGTAACATGGGCAGGCGGGGCATGGCTGGAGGAGGCAGGCATTGGGGACGTAGTCTGGGGGACTGCACACGTCCTTGAGCCCCTTCTCTCTCTCGCTCTCTCTCTCTCTGCTTCCAGCCTCCATGATGTGAGAGCCGCGTCCCTCACATTCCCTGCCCCTGCCACCGCCTCGGATGCTTGGAACTGGTCCTGCGGACTGAACCTCTGAAAGCACGAGCCCAGTAAATCTTTCCTCCTCTATGCTGTTCTTGTCAGATATTTTGGTCACAACTGGAAAGCTGACTAGAGCACCTCCATTGTTGACCAAAATGTCACCATACATGAGTGTATTTAAGTCAGGCCTGATTAGAAGAACAATGAAGCCAGTCAAAGATCATGACAGGAGAAGAACCCTCACCTCTAGTACTCTAGACCACGACCCATAAGAGCTGCCTTGGATTCCTCCATAGCATGATGGCCACCAGGTTGTGTCCCATACAGGATATCTACACACTGAGCGATTGTTATTGTTGTACAGTCAGAAAAGTCATTGGGTGCATTCCACGCGCTGGTCACTGCCCTGTGACACATTATTTCATTTTGTCCATATAAAAAGCCTAAGTGGGGATGGTGCTTTCTATTTTGTAAACAGAGAGAGAGAACTTGTGAAGATGAAAAACATGTTCGAATCACACAATTCAGTCCAGTGCTGTTGCCACCGTGATTTAGTGCAAGAGTCTGAACACAGAAGGCTCCCACCTCTTCCTCGGAACATTTGTCAACCTTAATGACACCAGCTCTGTCCTCCCTAGGAAGACTCTGACTCAATGCCATTCTGAGACCCCCACACACACACACACACTGTGTCAAGAGCACCAGGCGACAGCACTGGATGAACAGGGGACTGTTCATTTCACCTGGTATCACAGGATGATCATATTCCAAGTACCAGAGGACCCAGATGGTGCCTTCTACATAGAGCCCTAACAACAGATTTCCATTTCATTCCTAAGCAAATAGACAAGTCCTATGAAGACCTTTCTCCTTTCCCTGCTTCCCACACACTCTGCAAATATCCACCTGCAAATGACTTCTGGAGCGTTTCCCAGCCAAGCCTGGCAGAGCACAGTTGCAGATACCAACTACATTGTTTTATTTAAAGTCCTAAAGGGAAGCAAGCTTCCTCCACAGCCTTCCCTTCGAGGATCATCACTGGCAGCTTGGTTCATCTGTAAAACTTGCAAACTTGCTATAAATATATTTTGAAATACTCAAAACATCTTTCTAGGCAATGGCATATGACTTACAAAACAAGTGCCTTTGTGTCATTATTGACAAGCAAATAAACAGGCATTTCTCTTTTTTTCTCAGTTCATATAATTTACTGCAGTTAGCACACAGTTTAAAATTCACCAACACGCCAATAGTACAAAACTAAACAGCATTATAAGTTTTTCGACTCTCAGGAAAATAAAACATACTATGATTTGTCAGAGCTAAATGTCAGTCTAAGTTTTTCTCCTCATTATCTAAAGTCCCATTTGTTTCCTATTTTCTCTCTATCTTTCACATATGAGAGAAAACATACAACTCTTGACTTTCTGAGACTGGCTCATCTCACTAAGGGTAATATTCTCTAGTTCCATCAATTTTCCTGCAAATGACATAATTTTGTTCTTCTTTATGGTTGAGTAGAATTCCATTGTGTATAGACCACATTTTCTTTATCCATTCATCTGTTGATGGACACCTGGGTTGGTTTCATAATTTATCTACTGTGAATAGTGCTGCTATAAATATGGGTACACATGAATCACTATAGTGTTTTTACTTTTTTTTTTTTTTTTTTTTGGTACTGGTGATTGAACTCAGGAGCATTCTACCTCTGAGCTATATCCCCAGCCCTAGTTTTTTTTTTATTCTTTATTTTGAAACAGGGTCTCACTAAGTTGCGGAATGCCTCACTAGGTAGCTGAGGCTGGCTGCGAACTCAGATCCTCCGGTCTCAGCCTCCCAAATGCTGGGATTACAAGTGTGTGCCACCACGCTCGGCTTAGTATTTTTACTTTAAATCTTTAGGAAAGATTAAAAAAAGTGCTATAGCTGGGTCATATGGTGATATTACTCCCTGTCTTTAGAGGAACCTCCATACTAATCTCTATAGCTGCTGTACTAATTTACCATCTCAACAACAGTATATAAGAGTTCCTATTTCCCCATGTCCTCTCCAGCATTGCTTACTGTGTGTAATATATATATATATATATTAATATATGTATATGTATATATAGAGAGAGAGATTATAATATATGTATATATATATATATAGAGAGAGAGAATTATAGTCTCACATCACATTGTAGATCATAGTGGTAGTGTATATTCTTGATGATTGCCCTTCTAACTGGTGTTATATGGAATCCCAGTGTAGTTTTGATTTGCATTTTCTTGCTAATGATGCTTAACATTTTTTCATGTATTGGTTGGCCATTTGTATTTCTTCTTCTTTTTTCTACTTCCTTTTCATCCTAGGTACTAGAGTGATTGATCAAATTTTATTTCAATGTACACAAAACAAACTTTCTAAGAAGAAACTTTCATGAATGAAATGCCTTCACCTGCTTTCACAGCCTTCACTTGCTCTATCGGAGGCACAGCATTTATATTTCAAAAAGAATGAGTAGAAATGTATGTATTGTCTACAGTATTTAAGATCATTTGAACTTTATTAACAATAGGAAAGAGAAGCATGCAATCCACAAAAAGTAATTACAATTGAAACCATAAGACTTCAAGGACTACATGAAAAAGACAGAAAGAGAAGACCTTAGGCAGTAGAGACTTTTGATTAAAAAATACTAACAACAGCTAGAAGTGGTGCTGCATGCCTATAATTCTAGTATATGAGAGGCTGAGACAGGAAGATCACAGGTTCAAGGTCAGCCTCAGCAACTTAGGGAGACTCTTGGTGACTTAGATAGATTCTTGGTAACTTTGTTTCAAAATGAAAAATAAAAAGAGCTAGGGGTGTAGCTCAGAGATTGAGCACCCCTGAGTTCAATGCCCAGTACCACAAGGGGGGCAGCTTATGAGTGGCATTTCAGACATGGCATGAAGACGGACAGGAAGCAATTAGGGACAAATCTGAAGATCAAAGATACATCATTGTCATGTCTTAATGGCTCAAATGGAAATGAAATTCAGAATAGTCCCTTTTGACTATTGGAAAGTTTCCTATTTCAACCTTAATTGTATGTATATGTGTTTGTGTGGGTAGGTGAGTTGGAAGATGGATGGACGGAAGATGATAGATAGATGGTAGGTAGAGAGAGTGTAGCAGCTAACACCTCTGTAATCAACATTAGTTTCAGAGCTAATTTAACACACATTCATTCTGGGATTCTATTATAATATAACATTGGTCTTCCTTCCAAATTTCTGAACTACAGAAGAAAACTGACAATTGAAAAGATACTACTTTTATTTAGATTTGTGCCAGGCATTTATTCATGAGATATCTCATTTAATCCTCACAATGGCCATGAAAAATAGGTACTACAGACCCTATTTTCACTAGCAAGGAACACCAAGGGCCGGAGGGTCCCACACAGAATCCCCTGACCTCTGTGCATCAGAACAACCCTTGAATCTCAGATTTCCCTTCCTGATTCCAAGAGTACTCCTTGGCTAAGTACAACTTCATCAGAGAACAACATTTAACCTTAGAAAACAGCTTGAGACCCGAACCTGTGCAGCAAGGAACATGGGGGAACTTCTTAAAACTTCTCTAAGCTAATCCATTCTTACTATTCTCAGTTTCAAACAAAAATAACCCATGTTTCTATCCCCAAGAGATGGGAAAAGCAGAAAAGATTGTGGAAATATCCCAGTGGAGATTCATGTTAGATGAGAAAAAACTAGATGCATCTGTAAGAGAGGCAATGGGTGACGAAAATTTTTAAAAAAGAAAAGTGAGCCAGATGTGGTGGTACATGCCTGCGATCCCAGTACTTGGGAGTCTGAAACAGGAGAATCATAGGTTCAAGGCCAGCCTTAGCAACTTACTAAGTCACTTACCTGTTTAAAAATAAAATTAGGCTAGGGGTATAACTCAGAGGTTGAATGCTCTTGAGTTCATACCCCAGAACCAAAAGAAAGAAAGAGATGGAGGGAAAAAAGAAAAGTGGGTTGAGGAATTAAGAACCTATGTCCATAGCCAAGGCAGCAATGAACTGTGGATGATTCTGCAGCCCTGGAGAATCTTTTTTTTTTTTTTGGTATTGGGGATCAAACCCAGGAGCATTCTACCTCTGAACTACATCCCCAGACCTCCCAGACCTGATTTTATTTCTCAATTTTGAAACAGGGTCTCACTAAGTTGATGAAAGTCTCACTACTTGCTGAGGCTGTCCTCAATCTTGCAATCCTCCCGTCTCAGCCTCCCAAGTACTAGGATTACAGGCATGCACCACCATGCCCAGCTTAGGGAGGAATCTTCTGAGAGTCCCCTAAGCTGCTCTGCCTGTGTGACAGAGGGCCCATCTTCCAATTCTGGAAAAGTGCCTCTGCTGCATTAAGAAACTCAAGTGATTTTAAGATCCCCCCCCCAGAGTTGTCCCCTGACTTCTGCACCCCAGCATTTATAGATTGGAAAAGACACTGTTATAGCTAACCTGATGTGGGGCTACTGTGATTTACGACTGTCTGAACTGTGCTCAGACTGTCTGGGCTGAAGAAAATTTATGCAGAAAAAAATGTATCTCCACTGAACAAAGCAACAGATTACAGCCTTGAATCCGGGGCTTCCATCCATCTATTCCCAAGAGGGTAGAATATGAGTCTGTATTTTTCTTTCTGGCAGTTGCTAAATTAAAACAAATTTAACACACATCTTCCAAACCCAAAGTTGTGTGCCAGGAACTTCCCTGGGTACTAGAGGTACAGAACTGAACCTCCACTTCTTCCTAGTCCCTGGGCTCAGGAGTTTATTGGACTCCTTTTAGATCCCTGATCTTTATACACTTGTCCTATAGATATGTCATCTGGCCCTAATGGAATCACTTATATACTTCGTGTATAAGTAGGGGCAAGGTGGAGATGAAGGTAGATGATGCTCAAGTAACTTCACACATGGACAAGAATTATTACTGTAAAAGGTGCTACAAAGAAAAGCTGCTGAAGCCAGTCACAGTGTCAATAATTCCAGTATTTGGGAGGTTGAGATAGGAGGATTGCAGGTTCAAGGCCAGCCTTAGCAATAGCAAGACCCTCAGCAACTTAGTAAGACCCTATTTCAAAACAAAAAAAATAAAATGGGGCTGGGAGTGAAGCTTGAAGATAGAATTCCCTGGGGTTAGTCCTCAGTGCCAAAAATAAAAATTATAAAATAAATTCCTTGAATTTGGCACAGCTCAGTAGCTGGCCTGGGAGAGGTCCCTCCATTTCCTGCCGCCTCACTTACTCACCACGGAGGGATCACCGCTGGGGAGGACTTCAGCACAGATTTGCTCCCTGGAGGGCTCTGCATTCACATTGTGAGCTGCCTGTCATGCCCCCTGTGGATGTCACTGCTCCTGATGAGTGTGAGACAGTTGGCCTCCTGTTACTGTCACCAGTGTCCTGATACTCAAGACTGTTCCAATGCTCCAACCAACATAAGGACTGGTGAGGCTGGGCACGGAGCTGGGGTCCCTGGGTGGGGCTTCCCAACTGGCTGAGGTCATGATGGGGCAGGACAGAGGGGGAGTCAGGGGCTGGTGGACCAGCTGTCTCCCCAGAGCCAAAACCACAGCAGCTCAGAGGTGCCCCAGGCCACAGCGAGAGGCAGACTCACAGCCAGAGAGCTGGCAGAGTGTGCTGCTCCCAGCCCACACCCAGCCAGGTTCCAGCATCCTGAGCAACTACACTTCCTTTCACTCTCCCTCATCCCAGCCTGGTACCCAGGTGAAGAGCACACCATACAATTTGAACAAATATTTTGGAAGATCACAAGGACAGAAAGGATAAAATCAGGGGAAAGAGGAACCCCCAAAAAGAACACAGTTGAAGACTGAGGACAGAGGAAGCTACTCCGGAGATAGAGGGGTGTGATGGTTAATCTGGATTGTTAACTTCATGGGACTGGGAGAAACCCAGGATTAGATGATCGGCATGTGGAATAGTAAACTGAGTGGAAGCCCCACCATGAAGTGGGCAGTACTGTCCAGCAGGCAGGGTGCTCGGGTAGAACAAAGGGCAGAAAGCAAGTTCTGTTCCTCCTGAGCAGACGCATCTACTGCTGCTGCCCCCATCTGAGGACATGGGACTCCAGCTCCTCCACTCTTCCAACTGGACTCTCACCAATTATTCCCATCTGGGGCTGCGTCACTGGTCCCTCTGTTCCAAGGCTCCAGCCTCTTGGGCTGAGCGGCTTCTGGTCCCCCTTGACCTTCGGCATGCAAGCAGACACTTTGGGACTACACAGGTTCTGAGCATGTAAGCAAATTTAGTAAATCCCCCTTTATAATATACATATCCTGTTGGTTCTGTTTCTCTCAAGAACCTGGACCAGTACACAGGGTCATGGTGCTGTGGTCTGATCTGGGAAGAACATTCCAACATCCCTCATCTCTGTCTAGCCAACGCTCAACTATTGAGGAGTTCAAGTGTCATTCTAAGCTCAGTAATTGTTGATGTACACTTTGCTGCTTGCCTTCTCTGATAAAAATCCTCATCATATTTGCTCATGAAAAAAATAAAGAAGGCTTCAGATGATTTCTGTTTCTATGCCTTTCTTGGCCTGGAACTGGCATGTCTAAACATGTCTTTACATATGTGATGATGTTGAGACCTGCAAACACTGAAGAAAGACTGCATTCTATCCTCTTCTATAAGGAAGAAGAACATTCAAAGACTTTATGGAACCTTTCTCAAACATAGATCTTAGCAATGGCAGCATGTGGGTACACAGAGGCCTCTTTCTGCCCAGGGTGCTGGGCAGAGCTAGGGCAGTGGATGAGTACAACTTAGGGTACCATGTGGGCAAGGGTTTGTCATCCCCAGGGATGTATTTACACTTTAATTCCAGATGGTAAGTAATACCGTTTTCCCCCTTACAGTATTACCCAAGGCTTTCTTTAAAAAGAAAATTTTTCTTAAGTAAAAGAAAAAGAAAAACAAGGAAAATTAGAAGAAAAATACATATGACAGGAGCAATCATCAGGATGTTATATCCACATAAAGTCTGACTGCCCTATGTGACACCGCCTGCCCTGCTCACAGTATCAACTCCAGAAAGAGTTTCCTATACAGGTTTCTGAGCATCAATAACATCACATAACAGGAGGTGCTTGTCAGTAATCCCTGGCACACTGAATTACAGCCTACAGTTGTTACTCACGAGGCAGATAGCTAGTCACAAACAGTTCCACATTCTCATGGATTTATGCTCGTTCCAGCCATCCAAGCCTGGAAACCTCAGATCCTTAGAACCAGCACCCTAAAAATGTAAATGGAGACCAAACATAGAATTCTCCCAGCCAGCATCCAAAGCAGTGATCAGGTTGAATCTGGGCTCCTGAGGGGCCCACAGGTGGCTGGTTAGGCAACCAGCCTTCTGAACAGTAACTGCTGAGTTAATAGAAAGCACTGATGAGTCAGTGACACAAATGCTTCTGTGTATCGCTTACCATAAGGCGAGACATCAAGAGGAGTGCTTGGAAAAATAGAAGAATAACCATGGTTCCCGGTTTCCAGGGGCTAACCCCAGACGGGAAGAAGGAAAGTTGGCAGTAAGTGAAAACAGATGCCTAAGAAGCTCTAGGCAAAACAGGAGGAGGCCGGGAAGGAAGAGAAAGAGAGGTGGAGGAAGAAAACAGAGGGCAGAGGAAGAGGAGGAAAGTAAGAACAGGAAGACCATGAAGGAGCTGCCTGGGTGGGAGGAGGGTCTCCGCTAGCTAGAGTCATCCAGGAAGGCTGCAGGAAGCCATGGGACCCGAGCCTCGTCCTCAGACATGGTTCAACTTACGTAGGTGGAGATGGGCTGGAGGGTGGATTGAGTCTGGGCTTGCAAAGGGACACCTGACTGGGGCCTTCAACTATATTAGAAGCCCCAAAACTGGGCACAAAGAGCCCAGTGAAGCAGAACTCTTGGTAAGCCACGTATTTTCAGGTATAAAGCAACGGAGCTTTCTAATGCTCTTGGGGAAAACAAACACCCACAGCCCTTCACGTCCTTATGTTTTCAATGAGCAAAAGTAACACTCTTGAGATAAAAGATCAGAAAATCAGCCAGGCATGGTGGCACATGTTTGTAATCCCAGCATTCGGGAGGCTGAGACTGGAGGATCCGAGTTCACACCCAGCCTCAGCTACCTAGTGAGGCACTCCACAACTTAGTGAGACCCTGTTTCAAAATAAAGAATAAAAAATAGGGCTGGGGGTATAGCTCGGAGGTAGAACATCCCTGAGTTCAATCCCCAGTACTGCAAAAAAATAAATAAATAAATAAATAAAATAAAAGGGGCCAGATGCACAAGTAGCTGGGAGGTAGAATGGCCCTAGGTTCAATCCCCACTATCAAAAATACATACACATATAAATAATAAAATAAAATATGCCCATCAAATGTCTCCCCAGCACACTAACACTAGCATGCAAGTGGACATGAAGCAGAATGCACAACATCTCTGCTCTGAGGCCTTCTTCCTTCACCTCTTCACAACAGGTTTTGTCAAATTTTCAAAATGCCTGAACCAGGGCTAGCATAGCCCATTGACTTTCTGGAGGAATGTTTCTTGGGCTGGCAACATGTGTGCAACCCTCCATAGCCTGGGTGTAACAAGAACTGGACTGGTAACAAGAACCTAACTGAAGTTAAGAAGACGGAGCTCTCTTGTCAGGTGAGGTGAAGTGGTGTGTGCCTCTAATCTTAGTACTTGGAAGGCTGAGAGAGGAGGATCACAGGTTCTAGAACAGCCTCCGCAAGTTAGTCAGACTCTCAGAACTTAGCAAGACCCTGTTACAAAATTAAAAATAAAAAGGGCTTGGGGTGTAGCCTGGCAGTAGAATGGCCCTAGATTCAATCCCCAGTAGGAGAGAGAGAAAGAGAAGAGGAGAGGAGAGGGGAGGGGAGGGGAGGGGAGGAGGAAGAGAGAGATGGTGGAGCCTAGAGGGCTGAAGTTAGGCAGCTGAGGGTGCAGAGCCTGAAGGGCAGAGTGGCCCAGCCCCTTCCTTCTCTCTCTTTATCCTTCCGTGCTGCACTCCCACCATGAAGCACCTGGCTTCCTCAGCACTAAGTATCAGGACCAAGTGACTGTGGATGGAAATGACTGTGAACCAAGACAGGCCTTCCCTCCTTTTAGGTTGATTCTCTCAGGCCTTTTGACCCAGTGGAGGGAATCTGAAGGGCACAAGTGGGAAGAGAAAGACACGTGTTTGTGCAAGTCCAGCACAATCCTACAAGTGTCACACCACTGGGGTGTGATCACAGCCTGCCTGTGATGTAGGATGGATAGTTCCACCATAAAGCACGCATCTTCCTGTTCCCTGGAGATAGCTGGCTGAGAGGAGAGGGCTTTTCTGGTGGCCCTGGTGCTGGGGATGAGTCTCCAATGTCACCACAGCATGTTCAGCCCCATGAGATAGGGTGAGTCAGGAGCAATGGGCTCAGCTGCGTTCAGGATTTGTGTGTGTGTGTGTGTGTGTGTGTGTGTGTGTGTGTGTGTGTGTGTGGTCTTGGGGATTAAATCCAGGGGCATAATACCTCTGAGCTATACCCCCAGGCCTATTTTTTTTAACAGGGTCTCACTAAACTGTGGAGGGCCTCATTAAGTTATTGAGTGAGGCCTTGAACCTGCAATCCTCCTGTCTCAGCCTCTCAAGTACTGGGATTACAAGTGTGCACCACACTCAGGATTTATCAGCTGCCCTCGGGGGAGTCTTGGCCATGTGTTCTCCTGAACCTTTGTTTTTCCACATCTCGCAGACATTCTCCATGAGCCTGTGAGAAGCAGAGCAGAGGGGTCTGGGAACACAGACACAGACCTCAGGTCCTGGGTGAGGGGGAGAAACAGAGGGTATTTTCTTCCATTAAGCCCTGCCCTGAGTAGAAAGAAATCATCTTTAAACCCCTGTCCTGGGTGATATTTTCCCTGACACAGTGTTGCTTTTTCTCACCTGTCTAAACTAAGTAAGGAGGATCCAATATCCACTCGGCATTGATCTTTTCAGCAGATACTCAAAGGATAAAGCCAGGATAATTTACTATTCTTCTCTTTAATCCCACAGAATGGACTGTGAACTTCCCAAGGCTAAGACGTTTTTCTGAGAAAAGAGCCCCCCTTATCAGCTCAGCCCCGTCCAAAATAATGAGGACTTGGGTAGGCTTGGACTTCAGAATGTGTTTGTTCCCTGTCAGGAACTAATGGTCAGACTCGCATTCCACCTCTTGAGAGGTCTGGAAAGCATGATAAGCCACGAGTCTTTGGTGTGTGTCAGTTATGACCCACTTCCTACCCTAGTTACGCTCTGTGTAACCCTGGCCCAGCTAAGGGAGAAGCACTGCATGAAAACATGGACATGCCAAACTCACTTCCCTAGAAGTTGCTTCTTTTATAAGATTTAATATCCAGGTAGGAACCAGGAATAATGGCACATGCCTGTAAATCTCAGCACTTGGGAGGCTGAGACAGGAGGATTACAGGTTTCAGACCAGCCTCAGCAACTTAGCAAGACCTTTAGCAATTTATCGAGATCCTGTTTCAAAATAAAATAGGGCTGGGGTATAGTTCACAGGTAGAATGCCTGTTGTTCAATCCCCAGTAAAACACACACACACACACACACACACACACACACACACACACACACACACACATACCAGGTAGGTTTTGCATACTATGTGAAGAAAACACTTAAGTGACTCTTCGATTGAATTTTAAGTATAATTTCAATATAACTACAGGCTATTTGTTTGCTCAAGCTAAACTTGGAGCTGGCCCTCAACACCAGTAGTCTACAAGGCTTCATGGAGCTGCCCTCCACTGCTTGCCGGGGCCGGATGCCCAGGCACACCAGCAACAAGGAAGGAAGGAAGGAAGGAAGGAAGGAAGGAAGGAAGGAAGGAAGGGAGGGAGGGAGGGAGGGAGGGAGGGAGGGAAAGAGAACAAGCACACCCTACAGAAGAAGGCATTGCACGGAAGGAGGCGACAGCTCCGGCACATTATTCCCATTCCTGGTCTCTGCCAATGCAGCAAGATATGGGCATGGAAGACAACGATGCCAATGGTCCTGACCCTGTGTAGGCCAAGGCTAATGTGTGTATCTGTGTCCTCGTTTTTAATTAAAAAGCTTAAAAAGTAATAAAATAAAGAATAAATAAGAAATAAAGAAAAGTAATAAAGAAAAATCTTATAGAAGGTGACTATAAAGAATGAAATGGAGCCAGGCGTGGTGGCGCACGCTTGTAATCCCAGAATTCGAGAGGCTGAGACCGGAGGATCCGGGTTCGCGGCCAGCCTCAGCTACCTAGTGAGGTACTCCGCAACTTAGTGAGATTCGGTTTCAAAATAAAGAATAAAAAATAGGGCTGGGGGTGTAGCTCGGAGGTAGAATGCCCCTGAATTCAATCCCTAGTACCAAAAAAAAAAAAGAAACAAATGTTTTTTGTAGAGCTGAACAGTACATTTGTGTTTCATGCCCAGTGTTATTACAAGAGAGTGAAAAAGTCTTAAAAATAAAAGTTTACAAAGTAAAAAGTTTACAGTTATCTAAATGAATTATTGAAGAAAAATAACTTTATAGCTGAGCATGGTGGCACACACCTATAATCTCAGCACTTGGGAGACAGGAGGATCGCAGTTTCGAGGACAGCCTCAGCAACACAGCGAGACTCTCAGCAACCTATGGAGACCCTGTTTCAAAACTAAAAGTAAGAAGGGCTGAGGGTGTAGCTCAGAGGTAGAACGACCCTGAGTTCAATCCCCAGTACAAGGAAGGGAAGGGAAGGGAAGGGAAGGGAAGGGAAGGGAAGGGAAGGGAAGGGAAGGGAAGGGAAGGGAAGAGGCTTTTGTCTAGTGCAGCCTAAGTGTAAGTGTTTCGAAGGCCCGGGGCCTGGGCCTTCACATTGGCTCTCTACCACTGACTGGCCCAGGGCAGCGTCCAGCCCTGGAGGCTCAGCTCCCGTTAAGCATCCTCTGCAGGGGCACCACTCTCTCTCATCTCTTCTGCCCTGTTTGTGCTGTACCCTTCTATGTTACAATGCCCTTCCATCCACAGATGCATCAGTGTCACAATTGCCGACAGAGCTCAGTACAGTACCGTGCTCTCCAAGTGTGCAACTGGGAGCGGTGTGCACAGGTGTGCCCCACACTGCACCTTCGAGCTGTGTAAGGACGCTCAGATGTCAACAGGACGAAAATCACAACAATGCATTTCTCAGAAGTCTTCTTATCAGCAAGTGACACGCGACCATATTTGTTTTTTAAGTCTCCGCTAGAGCATGAAATTACTGAGCCCAGCAAGCCTGGCTCATTGGTTTTCAGATCTCCAACTCCCCGCAGATGGCAGGAGTTTACTGTTGACAACCTGACTGGCTTACTAAGTAAACCAATATAAGAATTAAAAAAGAAAAAAAAATCAAGCCAGGTGTGTGGTGCACGTCTATAATCCCAGAACTTGGGCTAGAAGTGTAGCTCAGAGGGACAATGGCCCTGGGTTCAATCTCCAATGCCATAAATAAACAAATATAAGTAAATAACACAGACAATGACAAGTCATACAACTAGCATGAATATACAAGCCCTAGCCTGGGGCTAAAGGGCAGAGCTACTGGTCAGTTAGAAATAGGGAATGTTACTCTCCATGGTGTTTTTTCTGTGGCCAATGTTTCAGCCTGAAGATTTCCTATAATCAATTCATTTTATGATGGCTCAAAGGCAATGGGAATGAACTAGAAGATGTTAGAGGGTTTTTGCCCTTTAATCTAGATCCATAACTACACCCAGGCCAAGACCCTATTAAAAGCAACACACTGATCAGAGGTAAGAATATTATCATATGGGAGACAGCCATTTTAACGCTTCCGTGCTGGAGTCCTGAGTGCTCCGTCTTCCTTGTGTTGATGCTGGTCAGCACACAGCGCCAGGCACGCTGGTGGTGCGTGGTAATTAGCTCACTCCATGCAAGCTGGCCTCTCTTGTTGGAGGCGAGGAAGACCACCTGCCCAGCCTTCATTTTTGAGTAGGAGCAAGAGACTAAGCAGAAGCCACAAGCCATGATGAAAAGTGACTGACACATCCACCCACCTCAGGAGAGGCCCACTGCTCACACTCCTTTGCTACGGGAACACTGGCTTGTGCACTGGCAGCTGCACCATGAGTACAACAAGCAGAGCATCCTGCCTGCACGGGACAGATACTGTGCCCCTGAGAAGCAACAGCTTTTGTTTTAAGCCACTAAGATTTGGGGATTTCTTGGGGGGTAGGGAGATGGGGAATACTGAGGATTGAACCCAGGAGCGTTCTACCTCTGAGCTACACTTCCACCCTTTTTTTAATTTTGAAGGAGAATCTCACTAAATTGCTGCTGTCTCAGCCCCCCAAGTACTGGAATTACAGTCATGTGCCACCACATCTGACTACTCTTTTACATACATATAATTGGTGCATTGTAATTATACATCATGATGCAAACACACACACACACATAGTACTTGGTGTGTTTCCCTCTGAATCCCACCCTGCTCCCTCCGTGTATGGACATAACATTACTTGAACTGTTCCCTTCCTCAAGTCTCCTTTTCCCCCTCTACCTCTCTCCCAAGCCCCTTCCACCATTCTACTGGTCTCTTCTCATTTAACTGGAGCCTTTTTTGTTTCCTATTTTCTCTCCAACTTCCATATCTGAAAGAGAGCCTATGACCCTTGACTTTCTGAAACTGGCAAATCTCACTTAGCAGAATATTCTCTAGTTTCATCCGTTTTCCTGCAAATGCCATAACGTTGGTCTTCTTTAGGGCCGAGTAGAACTCCATTGTGTGTGTAGACCACATTGTCTTTATCCACTCACCTGTTGGCTCCAGAATGTGGCCATCACATGACACATGCATGCCCACGTTTATTGTGGCGTTGCGTTGAGAAGCTCAGTAGCCCGGCATCAGGCTTTCTCCAGTTAACTCTGCAGGTTCTGCCCTGGGCACGTTGCAGGCCACCCAGTGTTGAGCTGCAGCACTTCTCCTTGTGTGACATTCGTAACCCTCCACAAGGTGACAGAATGCAGCAGGCAGGATTTGCCAGCCATCCATTCCTGGATATCTCTTTCAAAGAGAACAGCATCGGGCATCTCCCACAGTTCCTCACCTGTGTCACACATATTCTGTAACATGTCTATAAAATACCCCAGAATGGGTGCCCCAGTGAGGATGGGAACTCTATTTCTCAAATAGGAGACCATTTGGAGGAGTGTCCAGTAGTGACATTGTTCTACTTTGGTATTTGCAGACTGTTTTCCAAAACATAGGACATGGTCGTCCATGACTTTGTGAAGACTTGCTATGAACTTTGCAGCTTTCTTCTGGCATGTGACATAGTGAGATTTGGGCTATTCTGTGGATCATGACTCCCCTCATGGGTTCTAACTCCTTATCTTTCATGAATACATGGGGGTTTTGCTTGGATTTTCTCCTCCTCCTCCTCCTCCTCCTCCTCCTCCTCCTTCTCCTCCTCCTTCTTTCCTCCTTTTGTCCTGACTCATTCTAAGTCTTCCTAAGTAACCTTCAGATCCAGAAAATTGCTGGCACCTCTCTGTGGCCTCCCGGGGCACACCCCACCTCCAGCGGGCTTTGCAGAGAGAGGAGGCAGGTCTATGGCTATCTGCAGTGTGGGCTGACAGTGCAGAATGCTGCCCCGCAGAGAGCAGCATCACAATTTGCTTGCAGGATGGGCATCAAGGACAGTGCTGCAATGTGCCTGGGGTCAGTGACGTGGCTGCTGTAGCAGCTGCACCCACTGCCAGTCTCAAAGCGCCTTTGGCTGAGGCCTGTTAGGATTGCAGGGAGTTCACCCCACTAGGTTTTTTGTTTTTTAGGGTTTGTTTGCTTGTTTGTTTGTTTGTTTGTTGGTACTGGAGATTGGCTATTCTACTTCCAGGCTACACTCCCAGTCTTTCTTATTTTTCACTTTGAAACAGAGTCTCGCTAAATTACTAAGGATCTCACTAAGTTGCTGAGGCTGGCTTTTACTCTATGATCCTCCTGTCTCAGCCTCCCAAGTACTAGGATTCTAGGTGTGCATCACCATGCCCAGCTGGTTTGGTGCTTTCTACTGCATTATCCCAACCTCATCCCCTAACCCCTTCTGCACCCTCCACCAAGGAGAGAATTTCCCTCACCTGTGCCATACCCCACCCACTAGCCTAGAATTTTAAATAAAAAGAAAAGAAAGAGAGATGAAAAAGCCGATTTTTTCACACCCCTTCAAGATCTTTTATTATTTTTATTTTTATACTTTTATTGGTGCATTGTAATTGTAACATCAAACTGGTATTCAAATTGATACATTCATACGCGCTCACAGCAGCGCTTGGTGTGATTCCCTGTGGATCCCCCCCCCCCTACACCTTAGTGAGATTGGTAGTGACACCTTCATGTGAGGACATGGCATGACTTCAACTGTGTCCTTCCTTAAGCCTCCTCCCTCCATCTGCCTCCTCTCCTGCTATTCTGGCGGTCTCTCTCCAGTAGATGAACATTAGATCCATCTCCCTTTCTCCCTTCCCCAAGCAATTCTGTCATCCTTGTCCCACCCAGTTCCAGAACCTCAGCACCAGCAGAGGAAGCTTAAGTGACTTCATAAATTAAATATAGGACTTCCAGAAAGCAAAGTGACCATGCTCTGTATGGGATTCTCTATCCTGGCTAAGCTAATAATAACTTGGGAAGGAATACATATATCAGCTTGTTTCTCTAGCATGCCAAGGTCTTGCCTCAAGGCATACCTCAAAACTGTGACACACTGGCTGTGTACACCCAGAGTGTCTCTGAGGTACTTAGCCTGTGCTCTTCCCCTGTACCCTTCTGTGTGGGTCTGTTATTAGGCCAAGGGTGTGTGTGTGTGTCACTGGAGATAGAACCCAGGGTCATTCTACCTCTGATCTATACCTCCAGTCCTTTTTTTGTTTTGAAACAGGGTAGGCTAAGTCATCCTGCTCTGGCCTCAACCCTGCAATCCTCCTGTCCCAGTCTCCCAAGTACTGGGATTATAGGCATGTACCACCATGCCCAGCCATTTTTCATACTTTCTAAGGATGTTTTTTGGCATCATAACCTACTTTTAGTTTTCCTGTAAAGCCTTAGAGGAGACGGTCTCTGTGCTTTTGCTCACACAGAATTGTTCTTTGGTGAGGTTCAGCAAGAGTGGCTGAGAAGCAGCTGTGTGACAGCCGCCAGATTCCACGCCATCCTTCATACTGCAGCGATATCCTCCTTCACAGCCACTGCCTGGACAGCCACCCAGGAGTTCATCTGCCACCTCTGCCCAGGGCTCCTCACAGTGACTCCTCTCGCGCCCATGGCCAGCAGGATGTCATTCATGGTGGCAGGACATTAGTTACAAACAAGGGTCAGGTGATAAGGCCCAGAAGCGGGAGCAAATGGTCGCCTCTTTCTCGGGGAAGCAAGAGCTTGTGGATGTGATAAGGCCCTGTTGTCAAGAGAGCAAAAAAGGGGGCCAGGTGTGGTGGCGCACTCCTGTAATCCCAATACTAGACCAGTTCCAACAACTTAGGCCCTAAG
The DNA here is from genome assembly GCA_004027655.1 of Graphiurus murinus. Lineage (NCBI taxonomy): Eukaryota > Metazoa > Chordata > Mammalia > Rodentia > Gliridae > Graphiurus > Graphiurus murinus. The sequence continues at coordinate 90,749 of PVLC010000666.1, forward strand.
CAACCTAGCAAGACCCAGTTTCAAAATAAAAAATAAAAAGAGCTGGGGGTTTAGCTCAGAGGTAGAATGCCCAGGCAGGGAAAGAGATCTTCCTGGGCTCCTTCCTGGCCTTTGGTTGGGAGCCCAGTGTTAATTTTTGTCCCTTTCCCTGGTTTCCCCCAGAGGGCCTGTGTTCTTGGCACTTTTCTGAGGTTGAGCTTCCACTGGAGGTTTGCGCCCCAGCCCCCGCTCCTCCTGGACAGACTGGGGTACTGATGGAGAAGAATGCTCTGTATTTCGAAGAGTTTTCATCCAAACACGAGGCTGGTGTTTCTTTTCTTTTCTTTTTTTTTTTTTTGCGGTACTGAGGATTGAACCAGGGGCTACACCCCCAGCCCTATTTTTTATTCTTTACTTTGAAACAGGGTCTCACTATGTTGCAGAGGATCTGGCCATGAACCCAGATCCTACAGTCTCAGCCTCCCAAGTACTGAGATTGCAAGCGTGCGCCACCATGCCCGGCAAGGGTGTTTCTTAAGCTCACACACACACACACCGCCCCAGCCCCAGAGTGCCTGGGCCATGTGGGCAGGTGCTGCACTCCACAGCTGCAGGGACTCAGAGGCCAGATGCAGCTTCTGCATTTTTCCAGCAGTGGTGGTGGCAGCCGTGAGGAGCTTCTAGAATTCACTCCCCACCTGGCTTCTTCTCAAACTTCTCCAATAGTGCTTCTGCAAAACTCTTGCTCAAGATGACAGGGTCGGGCTGGCAGTCCCCTGCCTGCTTTGCTGGAGGTCATTGTGCTTTGACTTGCTTTTCATGGCACCGGCTTTATCTGCTCTGGGTGTCGAGTTTCTTTGAAAACCTTCTCTGTAGTGCATGCCCAGAGAGTGAATTCAATGTCTACAATAAGACCTCGTCATATCTCTTAATCCTGTGATCCTTTCAGTGGGAGGGGTAAACTAGCCAGAAATAATTTGGACCTGGCAGGGCAAGATGAGCCTAATACTCTTCCTGGGCCAAGCGAAGAGCATAAGGGATTCCTTATCCTCAGATGTCCTCCTACAGGGGCCAGAGCAAGGAAACCATAAGTCTCTCTTCCTGTCATTACCAATGCAAACTACAGAGTATGTTTCCTGGGCTCCAGAGTACTAAAAAATAGGTGAAGTAAGAGGTAGAAAATTCCCTGTCAAGCTGTGCATCTCTGCGTCCTGACAATGTGGGTCTGTAGAACTGATGGGAAAGTGAGATGGTGGTGGGGGTGGCGGGGACTAAGTATGCCTTTCTGGACTCACTGGACGGCCAGCTGCCAAAGCCCTCCCTGCTCTGCACAAGAGCTAACGTTGTGGTAGGTTAATGAGCGATCGTCACAGTGTTGGGGGAGTCGGGGGATCCTTCTGTCCTCAAAGTCCAGCAGGACTTCAAGTCAGCCCTCGTGGATGGAAAGAAAACAAGGTAGAGAAGTTGCATTTGCCAGGCAGATGCTCGGGGGCACTTTGGGCATGGCTGAATTTCCTTTGGGGTCACTTCCATTTGTATGCGCTACTCCCATCTCTTTTGCTCACAGGCGTCCTCCAGGAACATACATCTTCCCCAATTTGTACTAGATTCATCTCACAGGCTCCAGCTGCCACAACGCCCCCTCCAGGGAGCCTTCCCAAATACCCACACCTGGGACATGGTCTCCTTAAGATCACCCATGACAACCTGCACCCTCCCGGAGAGAGTCTACCTCTGCCCAACGGCATGTCCTGTCTCTGCCCAAGATTCTTAGACTTTTCCCAGAGAGGGACATCCTGATAGAGATTGGTTCATGACAGATTTTCAAATAACTACCAATTGAATGACTGAATGCAGGTCTCGGCCCTATCATCAGCGAAGGCTGGAATTCACAGGAGGGCTGTCACTGCCCCCTCAAGGGGCTGTCCAGACAACCAAAACAGCCAGGGTCAGACAGCACCAGTGCTGACAAATCTCAAAGAATATGTGCATTCAGAAACAGTGGCCTTTATAAATCTATCATTTTATCGATTTTCCCACGCCCTGTCTGCCCTGAGATTTACAAAAAAATCGAGGACCAACCACCTATATCTTGTTAACCAGAAGAAAAACATGCTAGAAAGAAACACTAGGTCATAAGCCTCTATGGACAAGGACAAACATCTACTAAACCACAAGAGTGTGTTGGAGATGAAGAAATAAGGAAGGGAGGGAGGGAGGGCAAGCTGAATATTGGGAAACATTTTGCAGAGGAAAGGACCAATTTGTCTAAAATATAGGATGCAACCCTAGAAATGTGAAGAAGTAGGGGTGGCAGGTAGAGAAAAGGAGGCCATTGGTGGGCAGGGACAAGGGGACAGTGTCCTTGCTTGCTTTCTTGCAAATAGGCTGCCAGTGTCTATTCCATGAGTCCCTGCCCAGCAGGGGTCCGTGCATTTCTGTCTTGATTATAATTAAAGAAAGAAAGCGTTAGGAAAGAGAGATGGGATTTAGCAAAAATGATGGGTGCTGAGTGCACAGAGGCCTTGAATCAATGAAAATTGATTGAATGGGGTGAGTTTGAGCCAAAGGGAAAACCAATCCAAGCACTGACAGCCACAATAGCATCCTTAGAGGAACTGAGTCTGAGCCAGGAACCTTCCGGCTCTTCCTTCAGGTCCCTGGAGTCACCTGTCTGTTTGGATGTGGCTCTCCTGCTTCCCCAAACCTTCTTTCTATAAAGAAAAACAATTCAGCAGAAGGACGCTTGGAGGACCTTGGGGTCCCCACATTCTTCCCATACGTAATTATGATGTGCCTATTGTATGTCAAAGAGACTCAAGCAACCACAGTTAGACCCTTAGGCTCTGAATTCTGGACACCCACACACACATATACTATCTGATTTACTAAGGACAGCATTTATTTTAGATCTTGACTCATGTGAGTTACACATGCAGCAGAATGGCATTTAAATTAGATTGGTTTTCACTCATTTACAATGGAAGGTACAATTTGCAGTGCCTGTCCTATTTCATAACATGGGTCCTCTAAAAGTGGTCCGCAGGATCTGCAGGCTTGGCAGCCCTTGGAAACATACTACAAAAGCAGAAACCCAAGCCCAGCTGCAGATACCGAGTAAAAGGTGTGTCTTAAGATCACCAGGTGATCCATACACTTGTAACATTGGAGAAACAGCGGTTTAAAATAGTGGTTTTCTGACATTAAGACACACCAGAATCTTCTGGAAGGATGGGTAAGATACACTGGTGGGGCCCACCCCAGGATTTCGGACTCAGTGGGTCTGAGACAGGGCCTAAGAGCTTGCGTTTGCCACAAGTTTCCCAGGATCACATTTTGGGAGCTACCAATGCAGACATCTAGACTGCCCCTTGGCACGCGGTAGTTGCCATAACCCCATGTCATCCAAGCAACAGTCCCCATGCTTGAGCCACCTCAGCATTGCCAGCACGCTGGGCGTCACCCCCAAAGTCTGTGTGTGGACTTCCACTTCATCACACTGTAATGAAATTTAAGATTATCCAAGGAAAAAGGAAAATATGTGCATACGATACTGAGAATTCAATCCAGAGCCATTCTACCTCTGAACTACACCTGGGCCCTTTTTATTTTTTAGTTAAAAAGTGAAAAATACCCTTTTAATTTTAATTTTTGAAACAGGATCTCCCTAAGTTAACGCACCCACGCCTCAAAGCCGCAACCCTCCTGTCTCAGGCTCCCAAGTACTGGGATGACAGGAGTACACCCTACCTTTCAAAGTTTCAATCTGAAGAATGTATGGAATCAAGAGTGCCATTCTCTCTTTTGAACTAGGTTTATCAACAGTGCCTTTCCCGTACTCAATGTTACAGGTGCACTTGAATAAGTGTTGTTTCAAATAGCACCTCAAGATCTCAATCACTAAAAACAACTGTGGAATGCCTCTGGAACACACCTTGCATCTGCTCCAGACAAAGAGGCATGGACCTTAAAGCCCTGAGCCTGGCTGCCTCCCACCTGACCTGCAGCTGCCTTTTCCATTGTGACTTCTCGTAACTCATTTCTTCCTAATGCTTTGCCCCCACCCTGCCCCCAGTTTCTTGAACAACTTTGGCAATCATAAAACTCTGATCCACGTTTCCAGTCCTCCACAGCCCATCAGCAAATACAGCAATGACCATGTGATTTCTCTTTCCCTGCTTTTCTGGATAAGTGGCTGAGGGTCTCACTAAGTTGCCAAGGCTGGCCTCAAACCTGTGACCTTCCTGTCTCAGCCTCCCTAGTACTAGGCCTGCACCACCGCACTTGGGTGTGTCTGGGCTCTCAGGAACGGCACTGCTAGTCCTCCAGTCAGCAGGTTTTACACTGAGCAGAGGAGGTAAGCTCTAACTCCACTAGGTTCCATACATTCTTCAGATTTGGATTCTAGGAACTTTGAAAAATAGACCCTGGCTCGGTGAAAAAGTCATTGGTTCATGCTAAACTGGAACCCCAGCGATACCTGCACAGTTGTATGAGACAAACCCATCTGTTTTGGTTTCTCTGGTGTCCTTTGACTTTCTTGCCACAAGCTTCCATGTCCCTCTCTGATGACCAGCACACATGGTCAATGCTGGAGATGAAGTTCCCAAGTCCCTCCTTGCCTGGTCCATTCAGCCTGGTCCCCAAGTCCCAAGGAAACAGGTAAGTATCACCCATGGCAATCCTGCCAAGCTGCTTTTAATACCAAAGCCCTCAAGTCCAGACAAAATTTAAGGTCATGAGGGCTCCAGGATAGTGCACCTTCCCCTTGCGGGCTGGTCCCCTCCTGGAGTGTTGCAGCCAGTCACCTCCTCCCTGGGCATATTTCTGAAACTTCCTATTTGGGTTTCGTGGAAACCAGTGCAGCCCAGGAAAACACAGCAGCTGCTTAGTCCCTGTAGGCTTAAACCCATGTTTCTCGCAAGCTGTCTGAAGCATGTGAGCAAAAGCCTTCCATTTCTGGAGCCCTCCAGAAGCATTCTCTGAATTCCAGCAGTTCTGGGGGGAGGAACAATAGGCTTCTCAGGACTGAGGGCCTCCTCCTGGCCCTGCCGCCAACTGTATGAAGACTTTCTCCTCATTTTGATTTGGTAGGACATGTTGGGTCAGAGTGGCACTGAAGGATTTGATCGTGAAAAAGAATAAGATAAAGTTAAAAAATAATAATAATGAACCAGGTAGGAAGAGTCTTCTTGGTGTCTGGGGATAGTAAAGGACCATGGGAGCTTCATGGTGAAGGGCAGCTACTTGGGCTCCAGCCTCTTTCAGTTCCCTGCCAACCATTGGGGTCCCCATGGACTGATGCCCTGAGTATCACTCTGAACTTCTGCAAACCCAGGGACCAAGAGTTCAATAGTTCAAGAGGAGGGAACTGGGCACAAGGAAAAAGAATGGCCACCACCATTCTGTGTTCCTTTTGGTCAATTTGCGCCCTCTGCCTTCTGAGATTCTAGGTGCAAGGCAGTGCCAGGGGCACAGGGCTGATGTCACTGTTTGGATTTAAAATGTCCCCCAGGCCAGGCACATGCCTACAATTCCAGTACTTAGGAAGCTGAGACAAGAAGATTGCAGATTCAGGCCAGCCTTGGCAACTTAGTAAAACCGTTTCAAAAACAAAAAATAAAAAGGACTGGAGTTGTAGCTTGGAGGTAGAATGCCTCTGAGTTCAATCTCTAAGGCAAACAACAACAACAAAAAATGGTCCAGACCTCAGAAGCTGGAGAAAGCCATGTTGGAGGTGGAACTTGGTTGCTGGCCAGGGACAGGGCTTTCCCAGGCAGGCTGCTGCAGCTTTTTGCTTTTCTCCCTCCCCTGTAGCCATGAGCTGAAAACAAGCCTCCCCTCCTCTCTGCTCCCCACCATGATGTGCTGAGGACTTTCATCCCCTGCTCCTGCTCTGAAGCTGGCCTGACATGGACTGAAATCCCCAGGACTGGGAGCAATTGAAACATCTTTCCTCTAAGTTGTGCAGGTCAGGTGTTTGAATGGCAGCAGTAAGAACACAGACTGAAACAGCTGCCCCCTCCCCCTCACACACACTACTACATTCTCCAAGAAATCACAGGGACCTCTCTGGTCTCCAGTGTTCTCAGCAACAGAACAGTCCCAACTCGACAACCAGAGGCTTCTCCTAAACCCTGACATGTTGGCATTCAGGTGTCTCAGGCTGCTACCTTCCCCAAACACCCTCTTCAGGGTGCCCAAAGCCCACACAGCCCTTCCTGGTAGCCTTCTGCCCCGTATCACAAAACATTTTGGAATCACCAGCCTAGTCCAGGATGTTGTATGTTAAATGAGCTTCAGTAAAGGGGGGAGCTCCTGAACAATGAAAAGAGGTCACCTCTTCCTGCACATTTGTGTTTTGCCCCCCCCCCCCTTTATTTTTGGTGCTGAGGATTAAACCCAGGGACATTCTACCTCTGAGCTACACCCTCAGCATCCCTTTAAAAAAAAAATAAAAACAACAAAAACAGGGTTATGCTAAGTTGCTGAGGGACTTCCTGTCTCAACCTTCCAAGTACTGGGATAACAGGCCTGCACCTCCACACCAGACTCCATTTTTCCTTTCTGCTTAACCCTTTGCTTTAGCCAAGTTGTGCAGAAAGGTCACTGCTGAGCAGGAGAGGAGTCTCAGAACCAGGAGGCTCATGTGGGAGGAGTGAGCAGCCAGCCCCCACCCCACCCCCAGCCTGGTCCTCTGAAGACCAGAGAGGCCACTTGGAGTGACTTCCTGGTCCTCCTGTGATCTAGAGGGGTCTGGACCATTTCATGAGAAGGCAGATGGTCTACCCAGCACCAACAACTGAGTAAGACACTGTGTGGATGTCTTACTAAGGAGTCTCTAGAGCTGAGGAAGAAATGTCTAGGGAGGACCAACTGCTGTGACCTTGGGCAGGAATGCAAGGAGGGACAGAAGTTGTGCCTTGCTTGCTCTGCACTGCCCTCCTCCTCTCCTGCTCTAAACCAGCTCCCTCATCCCTCCAACTCCTGTGGGCGACAGGTGGCCCAGGTCCCTGCTCTCATCTCAGAGCCAGCACATGCAGAGGCTCTGGGCGCCCAAGCCCCCTGGACTAAGATGAGACCACGCCAGGTGCCAGCTCTTCATTCTACAAACGGGCTATGCGAAGGGAGAGCCTGGCACAGGGAAGCATGACTATAATCCCAGTACTTGGAAGGCTAAAAAAGGAGGATTGCAGGTTAGAGGCCAGCCTCAGCAATTTAGCAAGACCCTCAGCAACTTAGCAAGACCCTGTTTCAAAAATAAAAATAAAATAGGGTTGGGAGTGTAGCTCAGGCATAGAATACCATTGAGTTCAAACAAAAAAAAGAGAGAGAGAAGGAAAAAGGAGAATAGAGGGACATCAGGCGGCCTAGGGGCCTGACATAAGACTCCAAGGCCACGTGCTAAACCAGATACAGCTTCACCCTCTTTCTGTATCTGGTTGTAGACATCTCAGTTTTACCACCACCGAGTTTCTCTGTTCACAAAACATCAAAGGACTCTATAAAAGATCCCGAAGGCTCTCTGCCCTGCTTTGAGCCAGGATGGTCCAGAACCGACATCATCAGTAAGGACCTGAACTCACCCGGGCAGAATTCAAACAAGGCCACTGAAAACAGGGTCAGGGCTATAGCCCGGCATATAATATGAGAAACAAGGCGGGCATGTGTGTACATGTGTGTGCATTTACATGCACATGTATGTGTGTGCATAGTATGTTTCTGTGTGTGAATGTGTATGTGTAGGGTGTATGTGTGTTTAAGCATGTGGGGTATGCGTATATGTATTTGTGTCTATATACCTGTATGTATGTGTGTATAAGTGTGTACATGTGTTTTGTGTGCATATATATGTGTGTGCATGTGTAGTATATGTGTGCTTAAGTGTGTGGGGCGTGTGTATGTGTATTTGTTGTACATCTGTACATATATATGTGTGTGTGTGCATAAGTATATATATGTATATGTTTCTGTATACATATACATGTGTCTTTGTGATTAAGTGTGTAGGGTATGTATGTGTACTTGTGTGTGTACCTATGTGTATGTTTGTGTGTGCACATATATGTGTGCATATGTGTGTTTCTGGGTGCATGTAAATGTGTAGTGCGTATGTGTTTAAGTGCATAGAGTGCATGTGTGTGTGTGTGTGTGCACGTGCGTGCGCGCACGCATATGTACCCCACACACACAAGGAGTAAGCATCCCTTTCCCTCACACGCATATCTACATGTTCCAAGGAGGCCTTTCCTGCAGCCTGCAGGCACCTGCAAGGGGCCCAGCCAGTAACAAGCCAGCGGCCCAGCACCACTGCCCAAGAGACAAATGTCCAAGGTAAAGTCGCTCCAGACAGTCTGGGCCTTAATGGAAAAGCCAGAAGCGCTTGAGGTGGGCAGCCTGGGGCATCCTGGTCAGGAAACCTCCTTGGATTGCTTCAAGATCTCCCTGGCCTTCGCTCCCAAATACTGCTTTGCAACCATATGAAAAATCAGATCCACAAAGTAGATGGGTCTGTTTTGAATTTTTATGTAATTGAAAAAATGAAATAAATTCTTTAAAATTTGATTCTAATTTGCCCTAGCTTTTTATGGATTTCGTAGCTAATCGACCGTGATAGCACTGATTTCATTCTTCCCTCAAGTCTGTGTGATATATATGTCTTTTATTTGTGAATAAAGATGATTGATAGATATGAGCATTTTCAGGGATTGCTGCTATTTAAGTTTAGATTATTTATTTTCTTTTTTATAAAATGCGAGGAGAAGAAATACAAACTATTTAACCAGCCTTCTAAAACACACTGGAAAATGCCCCAGAGATTTATGTAGAGATTAAAAAATAATTACAAAGTTTTACTTCCATTTGTCTAGAATATTAGGAGTTTTGTTTTTTTCTGGCCCATTTTGAGAGTTGTAAAAGCCAAACATTAAGGAGGAAAGTGTTTTTCTCAGTGCGAACCCACTTAACATGACGGCTGCCGACTGTGGAATGGCACACACGAGCAAAAGGAGTCTTAAGCACAATAAGGGAAAGAAGGAAATAACTCTTTTGACCTTGTTGAAGCAGAAGAGGCAGGACCCATGGCCTCTGAGACGCCACTGCTGCCACAGTCAAAGCTTCCAGCCATTTCTGAGCCACAGAGTTGGGCTATCTGCTCACACACAGCTTCTGAGACAAAAGCTGAATCAAATAAAATAAATGATAGAGGTTCCAAATTTATTGGAGCGGAACTAAAACGAACTCATTGTTTTTGTTCCTAACGTGAGGCGCTGATGCTTGGTTTGGAGCCGAAGGCTGTGGTCAACATTCTCACAATTTAACGCCCTTTCATCCACCCATGTCCCGCTCTAGGTGGTCTTCCATGTTTCTTTACCTTTACCCAGCTCTTTCTGCAGCATGCTCCTAGCTTGTGGGACTTTTTTCAACTTCTGGGACAAAAACTAGACATTTCAGTAAGAAAACCAGTGAACCTTCAGCATACAAATCCAAGCCTGAAATTTCACAAACACAACATAGGGCAACAGACTTCTTACCTCTTCCAGACAACTCATTTTCCATTTGCAACAAATAATTTATAGTTAGAACTTAAGGCCTATACGACCACGGTCATTGAAAACATATGTCGATCTGTTGTGGCTTCAAAAACAATCAGAAGTCATTTTATTTCCCATTTCAAAGACCAAAACAGTAGCTTATATTTTTAATACATAACCAATTGTTTCAAAACATCTGGACAGCTATACCTTTCTGCCTTTATAGACAGATTCTTTCTTTAAAGTCAAATAGGAAAATCTTATGAGGTCCCTTTCCTACAAATCCAACACACTCCATTCCACACACAGAATTCTTTTGCCTGAGCTACTCACTGTTTCCATATTATTCAGTCCAAGAGGTCTATCAGAAGCATAATGTCACTGCAAATAAAAATTGTTCTGTCTTGGATTGCCTCTTAAATCTCAACCTCTTCTTGTCTCCACCATAAAGTTTCATTGAAACACACACACACACATACACTGGACTGGGTGTGGTGGCGTACACCTGAAATCTCAGTACTCAGGAGGCTGAGACAGAAGGATCACAGGTTTGAGGCCAACCTGGGCAACTCAGTGAGACCTTTAGCAACTTAGCAAGACCCTGTTTCAAATGAAAAAAATAAAATAGGGCTGGGGTATGGTTCTGAGGTAGACTGCCCCTGGGTTCAAGCCCCACTATCAAAACACGCGTGCACGCGCACACACACACACACACACACACACACACACACACACTAATAGCAAAAAAAATAAGGAAGGCCAATGGCAGCCCCAAAGGATTCCCATTTAATGCATGCCTTTCTCTTGTAAAGAACCAGTGACAGGGTGAGGGAGGTAGCTCAGTGGTTAGCACTTGCCTAGCCTATGTGAGGCTGGGTTTTGTCCCCAGCTATAAAAATAAAAAATAAAAAAGGAAGGAAGAAAAGAAAAAGAAAAGTAGACATGCCAGAAACATTGGCTTTGTTGGGGAAAGTGTCTCCCAGAGAAATATGCCCGTAAGGACACACATTTTAAAATACTATAGAGTATTATAAATCATATGATGTAAGGAATGTGTGTGTGTGCATGTATGTGTGTGTGTGCATGTGTGTGCCTGCTCACACACATTCGTGCATACAAATGGGAATCTTTTCTTCTTTTTTATTTTTTGAGGGAGGGGTTACTAAGGATTGAACCCAGGGGCATTCTACCTCCAAGCTACACCCTCAGCCCTTTATTTTAATGTATTTTTTGTTTTAAAACAGGGCCTTGCTAGGTTGCTGAGAGTCTTGCAATGTTGCTGAAACTGACTTCCAATCAGTGATCCTCCTGTCTCAGCCTCCCAAGCACTGGGATTACAGGCATTCCTATGACACTTAAAGGAACCCCATCCAGACATTTGCAATTCTTTTCCCAAGTCTTAACTTACCATGGAGTCTTTCTTCAGGCATCAAAAAGTGTCCTGATTCAAAACTAACTTTAATGGCATCATTCTTCTACATTCCAGTCAACTTTTTCAAACCCAAGAGCAAAATGCTCTGATCATCTGAGCAGAGTAACAGCCCTGTGAGTCCCAGAGTGACAGTTGGGTTGGGGAGCGCACCACTAGGGATTGAGCCAGGGGACTTCTACCTCGAAGCTATGTATGCAGCTCTTTTTATTTTCTTTATTTTGAAACACAGTCTCTATCACTAGGTTCCTGAGGCTAGCCTCTAACCTGTGATCTCCCCACCTCCACCTCCCAAGTACTGGAATTACAGTTGTGTGCCACTGAGCCTGGCTTCTGCTGATCTCTCTTAACATTTTCAATCTTACTCTCCAGTGAAGGGACAGTTCACCAGCACCCATGGGCATAACAATGTCCTGAGATTCCTCTTTGCACACTAAACCTGAGCCACCATCACCAGAAGAACTGTCAGACCAGCACAATCATGTCTAAGATAGCAACATCCAGTCTTTAAAAACGATGCTGTTGGCATCTTCTCAGGAGATGCAGCTGAGAAAACCAACTAGCACAGAGCCTGCCCACATGTCCTGCCATGACATGGTCCCTTGGGTCAGCCTGAAAATACCATCTTGCAAAACTGCACATCATTTGCAACTTGCTTACCCAGGACTGGGTTTAGCCTTCCCTGGCTCTCAAACCTGCCTTGGTGAATTTGTCTTGAACCTGTCCATTATTCCATTTCCCTGAGACCAGCTGAAAACCAATTCGATAAAGATTTACAAATGTCCCCAATTCCAGAATGAGACACCAGCCTTGAGGTGAACATTCTAACTCCCACTCCGGGGTGCCAACATTCAGCCCTGAACTTACAGCCCATTTCTGCTCTTCCTTCTAACGCTGGAAGCTGCCAAGAATGACAGAGAACAGTGATCAGTGTGTTTGTGGTCACTTTGACACATTTCTGAACAGTGGCTGAAGGATCTAAGGTATTTTTCTACGCCCTCTTCTACCTCAATCTCCCGGTTACCCATGGCCTTTGCCTCTTGGTGGGGAAAATGGCAGAAGCCCATGGAGGCACCCTCCAAAATTCTGAGAAAAGACTGAAGTTATTGTAGTCAGGTGCAGAAGCACATGCCTATAATCCCAGTACTTGGGAGGCTGCAACCAGGGGATCACAGATTCAAGGCCAGCCTCAGCAACATAGCAAGACTCTGTTTCAAAATTTAAAAAAAAAAAAAATTTAAATGACTGGGGGTGTAACTCAGAGGTAAGATGCCCCTGGGTTCAATCACCAGTGAAAAAAAAAAAAAGACTAATAAACCTTGTTTTTAGATGAACTCTTAAATGATTAATCTGTCTATGTGCAGAACTGAGCAGGGACCTGACCCAGGGTTTATGATGTTAAGGAGATGCATACAAAATGAAGGAGTGACTCCAGGCTTTCTCTTGCTGTCGGTTACCCCTTGGGCCTTGCTGGCCTAAGTAAAGAGTCACCACTTTTAGCAAAGTGGCTTCTCTAAGTCTCGGTTACAACCGCATCTGTACTTGATACCCGCAAACATTTTTCCTTGTCTTTAGTCCCTCAACAACACAACACAACTATGCAAATATAGCAATTACACTACATTGGGTATTGTAAATTACCTAGAGATGATTCAAAGTGTATGGGAAAGCTGGGCACGGTGGCACACATCTGCAATCCCAGTCCCTGGGAGGCTAAGATGGGAGGATCACAAGCTTGAGGGCAGCCTCAGCAACTTAGCAACACCCGGTCTTAAAATAAAAAAAAATTTTTAAAAGGTTGGGGTGTAGCTCAGAGGTAGTGTCCCTGAGTTCAATCTCCAGTACCAAAATAGGTCAACAAACAAAGGGTAAAAATTATGATAAAGAATGTTGGCAGAAATCCTACAGCTCCTTTCTCACAAGCCAAGCCCTAATTCCTTCCTCGAATTCCCAGTGAGGTGTAAATATACTTCCCAGTCCCTCAGACAACTCCTGGCAGTCTTGTCGGGGCCACTTCTGTAATTGGAGCCTCCCTCCTCACACACCCACAACCACTCACGCCAAGCCTCACTCCTGCATGTCCACACCAGCTTCTCATGCTCAGACCTCAAACCACGGAGTCATTCTTAATATTCTCTCACACACATGCATGCCCACCCCACCACCAACGTCCAGCTCACATCCTAGCTCAAGAGCGCACTGAATCTAAGCACTTCTCAGCCTTTCCATCGCAACAGCCTCCTCACTGGTCCCCCAGCTCTGTCCTCCCCAGACATTCCACCAGCTTCCCGACTGCCTCAGAGACGAGGTCATGGCTGTCCGTCCACCACATCCCGGTGCTGCCCTGAATGTGCCGCCCCCACCTGCCTCCTCTCCCCCACACGTCACACTCCTCCAAGAGCTTCAAAAGTCCAAGCCAGCTCCAGCCTCAGAGCCCTGAACCCACCATCTCCCTTGCACAGAATGTTTCCCCTCTGACGTCCTCAAGGCTCGCTTCCTATGCCTGGTCCATGGCCTCCCAGTCAGAGACACCTGCCCCGACTGCCCACTATTATGATTTGGATATGAGTATCCCTCAGAAAATCTCATGCATTTAAAAACGCAGAAATGTTCCAAGGTAAAATAATTAAATCAGGGTTGTAGCCTCATCAGTGGATAAATATAGTTAATATTTTGAATGGAATTGCTGGGGGATAGCTGCGGGAGGGGGTGAGTCATGGGGGCAGAGCCTTGGGCACTATGTGTCCCTGGCCCCTTCTCTGGCTTTCTCTGCTTCTAAACACCCTGAGCTGAGCAGCTTCTCTCTTCCACCTCCAGCTGCTATGATGCTTCTGCCTTGGAGCTGGCTTACTATGGACTGACCTCTGAAAACGGGAGCCCCCAAAATCTTTTGTCCTCAGAAGTTGTTCTTGTCAGGTATTTTGGTCGCAGCAATGGAAAAGCGAAGGACACCCAAATAAGGCAGCACTTCTCACTGACCCTCCCCCAGTATTCCACATCGATTCACCATTCATTTCTCCCCACAGTAAATCGCTACTCTCAGACATACTACGTATTTATTTATCTTGTCTATCCCCACATGAGAAGGTAAACTCCATGATAACAAGCTATAAGCTTTGCTTATAGGACAATCCCTGATGTATACAGCTCACTCACTCTAGTCTAACACAGTATGGTCAGCCCTTAGGACTGAACACACACAGTCAGTGTTCTCTGAGCAGCTATTTACATAGCATTTGCACTGCATTAGGTGCTGCAAGTCATCCGGAGATGATTTAATGTCTGAAGGAGGGTGTCACCGTTTTTCAGAAGGGTCTTGAGCATCTGCAGAGCTTGGTAACTGCAGGGGTGGTGGAGTCAATCCCCTGGACAGAGTGAGCCAACCCTGCTTGTTGAGTGAATTCACTAATGAAAGGTGCTGTCACAAAGAACTGAGCTTGAGCAGAACTGTACAAACAAGGTGTTGGGTTCTGACGAGCCCATAATTCACCTTTACGTTGTTACCATTCTTATGACCGCAAAAGACCACTCAGCAGACCCTAAGGGGAGGACCAACAATGGAAAGAGTAGCAGGCACTGAAATGCTGCCCACCAGAAGGTCAGACCACTAAGACCAAGCTCTCTCCAGCCAGAATTCAGTTCTCATCCTCCAGCTACCAGGGAGGATGCCTGAGCTTCTGACTTCATCCTTTCAAGAGCTTCGCAGTCTCTCTTTCTAGTTGTTGTTTTTATTGAATCCAGGGGCATTCTACCTCAGACCTATGTCCACAGCTCTTTTGATATTTTATTTTAAAACAGGGTCTTACCAAATTGCCAAAGGTTTCCCTAAGTTGTTGAAGCTGGCCTCAAACATCTGATCCTCCTGTCTCAGCCTTCCAAGAACTGGGATTACAGTTCTGACTCTGTTCTTCCTGTTTTACCAATGAGTAAACCAAAGCTGCCAGAGGTGAACCTCCTGGTCCAAGGTCCAGGCCTTACACCAAAGTCCGCACCTTGACCCAGCGCCATCATTTGGAGGAGTGTGCTGGCTCCTTCCAAGTCTGTCAGCCTCATGAGCCTTTCTCCATCTTCTTCTTTATGACTTGTTTTCCCCGAGGCTGCCACCAACCTCCAGACAGAGATGTGGAGAGTCATAGAGTACTTACCCAGATTTAATTTATTGCTTCCTTTAACTTGAAATGAAAGACATATTCTCTTGAGGGATTTGGCATGTTGGCAGCTTAGAATTGTTGGACAGGCCTTGCTCACAAAAATAAACAATAACATAATGTTACAGTGTGGGTACAGAATGCCCCCTGGAAGAGCTCATGTATTATCGTTCGGAGGTGATATAATAGAATCATGAAGATTCTAATCTCATCAGTGAATACATCTATTGTAATGGAATTATTGGGTGGTAATCTAGGCAGAGAGCGTGCGACTGGAAGAGGCAGCTCATGGGGGGTGTATTCTTGGAGACCGTACATGTGTCCATGGGCCCCGCTGCCCCCTCCTTCCCACCCCCCTGCCCTGAGCTTTGCAGAAGTGATCTGGCCTGATACCGACTGAAACCTCTGACACTTCCAGAACTGAGAGCAACTTAATCTTTCTTTCTCTAAATCGTGGTCATCAGGTGTTTGGGGTCACAGCAGCAGGAGAGACATGTATCGGTGTGATCTCTCATAGACATCAAATGACTATCTCCTCTGGTTTGAAACCAAAGATAGTCAGATTGCTTTCATTAAGAATCCTAAACCTTTCCCCTCCCGTTTTCCCTCTAGAGGTCCACTATAAATTAGTGGGCACTTTGAAGGTGGCCCAATAACATCCTCATGATGGGAAAATGAAAACAAGGAATGATGGTTTAGAATTCCAAGTGTGGAATCCACCACAGATGTCTCCTACCGCCTGCGCTGACTTCCCAAGCCAGATCTGGATATAAACTGTATCCGGTGATTATAAACAATAATTAACACAGGCTGACAAAGAATGCGTTTTGGATTCCCCGGAAGCTTCTTTTTCCAGCATCAATAAAGGATGCATGCTCAGGTTGGGAAGGTCCCTGTGAAGAGAGGTGCTGGGAGCAGCTTGCTCACCATAAACAAACAGATGCAACATCTGGTCCTCGCTCTGGTCCCCCGCATCCAATGGTGCAGCTGCTCAGCTGAGCACTAGAAACCAAAATCAGTTTATTCCCCATCAGACCTTCAGCATTCTGCACCTCTTAGCTCCAAGTCTCTGGCACTGATCAGCAGGTGATGAAAGAATGGTTTAGAGATTATCTGGATTCATCAAGCCTAGCCAGGTAGGTTTACCTTAAATTTTGCTCTGCCCCCATAAAAAATGCACCATTTGCTTTCTGGTCTCTCTAAAACTTCCAGCAGCCCTATCTCCATGGAGTGAGCTAGGTGAACCCTTAAGAACCTAAGCTGCCATAAACAGGCCCACTGTACCAACTCCTCATTTCCATGTCCCCTTCCTTCTGCTCTCAACCCCATAAAGTTACAAAGTATCCAATAAATAGGCTATTCTGACTCAAAGCCTCACACAGCTAAATAAAAAAGTAAACACATATACACACACACTAACAGTAGACACACCAACAGAAAGTGTAGTCT
The DNA here is from genome assembly GCA_004027655.1 of Graphiurus murinus. NCBI lineage: Eukaryota > Metazoa > Chordata > Mammalia > Rodentia > Gliridae > Graphiurus > Graphiurus murinus. Next base: position 107,287 of record PVLC010000666.1, read on the forward strand.
GGGCCAGGTTACAGCACAGCGGTAGAGCACTTGCCTAGCATGCATAAGGCCCTGATTCTATCCCCAGCATCACAAAAAGGAAGGGAAAGGGGGGTGGTTCTGAGATTAATCAGAAAAATGAAATCATAGTACCTGTCAACCAAGCCAGGCGTGGTGGCATACACCTAAAATCCAGTACTTGGAAGGTGAGACAGGAGGATCCCAGTTTTGAGGCCAGCTTCAACAATTTAGTGAGACCTTGTTTCAAAATTAAAAAAAAAAAAAAATGAAAAGGGCTGGGAGTGTAGGTAGGAGGTAGAATTCCCCTAGGTTCAATCATCAGAACCAAATAATAACGATAATACCTATCAACCCATTCCTTCCAGCAGGATCTGAGTAAGGAGTAAGGAGGAGTCATCCACAGACAATGATGAGTGTTCTTAACCCGTGTTGATGGATTTCTAACTGGGTTGTGTCCATGGCTTCCATCTGTCTGTTTTCCATGATAGCAGGAGAAGCACCGTTCACTTTTGTAAAATCATGACTCTTGTGACACCAGAGCTCTGTACAGTGCTGGGGCATTTAGTATATTTCATTAGTATAGTGGCCATGGCTATTTTTCTGAAATACTCAAACCTGACACTGACACAAACACATGGCGCATTTCTGAGGACTTCGCTGGCTCCACTGACCAATTTCAGCTCACAAATCTCCCTCCACCAAGCTGCTGCGCTTTTCCCTGGCCCAGAAACACGTCTGCTTTTTTTTTTTTTTTTTAATTCTTGATTTACAAGGCAAATTTGGCATGTAGCTCAGTTACATATGCTGATTCGGCCTTATTGAAGGCAGGTGCACACTTTAATATATGTGGGCACAGGGACCCCCTTCCATCCTATAAAAGAATACTGGGCATGTTCTCATGTGGAATATCTGCTGGCTTTTATTCATAAACCTGAGAATCTGAGGCCTCTGTATTGCTTTCACATTATTACCATGAACAAATTAGGATAGGCAGAAATAATATTCCAACCCTACAATGGCACCATATTAAAAGAATTGGAGCCAAGCTCGGGCCTCTCTTTTCCAACTAAAAGGGATCCCAGGGCTGAGCACTACTCTCCTCTTAGTGCATTGGCATTAACACTGTGTAAACACAATCATATTACACCCCAGGGACAGGTAAAGGCAGTACCCCATTTCCATCAAAGCAAAACGTGGGCATGGCCCTTCGGAGCAAAGTATTCCAACAGACTCATCGTTGTTGGTGTGACACTGAGCTTTGGACAAGCCATGAATGTGAGGAGACCTCATTTGGTGACCTCTCAGAGGTGCCTGCGTCATCTCAGTGACTGATCCTGAATGTCGTTCGATGCAGCTCACAGGTGTCACATGAGCACTGTTGCAGGTGGTGGAACCTGATATCACAGGGCAGTGTCGCAGTCACCTCCTAAGTAGGTCTTCCCCATCCCTGAGACAGCATGATGGAAGCAGAGAAGACAGGACAAGATCCAGGGCCCCTTGTTTGTGCCCCTTGAGATGTGTGCAGACCTGGACGAAGGAGCAGGGTGCCGTGCCCCTGGGAGGTATTTGCTTACTTGCTGAGATCTCCAGTTGTCAGAAATGGATACACTCACATCTGAATGCACAGTGGCTGCTGATAGGGTACGCACAATAAGTGCTCACACACACACACACACACACACACACACACACACTGAGTGAATGAGCACACGTCTGTAATCCCAGTTGAAACAGGATCACCGTGAATTCAAAGCCAGCCTTAGAAACCTAGCAAGATCCTCAGCAATTAGGGAGACCCTGTTTCAAAATAAAAAGGGGGTGTAGCTCAGAAGTAGAATGCCTCTAGGTCCAATTCCTAGTACAAAAAAGAAAAAAAAAAGTCCTGAGTGAATTAATGAATTGAGGGAAAGAGCCCACGAGGAATCAATTCACATCAAATATAGAATGAAGTGGTAGATACTGAGAGGATTGGGGGGAGGGGTGTGGGTAGATACTTGGGATTCGACCTCTGAGATACAGACCCAGTCCTTTTTATTTATTTATTTTTATTTTATTTTACTTTTGTGTGTGGTACTGAGGATTGAACCCAGGGGAGTTCTACCTCTGAGTCACACACCTCCCAGTCCTATTTTACTTTTTAGTTTGAAACAGGGTCTTACTAGATTGCTGAGAGTCTCGCTATGTTGTCGAGGCTGTCCTCTAACATGTGATCCTCCTATCTCAGCCTCCCAAATACTGGGATCACAAGCATGAGCCATCACGCCTGGCCTCATTTTTTATTTTGAAACAGGGTCTCACTAAGTTGCTGAGGGTCTCGCTAAGTCGCTAAAGCTGACCTTGAACCTGCAATCCTCCTGTCCCAGCCTCCCAAATACTGTGATTTCAGGCGTGCACCACTGCACCTAGCTCCGCTCCGAGAGCCAAAGGCTCCCTCCCAAGGTCAACAGACATTCAGTGACACACCTAAGTGTGCAGAGAGCAGCGTAGGGAATGGACTCCAGATGGTTTGTTCACATCCTTGGGTCCATGTTCTGGGACATCACCAATTTTACAACAGAGCAGAGTTTGTTAGTTGGCATACCCTAATCCTCTCCATCAGTATCACGTGTGGTCAGAGCTGTGAGAAGATCTCAGGAGCAAAGACTTGGAATGAGGTGTGCATCTCTGTTTGTCCCATGGCAAAGGTGGAAGGTGGACACGTGACTTCCAGGCCACATCACCCTGGCATACATGGAGTAACAGCAAGTTTTGTTTCCAAGGCTTTGCTCTTGTCTTAACCTCCCATTTCTATGCCAGGAGAAGAATCCAACTGGCTGTGGCCCCAGCTGAACATGTACAGAACTAAAGCTCTTTTTTCCGTGTGTGTGTGTGTGTGTGTGTGTTACTAGAGATTGAACCCAGGGTCAATCTTCTTCCAAGATACACCCCAGCCCCTTTTTTATTATTTATTTTGAAACAGTGTCTCACTAGGTTGCTGAGAGTCTCACTAAATTGCTGAAGCTGGCCTCCAACCTGCAATCCTCCAATACTGGGATTATAGGTGTGTGCCACCACACTGGGCTCCATTGCCTTCTGCCACCTTCCAGTCCCTGAGATGACCTCCAACCTACCTTTAGTCCCCCTCACACTCTTCCTGTACAGACTCATCCAAGCCTGCTGGTAGTGAATACAGTCATTGCTGGAGGATGGCTGGACGTGAGCACGCCACCTGCATTTTCTCCTTTACTCCAGCAACAATACTATCCTTTGACACTACTGCCAATCTCATTGTGTGGCTGAGGACACTGACTTGGAAACCGGCCCATGATATACCCCTGAGTAAGCTGGGGCTCACACCCCATCTGTTCAGCACAGTGTTTAAAGTCCCGGAGCAGGGAGAACCATACCACACTGAATGGGCCATGAGCCAGGAGATATTTACCAAATCCGTCTTTCAATACACACTGGCTAGGAGGAGTATCTAGAAGTTCCTATTTCCCCACATCCTTGCCAACATTTATTATTATTGTTTGTTTTTTTTATACTTTTATGGGTGTGTTTTAATTATTCCTCGTGGTGAGGTTTAAAGTGATACAAGCAAACATGCACACAGGTCTTGGTGTGTTTCCCTCCACACCCCACCCAGCTCCCCTCCTTGCAATACTATGGAGACTGGCAGAGGTACAGCAGAATTTGAACTGTTTCCTTCATCATGTCTTCCTTTCCCCTCCCGCACCCCTCCCCCATCCCCTGCACTCTTCCACTTGTTGCTCTCCTCCATTGTCTAAAGTCCCTTTTGTTTCCTATTTCCTCTCTAGCTTCTACATAGAAGAGAGAACATTTGACCCTTGACTTTCTAAGCCCAGCTTAGCAGTCTTTAGAAAAGATAAGAGTCAACCCAGCATGGTGGCTCACACTTGTAATTCCAGTACTTGGGAGGCTGAGACAGGAGGATCACAGGTTTCAGCAAGCCTCAGCTACTTACTGAGCTCCTCCCCAACTTAGTGAGACCCTGTTTCAAAATAAGGAGTAAAAAATAGGGCCAGGGGTGTAGCTCGGAGGTAAAATGTCCCCGGGTTCAATCCCCAGTGCCACCAAAAAAAAAAGATAACATGTCTTTTAGAAAGATACTGAAGAGTGGTATAGCTGGGTCAGATGGCAGTTCCACTCCTAGTCTTTTGAGAAACCTACATATTGATCTCCACTGTGGTTGTACTAATTTACAGTCCCACTAACAGTATATAAGAATTCCTGATGACATGATACTATACTTAGAAGACCCAACAAAGTCAACCAAAAAACTTATAGAACTGATCAATACTTAGGGATAAACCTAACCAAAGAGGTAAAAGACTTCTATAAGGAAAACTACCAAAAGTTGAAAAAAGAAATCGATGAAGACCTTAGAATATGGAAAGAAGTAGAATGTCCCTGGGTTCAATCCCCAGTACCACAAATAGAAAAAATTTTCCATGCTCTTGGACAGGCAGAATAAATATCATCAAAATGGCCATCCTCCCAAAAGTGATCTACAGAATCAATGCAATACCCATGAAATTACCAAGGTCACTCCTCACAGACATAGAAAAATCAGTTCTTAAATTCATTTTGAACAACAAAAAGCCCAGGATAGCCAAAGTAGTTTTTAGCAACAAGAACCATGCAGGAGGTATCACAATACCTGACAAAGCCACAGTAATAAAAACAGCATGGTATTGGCACAAAAACAGACACATAGACCAATGGAGCAGAATAGAAGATTCAGAAACAGACCCACCTGCTTACAGTCAACTGATTTTCGACAAAGGAGCCAAAAACATCACTGGAAAAAAGACAGCCTCTTTAACAAATGGTGTTGCCAAAACTGGTTAACCATATGCAGGAAAATGGAAATAAACCCCTCTTTCTCACCCTGCACAAGAGTCAACTCAAGGTGGATCAAAGACCTGGAAGTTAGGCCAGAGACCTTGCAGCTACTTGAAGAGGGCATAGGACCAACACTTCAACACATAGGCACAGGTAAAAACTTTCTCAACAAGACTCCAAAAGCACAAGCAACTCAAAGGAAGATCAATACATGGGATTGCATTAAACTGAAGAGCTTCTGGGTAGCAAAGGAAACTATCAAGAACATCAACAGAGAGCCCACAGAGTGGGAGATAATTTTTGCCAGATACTCTTCTTTTTTTTTTTTTTTTTTTGGTACTGGGGATTGAACTCAGGGGCATTCTACCTCCAAGCTACACCCCCAGCCTCATTTTTTTATTCTTTATTTTGAAACAGGGTCTCACTAAGTTGCGGAATGCCTCACTAGGTAGCTGAGGCTGGCCGTGAACCCGAATCCTCTGGTCTCAGCCTCCCAAATGCTGGGATTATAAGCATGCGCCACCACGCCCAGCTTAGCTACTCTTCTGATAGAGGACTAATATCTAGGATATACAGAGAACTCAAGAAACTCACAGCTAAGAAAACAAATAACCCAATCAAAAAATGGGCAAAGGATCTAAATAGACACCTCACAAAAGAAGAAATACAAATGGCCAATAAATGTATGAGGAAATGTTCTACATCATTAGCAATCAGAGAGATGCAAATCAAAAAACTACCTTGAGATTTCACCTAAACCAAATCAGAATGGCAATCATCAAGAACACAAACAATAACAAATGCTGGCTGACGAGAGTGTGGAGAAGTGGGAACCCTAATACATTGCTGGTGGGATTGCAAATTAGTGCAACCACTTTGGAAAACAATATGGAGGATCCTCAGACAAATGGAAATGAACCTACCATATGATCCAGCAATACCACTTCTGGGTATCTACCCAAAAGACTGGAAACCAAACTATCAGACCGATGCATGTGTATCTATGTTTATAGCTGCACAGTTTACAATTGCCAAACTATGGAACCAGTCAAGATGTCCATCAATAGATGAATGGATTACAAAACTATGGGATATGTACACAATGGAATTTTACTCAGCCATAAAGAAGAACAAAATCATGTTATTTGCAGGAAAATGGACAGAACTGGAAAACATTATGTTAAGTGAGATTAATCAGTCACAAAAAGTAAAAAATCGTATGCTCTCCCTAATACGTGGAAGCTAGGGAAAAAATGGGACATAAGAAGGATTCCAGATGAAGAAGCAGAATCCTTAGGTTAGCAAAGAATTTGACTTAACGGAAGATGATAGGGGGAAGGGGGACACCCTAATGCACATGATGTACTTTCACAAACACATTGAAGTCAATCACTAAACTGAACTTGAAAAGGAGGGAGGGCGAGGGAGTGGGGCAGGAATTGGGGAAGGGTTAAATGAGAAATGTGTGCATGTATGCCTTTATCAGCTTGTACCTAACAAAGATGTATGATTACAATGCACCAATTTTAAAAAATAAAAGAAAAATGACTCTGAGATTCTATTCTAAAAAAAGAATTCCTATTTACCCACATCCTCCCCAGCATTTATTATTGTTTGCATTCTTGGTGGTTGCCACTCAAACTGAAGTTAGATGGAATCTCAGTGTCATTATGATTTGCTTTGCCTAGTTATTAGTAATGTTGAACATTTTTATATATTTATCAACCATTCATATTTCTTCTTTTGGGAAGTATCTATTCAGTTCAATTTCCCATTTTTATTAGGCTATTTGTTTCATAGTGTTACATTTTTAAGTTCTTTGTATATTCTAGATGTTAATCCTCTATCAGAGGAGTAGTTGGCAAACATTTTCTCCCATTCTGTAGGCTCTCTCTTCTGCTACACCACTCCTTTTTCCAACATAAAGTCAGAATACTATAGTGATTCATGCATATCCATGCTTATCACAGTACAATTCACAATAGCCAAATTACGGAACCAACCTAGATGCCCATCAATAGATTAATGGACAAAGAAAATGTGTATATAATTTTACTCAGCTGTAAAGAGGAACAAAATTATGTTATCTGCAAGAAAAATGTATAGAACTATAGGATATTATGCTAAGTGAGATCAGTCAGTTTCAGAAAGTCAAAGGTCATGTTTTCTCTCCTACATGGAAACTAGAGAGAAAATAAGAAACAAAAGAGACTTTAGGCAAGTGAAGAAAAAGACTAGTAGAACAGTGGAAAGGGACTGGGGAGGGAAGTAGAGAAGGGAAAAGGAGGATTGACGAAGGAAACAGTTCAAACACTGCTGTGTCCATATTTGAAGGTGTCACCACCAATCTCACCAACATGGACAGGGAGCAAGGTGGGATCCAGAGGGAAACACACCAAGTGCTGTGTGCAGGTATGTTTATACCATTTTGAACCTCACTCTGATATATAATTGCAATGCACCAATAAAAGTATATTTGTAAAATGCACTGGTTAGCACTCAGCCAATCCTGATAACTTGTGTTGGCGAAAGCATACACACTCCTCCCATGTTCTCCTAGATCAACATGTTAGCACCGAGAACTCTACTCATGCCCCCTTCACTTCTTTTCTACTCCCTTTTCTTGTCTCCTTTGCATCCCATTTTCCCTAATAGGAACAAAAATCCTATTTTTATTATTTGCAAAACATTTATCCAACAAAAGACTCGTATCTAAATACATGCAACAATCACATAAGGAAAGAGATCCAATAAAATGGGCAAGACACTAAAGGAGATATGTGAATGGCCATTGAGCACATTGCAAGATATTCTTCATTAGTCATCAGCGAAGTCAAATCAAAACAATGTGATGCCATTCTGCACATTAAAAAAACCCTGAAGGTAACAACCTCTGACAAGCACAGAAAGCTGATGGGACTCGAGTGCCTTGTGATGGGAACCCAACAGCCCAGCTGCCCTGGAAAACACCAAGTCCTATTATGTTCAGACTCCTAATGTCATTACTCTGTTGGGCATCTTCAGAAACCTTCCCCAATTTACAACTGCAACACAGATTTGGCAGAAAAGCAGTCTGCCAGTGTCATAGAGCGTGACCTGTGAGCTCAGAAACCTACCTTGGGTTGCAGTCCTGGTATCTGCCGTCATCTCTGTGCACTGTCACTGATTCAGGTGCCCTTTCACCAGGCTCCCAAGACAATGACACTCTTACACCCCCGGCTATGTGCACTCAATTGGCTCCAATCCAGCCAGGCTGGGTCCCCTCCAGAGCCACAGTCCATCTTCCATGCACCATTTCTTATCTGTAGAATCTCAAACGAGGCTTTGTTCAAGACTAGGTGCTGAGCGAGGTGTCATCGGGTCCTCCTGTTCAGAGGTATCACTTCACATCACTTCATTTTCGTGGGAGAAAGATTGGATATTAAATCCCCATGTGCAGGGCCACAACCCCCTCAACCAGCACATCACAGACCTGCCGCTCAGAGAGCCTTTGTTCAAGCCACACAAGGGGTTTCATGGAGAAGAGAAGGACGGACTAGAAAAACCTACTGGGCAATGGATCAGCCAGAAGCACCTCTGACAAGCCCTTTCTAAGCTCAGTCTCTTGTGAGCCGTACAGGTAAAACACTCTCATAGTTTTGGATCATAGAGTCTAAGGAGGGACTGAGCTTCGTTCACTTAAAGAAGCACCAACATGTGCATCCAAACAGAGAAAGTTCTATTCAGAAGCAAAAGATTCCCACAGTAAGGACATGTTTCCAAGGTCACCTATGTGTCCCTGACAAGATATTTCCTGATGAGGATTCTTCCCACACAGTTTCCTTTAGGTTGATCGACCCAGGAGTTGGTGCCTATCATTCTTCACAAATCATGGCCACAAAGCGTACCCAGAGTTGGTAAGCAGAATCATGGTATAGTGTGATTATCGGGGACAGAACTAGGGGCCTGGGAGGGAGACAAATGCCCTGGAAAATCAGCAGAACGTATTTATGAAAGATCATTTAGAAGGCACAGTGGAGAAATGAGATTCCCTTTTGGACCACATGAAGATATTAATCTTTACTTAATAGACAGAGCCCAAATCAGACACCCTGAGAGGGAGAAAAAGAAGCGAACATGAGGGATGGTAAAGGGCCAGGTGGACAGATGCTTTGGGTTGATTTTTGGTTTTGGGTTTTAGTAGTAGGGATAGGACCTGGGGCATTCTATCTCCGAGCTACACCCTTAGCCCTTCTTATTTATTTATTTTATTTTCAAACAGGGTCTCACTAAGTTGCCAAGACTGGCCTCCACCTTGCAATCTTCCTGTCTCAGCCTCCCAAGCACTGGGATTACCGGTGTGTGCTCAATGCTTTGGTTACAAATCCTCTCCAAATGTTTGTTCTCTCTGGATGCCTGGTGCTGTTCTAGTACTCCATAGTCCTGCAGGCAGCAGTAAGAGCAGGTGTCAAGCAGATGGACAATATTTGCTTCAATTAAACCAAAAAGCATTATAAACAAATAGTGAATTATCTGATCTGCTACGTGAAAGTCAGAAAGCATTAAATATCACAGCTGCTCAGCAGATCTGGGTTACCAGGACCAATGGTGGGGCCCAAGCCATCGCACAACCTCAGCCTCAGGACTTGCCTTGTCTGGGGCCTGCAGCACTTTGTAGGCTCCGAGAAAGAGGCCGGTCACAGCACGGCCTCCCAAACATGGGCTGAATCACTGTGGCTCCCCTGCCATCTTGCAAGCCATAGGGCACAGTCGCAGGATGCCACATAGCTCCTTCCAAAGAGACAAGAACCCAAGGAAAGCCAGGCACCTGCAGAGGAAGTCCAAGCCGAGAGTCTTTGTCTCTGGAAACCAGGATCAGGGATGAGGATAATGAAAACAGCAACAATGAAAATTCCACATAGAAAAAAAAGGACACACGTGACTCAACTCTGTATATAGTTGTTTTTCTCCTTGAGTCCCAAAGAGACACTGTGTGTCAGGAAGGACGTGCCCTTCCCAACAGCACACCTCCTAATCATTCAGAGCACAGTCTGTCCACGCAACATAGTCTACCTCCTGAACTAGAAGTGACCACTCTCAGAATTTCATTTTAAAGTGACTTGCTCAGCTTTTGAAAGTACATTTGAGAGGCAATGTGGTCTCGGGGATCGTGATAATTGTCATTGATCGAGTGCTTAATATTTGCCTGACACTCTGCTAAGTCCTTACCATTAATTATCTCATTTAATTAATTCCCACGTTGATCCACAAGGGAGGTCATATTCTTATCCTCACTCTATGGATGAGAAAGTTGAGGCACAGAGAAGATACGTAACTCTGTCAGGCTCACGTGGCAAGATAGGGGTTGAGATGGGATTCACAGTCAAGTCCGTCTGAACTCAGAATATTAACCTGGGATCAGAGAATGTCGCATTTTCTATTCTGCCTTTCAGTACTGCACACACTTAAGCAAATCACTCCTCTTTTCTCTGAACCTCAGTGTTGACTTGTTTCAACTAACACTCACACGAACTATCACTAGAAGTCAATTAAGACTCATATTTGCTGTCACTAAGAGCCACCCTGCTTGTCCCGTGGAAGCATGTGTGCTGTGAGAAAATTCATGACCTCATCCCCAGTTAAATACTCACCCAGCAAACGGGGCCCTGACCACTGCTGTCATGAGTCACGACCAGTGCTGGCTACTGTGTTAGACAGCCACTGTGGCAAAATGCCTGAGAAAATCAACTTTGAGGAGCAGAGATTTAGTTTGGCTTCGTTTCAGAGGTACAGTCCACAGTTTCTAGGTTCTTTGCGTTAGCCTGGGACAAAGCAGAACATCATGGCGGCTGGAGTACTTGAGGCTACTCACCTCTGAGCAACCAGAAAGCAAAGAGAGACAGAGAAGAGGCTGAGGACAAGGAGACCCTTCAAGAAAACACTGCCAGGGACCCACTTCCTCCCACTAAGTCCACCAGTAGGGGACTAACCCTTCAACCCTTGAGCCATCAGGGAAACTCCAGAACCCAACGATGGCAGCTGCCATTGGTTTACTTATTAAGAACCTTGATTTTATATGGCAGGACACTGAAGCACCAACATGTTAAGAATTGTACTTGGGTCACATCACCCAACTTGCAAATGGCAGACTCGGAATGAAACCCACATACAGCTTGCTCCAAAGACGACTCGGGTTCTGTGCTTTCCTGCTGTCCATGACTTCAATGTCTACTTCTAGCAAGATTACTATGAAATTTTCATTTAGAAACCTAACCACCACCAGCCGGGCGTGGTGGCGCACACTTGTAATCCCAGCATTTGGGAGGCTGAGACCAGAGGATCCGGGTTCGTGGCCAGCCTCAGCTGGAGGTGAGGCACTCCGCAACTTAGTGAGACCCTGTTTCAAAATAAAGAATAAAAAAATGAGGCTGGGGGTGTAGCTTGGAGGTAGAATGCCCCTGAGTTCAATCCCCAGTACCACAAAAAAAAAAAAAAACCTAACCACCACTTCAAAAAATAAAATAAAAGTTGTTCAAAGATGGAATTGTTTCTTGCTCACAAGACTGATCCATCTTCCTAGATCCCTAGTGTCTGGGCTGGCAGAGACAGCTCTCCTTCACCAGGGCAAGATGGATGGGAGTTGCTGTCCATTGCCCCCTCCCCCTATAGTCAGCAGAGTGCCAGCAACGAAGCAGGTGCTCAGTGAAGGACTGGAAATCAGGAGAGGCAAGAATTCACAAGGAATGAGAAGATCTCCCTATGCATTTCAGAAAAGCCAAGAAAGTATCATGGGAGACCATGGCTGAAGATTCATTGTCAAGCTACCCCCCATGAAAATCCAGCAACCTCCAGGGGCTCCTACATGCCCCTGTTCCCACACAATGGGGCTATCTTCTAATTCATCAGCGAGAAGTGCCTGGTCCACCAACCCAGATGGAGCTGGCTTCAAATCTGGTTCAACCTGTTACACCCCCTCTTCTGCAGCCACAAAGGGAATCACCAAATGAACCATGTCTATATTCCCCAGGCTCCAATACACACAACATAAACACTAACAGATGATGACTCAGGATCCATTGCATCTTATAAAGAAGAATCATCCCTCAATAATTAAATGAAAAAAATGTTCAACATCATTAGCAATTAGGGAAATGCAAATCAAATTACTCCGAGATTCTACCAGCCAAGATGTCCATCAACAGATGAATGGATTACAAAACTATGGAATATGTACACAATGGAATTTTACTCAGCCATAAAGAAGAACAAAATCATGTTATTTGCAGGGAAATGGATGCAACTGGAAAACATTATGTTAAGTGAGATTAGTCAGTCACAAAGAGTTAAGAAACATAAGTTCTCCCTAATATGTGGAAGCTAGGGAGAAAATGAGACATAAGAGGGACTCCAGATGAAGAAGGAGAAACCTTAAGTGAGCAAAGAATTTGACTTAACAGAAAATGATGGGGGAAGGGGGGACACCCTAATGCACATGATGTACTTTCACAAACATATCAAAGTCAATCACTAAACTGAACTTGAGAAGGAGGGAGGGCAAGGGAGTGGGGCGGGAATTGGGGAAGGGTTAAATGAGAAATGTGTGCATGTATGCCTTTACCAGCTAGTACCTAACAAAGATGTATGATTACAATGCACCAATTAAAAAAAATAAAAAGAAAAATTACTCTGAGATTTCATCTAACTCCAGTTAGAATGGCAATCGTCAAGAATATAAACAGTAACAAATGCTGCCAAGGATGTAGGGAAACAGGAACTGTTATACACTGTCATTGTAATTGTAAATTAGTACAGCCACTATGGAGATCAGTATGGAGGTTCCTCAAAAGACTAGAAATGAAACCATCATATGATCCAGCTGCACCACTCCTGGGTATCTTTCCTAAAGAATTAAAGTTATAATACCATAGTGATACATGTATACCTATGTGTTTGGCAGCACAATTCACATTAGCCAAATTATAGAATCAACCCGGGTATCTGTCAACAGACAAATGGGTAAAGAAAATGTACAATATACATATAGTGGAATTTTACTCAGCCATAAAGAACTAAATTATGTCATTTGTAGGAAAATGAATGAAACCAGAGGATATTATACTAAGTGAGATCGACCAGTCTCAAAAAGCTAAAGGTTGTATGTTTCTTCTCATATGTGGAATCTAGACAAAAGGGACTTTAAATAATGTGGAGAAAGATCTGTGGAACAGTGACAGAGGATTGGGAGAGGGAGCTGAAGAGAGGAAAAAAGAGGAAGGAAACAGTTTTAGTAATATTAAGGCAAAATATGAAGATATTACTACCAATCTCACTAACATGCATGGGGAAAGAGGAGGGGGAGCCGGGTTGGATACAGAGGAAACACACCAAGTGCTGTGTGCATGCGTGCTTGTATCACATTGAACATCACTATGATATGTAAATACAATGCACCAATAAAAATACTTTTAAAAAAAGGATCATCTCAAACCAAATACTTTTGGCAGTGTGTTCAAGGGTGACTTTGAACAAGGACTATTGCAGAAACAGTTCTAGGAAAGATCCAGGAAATATGAGCCCAGAATAGTGGAAGGTGTCAGGAGAAGAAAAAGGAACTCTTTTGCTACAGTGTTAATAACAGTAAAATGTCATGTAGCAGAACAACACAGTGAATGTGAATACAGCAACCCAAATCCTCCTGGATCTCGGGAGTGCACAGAAGTGCTCATTTTAGATCAAAGCTTTGCAAGATAAACACACTCTAGGGAAAGAATCAGGCACAGGGTGAGGGGGAGGCTGAAACTGAGTTTCCATTTCTTTCTTCCAGGGTCCTTCCTGGAGAGAATTCCTCTCTTTCATTCCAGGGTAATCAGTACACCTCCTTCTTGGGAGGCAGAGCGGGGGAGCCTGGCCTGCATGGAGTGCTTTCTGTTCTGTTTCTTCTCTTCTGTTACAGCCTCACTTGCTGAATACCTCTGGCACGCCAGGTACAGCATGGCTGCTCCTCATGTATTCATAATAACCCGAACCTAATGATTTTCACCCAGAAAACTGAGTGCTGAGAGATTTGCCAAGACCTCACAGCTAGAGACAGAAGGGGGGAGGTGTCAAAGGTAATTTGGCTGATCCTAAGCTCCCCAATCAGAAACTATTTTCAAATGATTCATTACCTAGTAAGTTCCTATGAGGAACTAGTAAATGTTAAATAATACCATTAAATAATTCAAAACAGCATTTCTCAAAGCTTGACTTGGGAACCCCTGAGTCCCTAAAACCCTGACAAAGGGTCTACAAGCTCACAATTGTCATCCTCTGCCTCCCCCGCTCACATTTTGTCCTGACTCCACATGGAGTTTTCTTTTCCAGGGTCTATGTGAAACACACCTACATACTCCTTCTGATGGCCAACGGAATGTGTGCCGATATATATTCTTCTTTATTGGTCCTGGGAATTGAACCCAGGAGCATTCTACCCCCAAGTTACACCCCCAGCCCTCTTTATTGAAAAAACGTGTCACTAAGTTGCTGAGACTGGCCACAAACCTGCGATCCACCTGTCTCTGCCTCACAAGTACTGGGATTATAAGCATATGCCACCACGCCTGGCTTTATACATGTTCTTGTGGTTTAAATTTTTCTCATTTTCATTTCCTATGATGCTAAATAGTGACATATAGTCCCCACAAATGAAAGTTTTGGGGGGTCCTCAATATCATTTCTTCTGTTTTTTTGTTTTTTAATTTGGTGCATTGTAAGAGCACTGTGGAATCCTAAGACTAGAAAATTTGAGAGCTGCCCGTTGAAATCGACTGGCTCAGATCCCCACGCACACATTGTGAGGCGTGTTCTGGCATCCACCTTTGACTGCCAACTGACCACGCTAGAATGTGGAAATCATATTACTCTCAAGTAGGTGTGGTACTATTTATAAGAAGAGCGAGGGCTGCAGTTTTCATAAGGAAGTTTATATTGCATATTCGAAGCTGGAGGATTTTCAGGAATGTATCATAAAATCACCTGCCATAAACTGTCTCTCAGGAAACAGAGATGATAACACAACCAGCCGACCTTCATGTTCAAGCAGGTTATTGCAAACTGACAGAACTTCTGGAATCACCCTTTTTGTTATGATTCTTAAGTAAAGCAGAGATCTTCCCATGGTTTTGGAGTCTTATCAGTTAAGTTTCAAGAAGTGTTTGCTTCCTCTAATTCTCCCATAACTAATAATTGGCTACAGGTCTCACCTCTCATGACTGCTGGTAATTTCATGACAGGCCCAGGTAGACAGTGATGTGTGATTTGACTAGAGTTTGGTCTAGCAGTATATTAGCTGCTCCTCTCTGCTAACTTATTAGTACCCAAAGCAATTCAATGGTGTTTTACAATTCTATTTAATAGATTACCTAGTGAACAAAATAATTAGAAAAGTAAAAACCTACACTTTCATTCATAATCAGGAGATATATCAATCCAAGTGCATAGGGAACTTTAACAAAATTCAGAGTTCTATTGAATTCAATTGCAGTAAAGTTATAATACAGTTTATTTTATACAACTTAGGAAACTGGATCTAGACAATACTGACTTTTGGAATAAATTCATGTGCTGGGAAGAATGCATGCAAATCTCTGATGTCAGCAGCATATGTTGGAGACGGAAAATTCTGGAAACACTTGGAAAAGAACAAAATTAATTTTTTTAATATTTCTCCTACAGTGTAAGTTTCTCCAAGCAGAGACGTCCAAGAGAGGAGGCTCTAATTTTGATAAATCTGAGCTAGAACACAGAGTACTTAGAAACAAGACATAGGAAAGACATTCTACGGACCAGGATTTTTTTTTTTTTTTTTTTTTTCTGTATGCCCTATGACATCATTGCAAAGTTATATTATTTTCTCCAGAGAGATTTCCCTCAACTCCTTCTTATTCCCTGGTTTAAGTTCCTATAATAGAATCTGAAAACAGTTTTCTGTTCATTGTGAGATGGCCTTAAAAACGAATGAACAGAGCCAGGCATGGTGGGGGCACACCTGTGATCCCAGTACTTGGGAGACTGAGACAGGAGGATCACAGGTTCAAGACCTGCCCATGATAATTTAGTGAGACCTTGTCTCAAAATAAAGAATAAAATAGGGCTTGGGTTGCAGCTTGGAGGTTGAATACTCCTGGGTTTAATCCCCAGTACAAGAACAGAAGAAAGAAGCAAAGTAAGGAAGGAAGGAGGATAGATGAGCTGGGTGTGGTGGTGCATGCCTATAATCCTAGTGTTTGTGTGGGAGACTGAGACAGGAGGATAACAGATTCAAGGCCAGCCTCCACAACATAGACCCACAGCAATTTAAGGAGACTCTTAAAAAAAAAAAAGAAAAAAAAAGTTCTGGGGTTGTAGCTTGCAGGTAGAATGCCCATGGGTTAAATCAAAGGAAGGAAGGAATGGAGGGAGGGAGGGGGAGGGAGGGAGAGGGAGAGGGAGAGGGAGAGAGAGAGAGAGAGAGAGAGAGAGAGAGAGAGAGAAAGAAAGAAAGAAAGAAAGAAAGAAAGAAAGAAAGAAAGAAAGAAAGAAAGAAAGAAAAGTGAGGATATCCTAAGTTTGAAACAAAATTCCACAGAACCAAGAGCAAGTATTTTGTTGAAACTGAAATTGATATGAAGTCAGTTCTTCAGCTGAAGTTGCTCAGGGCCCCGTGTCCCGTGTCTGATGTAGAGACATGTTTTGCTTCAGACACTGCCTGCTTCGGAGGAGATGGCACTTGGCTTGAATCCCCATCCTGCTGTTGCTGTGGGCCTGAACGGTGGGCAGCAGACTCCCTACTGCAGAGCCGGCCCCTGGGAGCTGCCAAGCTGATGCCATCTGCCTGGCCAAATCCCAGCTCCAGTACCTGAGTTTCAAAATCTCAACAGTTACTACTATTGCAACACTATTTAAATGTATCAGACTAGAGGGGCGACGGAGTGAGACACATCTCAAGAGGCACTGTGAGCTAGATTCAAATCAGTCGTGGAACCAACTTTTTGAAAGAAGAAAAAAGCAACAAAAGGGTGAAAAACGCTGTGAAAACTGGAACGCGGCTGAGCAGAATCCAGAAGGCCGACCAGGGAGAGCAAAGAAGCCCGTCTCCGCGGCTGCGGAGCCACGCTGCTGAGCGGAAGCCGCCATTGAGCCGGCCCCCAGCGTGGGATCTACTAAAAAAGAAATATACAACAACCCTCTACACCCCACCGGCCAGAGGCAAAGTGAGCGACTCCCGAACCCCCCCATCCTAGCCAGGCGGCATTTCGAGGCACCTTCGACAGAGACTAGAACTCGTGGTACGACCAGCTTAAGTCCGTGCAGGCCCATCCCAGCTCACCTCTCCCCACAGAGCCGGAGCAGAGATAACTGCACTACAGAGCTTGAATCAAAACGACCGCAGAGCAGCTTCTCGACGGAAGGAAGGAGAAGAAAAGCAGCTTAAAAGTGAGTAAAGAAACGGGCAGCTGGTCGGAATCTAAGGAGCAGACCAGGGAGAACGGGGGAGCAGGCGCGTGCGCAGCAGGAGCAGCCGCCATCTTGTCGGCCTCCCACAGCAGCAGAAACCTATCCAAATATCTGGAGAGGCCAAACCAGGTCTTTTCTTACAAACTTGCAGGGATTTTTATCTTGCTTCTTGCTGATGGTCCTTGTTTTCTGGGGTCTTTTGCCTTGTTTTGTTCCGTTTTTACTGTTTTAACTTTGCATTGCTTCAATTTATGTATGTTTGTTCGGAGGATTGGTTGCTTTTTAGCTTTTGCTAGATACTAGAAGTCAACAACTGAAGCCCACCAAAGACACCAATAGAGCAGGCAGAAGAAATACCAGAGTAATTGCAACTCAGTACAAGACACCATTCACAGAGAGAAAATAAAAATAAGAAACCTATAAATGTGTCAGACTAAAAAAAACGAAAGAGAGAGAGAGAGAGACTGAGAGGGAGAGGGAGGGAGAGAGAGAGGGAGAGGGAGGGAGAGAGAGAGAGAGAAAGAAAAAAAGAAAGATATAAAGATAGGAAAGAAAACAACCTTAAGGGTGGGGAAGGGGATAGCTCAGTGGTAGAGTGTGAGCTGAGCATGGATGAGGGCCTGGGGTTCATTCCCCACATGAAAAGAAAGAAAGGAAGAGAAGAAAAAAAGAAGGGAGGAAGGGAGAGGATCCTTGAACTGTTGCTGCACACATCATTACAAGTGGAAATAGGAAAAAAAATTTTTTTAATAGATTTAAAGTAATTGGGTGTGGTGGCACATGACTGTGATCCCAGGACATGGGAGACTGAGATAGGAAGATGGAAGGTTCAAGGCCATCATGTGAGACCCTATTTCAAAATAAAAAATAAAAAAAGTCTGGGGATGAAGCTCAGAGGTAGAAACCGCCCTCTGGGTTCAATCCCCAATGCCGAATATATATATGTATATATATATATATATATATATATATATATATATATAAATATATACATATAAACATATAAACATATACATATAAGATTATAAAATTTATGTATAAAATACATAAATATATATATAAGATATATAATATATACATAAATATATACATATAAGATTATAAAATTTATGTATAAAATACATAAATATATATATATATATGCACACACACAAATACATACTTACGGAAAGGAGGGAAAAGAGAACTACTGGGCATTAAAATTGATCAAATTACGCTACATGCATGTACAAATATATTGTAATGAACTCCACTGCTTTGTATAATTATAGTGCACCAGTGAATTTTTTAAATAGAAATATGTTGACAGCCCGAGCGCTTATTTTGAGTCAAATGAGGCTTGTCATTACATTACGAGGCTTGTCACTTCATGCATTTTCTTTTGCATGTCTGTGTAATTTTTCTAGCTTTCTTTCTTATGCTTTTATTGGTGCATTGTAGCTATACATCAAAGTGAGGTTCAAAGTGATACAAACGTAGGTGCATGCACACTTGGTGTGCCCCCACCCACCCATCACTGCATTTATGAGGTTGGTACTGACATCTTCATATGTGGACACAACATGATTCGAACTGTTTCCTTCCTCAGCCCTCCTTTTCCCCCCCATCTCCCTCCCCCAATCCCCTTCCACTTTTCTATTATTTCCCCTTATTTATCTGAAGTCTTTTTTTGTTTTCTATTTTCTCTCTTCCACATATGAGAGAAAATATCCAACTCTTGACTTTCTGAGACCAGCTGATCTCACTCAGCGTAATATTCTCTAGTTCCATTCATGTTCCTGCAAATGGCGTGATTTCGCTCTTCTTTGCAGCTGAGTAGTGTATTGTGCATATATACCATATTTTCTGTATCCATTTAGCTGTTGATGGACACTGGGGTTGGTTCCATACTTGGCATTTTCTACAGCTACAATCTAACCTCATCTCTAGAAGAGGCAAGAAATGTGTGAATTGACATGTGATGTCTTCATAAAATTCGTTTTCGTCTTCCCTCAACACACAGGACAGGTGGAAACTGAACCGAAGGCAGCAGTGCTCCCTGCTCCTCTGTCTGTTGGCAGATTCGTTTTGATCCCTTGGTCTCATCCGTGGGGAAACCCCTTCTGGCAATTTGTCAACATTCATGTCACTCTCCTCTGCACAGGACACTGAGGAAAACAAGAAAAAGTGGAACGGACAGACAAATGCCAAAACTCAAAATTCCAAGAACCACATCAGATGCCTTTGCTGACCTCGCCCACACCCACCCACACACATCTTCCCGTGTTTCCATGGGGACAGACTCCCATTAGAATAACATTCCTGGCTTTTCTCCATGCTGAGCCCCCACCCTGCAGTGGAGAAAGAAAAACACCAAACCCATAAAACTTATAGAAAGAATTAAGGCAAGTGTCCTGGCCCTTTCTCCCACCCTCGCCTGTTGTAGAGAGCCCGGCCCCGGGCTGGGCAAGAGATCGACTCTGTTCTCCGGCTGTATTGGGGTCTGGGTGGGTAAGTCTAATTCAGAGTGAAAAATGAGCAAACTCCTATTTACAGAGCTGCATTACATCGTGAGGGACAAGGGGAGTTCTGGACACACCCGGGGCATTGTATATCTGAGCTACATTCCCAGCCCCCTTTTTTTTAATTTTTGTTTTGGAGGTGCTGAGGATTGAACCCAGTGATATTCTACCTCTGAGCTTTACCCCCACCTCTTTTATTTTCTTATTTAGAAGTAGGGTCTCACTAAGTTGCTGAGGGCCTCACTAAATTGCTAAGGCTGGTCTGGAAACTGTAATCTTCCTATCTCAGCCTCCCAAGTACTGGGGATTACAGGCATGCACCACCACGACTGGCTCCATTTTATTTTTTAATTTTGAAACAAGATCTTGCTAAATTGCCAAGGGTCTCACTAAAGCTTCTGAGGCTGATCCTCCTGTCTCAGCCTCACAAGTGCTGGGATTACAAACAGCAGTTGTAATCCCAACCACCAGGCCCTGCTTGCATTATATCTTCTACCCTAATAGCAACCCCCACCCCCTCCACACCACCACCAATGGATCCGAACTCAGATGAGGAAGATAAGTGTATTTATTGACTCCCTAAATTCCTATTAGCTGGTTTGTGGACTGTGAACCTTAGGCACTGGACAAGGACTGCAATTTGGAGGGCAAAATCCTATGCTCAGCAAGCAGACAGGCAGCAGCGTTGAAACCTAAGCTGCAGAAAATACAGGTCAGGCAGGACCCTCCCCTTGGCAGGTCTTGGTGGCTCGTGGTATTTCATGACAGGCAGGAATTCAGCAAATACTGGCCACTTAGGACATTAATGAGCAGAAGGACAGACTGGGGCCTTAGAAAGCCGGCTGGCTGCTTGGGGGCATTGGCCCAGGCCTCAGTGAGCCGGGCAGCTGAAGCAAGCATTTACTAATGGAGAGTTTTTTTCCCCACAGCGGCCTTTAAACATTAGAACAGAAAACAATGGTTAGCTGCCTGCCCTATTCTCCATCAAGCCAGCAGTCTTGAAACTGCAGACATCTGAGCTCCCCATGAGCTACAGAGCGCTAGGTGGTGTTCAATATTAACTTGTTTTGGATGGATGTGTTTCCCTGAAACCCATTACCTGATTTCAGGATCAAACAAAGAATCTGAGCTGCTCTTGACATTATTCTGTGTGCCCAGTGGCTATAAAAAGTCTCTCCCTGATTGCTAAGGAAGTCAAACACCTTTCTGTCTATTTGTTGGTCATCTGTATTTCTTCTTTTGAGAAGTCTCTATTCAGTTCCGTGGCCCATTTTCTAATTGGATTGTTTATTTTTATTACTGTTAAGTTTCCGAATTCTTTGTATTATCTTTTTTTAATGTGGTTTTATTGATGCATTATCGTCTCACATTATAATATAAATCATGTTGACATTGACATACATGCACACAGCACTTGGTGCCCCCCTCCGCCTCCCCATCTCCTCCCTTCCCATACAGAGGACTGAGACTGATATTGGGATTTTCACATATGTACACACAGTCGATGTTAGTATTTCCAATAATGAACCTCAGTCTTCCCCCTCCCTTTCCCTAAGACCACTTCCCTGGCTCCACTGAGGTTTCTCCTCCGTTATCTAGAGTCCCTCTGATATCCCAGTTACTCCCTAGTTTGCGCATATTAAAGAAAACTAAATTCTTTGTATATTCTGAATACTAGTCCTCTGTCAGAGGATTGACTCTCTCCAGGCTCTCAGTTGTTTCCTTTTCTGTGCAGAAGCTTTTTAATGTGATGCTATACTATTTATTGATCCTCACTTTTATTTCCTAAGCTTTGGGGGTCTAACTGAGGAAGTCTCTACCAGTGCTATATGTTTCCTTCTGGTAATTGCAAAAAAGTTATAGTTAGAGTGCTATAAGTGATATGTGCACACCCATGTTCATAGCAGCACAATTCATAGGAGTCAAATTATGCAGCCAACATAGGCATTCATCAACAAATGAATGGATAAAGAAAATGTGGCATATACACCATAGAATTTTACTCAACCATAAAGAAAAAAAATTATGTCATTTGCAGGAAAATGGATGTAACTAGAGAATATTATGCTAAGTGAGATCGGCCAGTCTCAAAGTCAAGGGTGATATGTTTTCTCTCATGTGTGGACTCTGGAGAGAAGACAGGAAACAAAAGGGACTCCAGATACATGGGGAGAGGGACCAGCAGAAGAGAGGAAGGGGATTGGGGAGGGAGATGAAGAGGGGAAAAAGGAGGATTGAAGAGGGAAAAAATTCAAATAATGTTATATCCATATATGAATCTATCAATCTAACATGTACAGGGAGAGAGAGGGAGGGAGCGGGGAGGGAGCGGGGAGGGATGCAGAGGGAAACACACCAAGTGCTGTGGGCATGGATGGATGCATGACTCTATGATAATAATGACAAGGCACCAATTAAGGTACAAAAATAAATAAATGAATAAAAGAAAAATACTAAGATAAACTTGTATAGTTAATATTTATTTATTTATTTACTTATTTATTGCAGTACTGGGGATTGAACTCAGGGGTGTTCTACCTATGAGCTATACCCCCAGCCCTATTTTTCATTCTTTATTTGGAAACAGGGTCTCACTAAGTTGCAGTGCCTCACTAGGTAGCTGAGGCTGGCCGTGAACCCGGATCCTCCAGTCTTAGCCTCCCAAGCATTGGGATTACAAGTGTAGGTCACCACACCTGGCTCTTTAAAGTTTATTTTTATCAGAAGTAACTTCAAAATAATTTTCTTGAGATCAAGGTACATTACATACAAAAGACTACATAAAACATGTACAGTTGCTGGGCATGGTGGCGCACGCTTGTAATCCCAGTACTTGGGAGGCTGAGACCGGAGGATCTAGGTTTGCGGCCAGCCTCAGCTATTTAGTGAGGCCCTCTTCAACTTAGTGAGACCCTGTTTCAAAATAAAGAATAAAAATTAGGGCTGGGGGTATAGCTCGGAGAGAGAATGCCCCTGGGTTTAATCCCCAGTACCACACACACACACACACACACACACACACACACACACACAAAAACTACAGTTAAGTGAACAGTTAGTATTCATTAACAAGATCAAGAAGTAGAACATTGCCAGCACCTTAGTACACCTCCTAACAGAACTTGCTAATGCATTCTTAAAGAATATCCTACAGCCTTCCCTTTGAATTAGTGAAACCCTACTGTATATGTTATTTTTATTTTCTTTCATTCAATATTATATTTGCCTGAAAAAAATCACATTATAGTCAAAGTTTGCTTAATCTCTATTGTATTAACTATTCTTTATTTTTACACAATTATTTATTCCCCTTCATACATATTTTTAAATTTATTGAATTATTTCCAGATTTTTTAGAATCACTCTCAAATTTCCTGTCATATCTGTTCTTGCCATACTTAGAGTATAAGTATTCTGCATTGCTCCCAAGAACACAACTAAGAGACAAATCTTGTTCCAGGTATGATAAGAAAAATGTCATAACTTTTTTTCCTTTCATTTTCTTTTTTCTTTTTGGTACTAGGATTGAACCCAGGGGCATTGTAGTTAACCTTTAAAAAAAAAAAAAAAGTCACTCCCCATACCATGAAACCCCCAAATGGCATAGATTT
The DNA here is from genome assembly GCA_004027655.1 of Graphiurus murinus. Lineage (NCBI taxonomy): Eukaryota > Metazoa > Chordata > Mammalia > Rodentia > Gliridae > Graphiurus > Graphiurus murinus. The sequence continues at coordinate 130,697 of PVLC010000666.1, forward strand.
TGGGAATTATAGTAGAATCTGACCTTAGATTTCAGATGCAGAAACTATGGCTTCATCTTCAGCAATATTACAAAATTTTATTAGTAGTATTTTTTAGAGAAAAAAAAAAGAATTGTTTGGTCCACTTGTGGATTCCAAGTAAGTAGAAAATTGCTTTGTCTACAATTGGTCCTCTTATTTAATAAGCGCCTAGACTGAGCAAATATTAAAAAAAGGAAACAGGCCACAAAATATTGGTTGAGGAAAATAAATGACTTTTTAAATAGCTGCAAACCCAATAGTAAGGAACACAGTTTAAAAGGGCCCGTGCCTAGAATATTCTCCACCTGCAAATTCCATTTGCTTGGATTATCAAAGAGAAACTAGACAGGCTTGAAAAGCAAGCTTCAGCCTCATTATCAGATCGCAAGTACTTTTTTATAATGAAATGAAAATAAAAATAATAAAAAAAGGAAGACAGGAGAGGTATCTTTAAAAGAAGTATGGAGACTTAGAAACTGATTTGGGGCTAAAAATCTATAAAGGAGAAATGACATCTTAATGGCAAACCACAAAAGGAAAAAGAGATACATACAGGGCTCACTGCCTGAAAACAAGGTATTAGAAGAGAGACAGATTTTAGTTGTTGCAATTCAAAAGAGATAAATGAGGCCCAAAGACACCTGGGAGCGAGATGAGCCAAGCTCTGAGGAAGAAGATTCGGGGTGCTTTCCCTAGAACAACCAGGGTCCCTGAAATTCCTGAGAATCTCAAAGCTCCAAGTTGCACAGGGTCCTGATGTCTCCAGGGGGTGCTACCCCCTGAAAACAGTGAAAAGGGGCTTCAAATGCCACATTCCAGAAAGACTCCACCTGTAGCCTGAATATTATTTCACTATGAGAACCTAGAAGTGGTAGACTTAAAAGTAACCCCTAAAAAAATCTATAATATGAGAGCTGGCACTACAAGAAAAAAAGAAGAAAAAGCAAGGTACCAAATACAGTCATATACCAGCTAGCATTTCAGTCAGCAAACAGTTCCTATATGCAGAGGTGGTCCCATGAGTTTCAACAGTCTAGTGACATCGTGGCTGTCTTCGTTTGTGTATATGCAGCCTACGATGTTCACATCACAAAGAGGTTGCCTAACAACACATTTCTCAGAATGTATCCCCAACATAAGTGATGTTTAACTGCATAAGGAGACAAGCGACATGACATGAGGCAATTGGTGTATTTTGGGAAAGATCAGCAAAAGATCAGCTCTTGGTGACTGTGGCCTTAAGGCTTGGGTTTTCATACCCACACAATGTGCATCCTGGTCAGCACCCTCATAGCCATAATCTAAAGACCTGACTCTGTAACTTAAAGGAAAGAAGATTTATTTTCTTACAGTTTCAGGTCCAGTCCATGTGAGGCCTAGGACCAAAGATCTCAGGGCATGGCAGTGGGAGGCAGAGGGAGAACACATGGGCTGTGCTCCTCACATCATGGAGGCTGGAAGCGAGAGAGCGAGCAGAGGGAGGAGGAGCCATGTATATAATCCCCAAGGCCACACCCCTAAGGACCCCACCTCCAGACACGCCCCGCTGGCCAGATAAATCCATTACAGTGGTACACTGCTGGGATTACAACCCTATGACTCAATTACGTCATCTCCAAACATTAATAAATGAGCCCTTTACGGGACATTTTATATCTAACTATAACAATGGGCAGATGCTTTGGTCCCATTCAAGGTGGGAAGTTCAAACCAAAATTGCTACATGGGCCAGGACTCTCCAAAGACTGCCTACTCTGTGAATAGATGGCAAGCATTCTCAAGAGGACTGAGATTCTTGGCGGTCTTGGCCTGGGCTCTGGAAGAAAACAACACAAAAGCTATGAGAATATAAAACTTCAGTACAACTAACTGATGGCTGGGTTTGAGCTAACCCACCTCCATGGTCTGGAAGTCATACCAGATGATAAGCATCATAAAGATGGGCCCTGGGCATCTCCAGGATTTTGCATAAAACCAGTCAGAAAACAATGTTGTGAGAACTGGCCCTCAACAGGGTTCCAAGAGCTAAAGCTCTGCCAAAGATTATCTTGTAGCCTGAAACTTCTTAGTATAGCTTTGTAACATATGAAGAAATGACTGAATAATTAATATCAAGAGTCAGCACAGTTAGCAAAGAGAAAAACAGCATCTCTCACAATAGCCAAAATATTAACCAATCCAGGTGTCCATCAACAGATGAGTGCATAAAGAAAATGGTGTGTACGTGTGTATACATATATATGGTGTGTGTATATATGATGGAATTATATATATGATGGTATATATACATATATATATATATATATATATATATATAGAGAGAGAGAGAGAGAGAGAGAGAGAGAGAATTCTACTCAGCCATAAAGAAGAACAAAATTTTGTCATTTGCAGGAAAATGGATGGAACTTGAGAATATTATCCTGAGATAACCCAGTCTGAGAAAGTCAACTGTCATGTGTTCTTTCTCATATATAGAAGAAGAGAGAAAATAGGAAACAAAAGGGACTTCAGATAAATGAGGAGAAAGACCAGTAGGAGAGTGGCAGGGAATGGGGGGAGGGAGACAGAGAGGGGAAAAAGGAGGATTGAGGAAGGAAACAGTTCAAATCATGCTATGTCCATATAGGAAGGTAAAAGTACCAATCTCAATACCATGTACAGTGGGGCAGGATTCTGAGGGAATCACACCAAGGGCTGTGTGTATGTATGTTTTTATCACATTGAACCTCACTATGATGTATATAATGCACCAATAAAAGTATATTAAAAAAAGAAGTACTTCAGCTGGGCATAGTGGCGCATGCTTGTAATCCCAGTACTTGGGAGGCTGAGACTGGAGGATCCGGGTTCTCGGCCAGCCTCAGCTACTTAGCGAGACCCTCTGCAACTTAGTGAGGCTCTGTTTCAAAATAAAGAATAAAAAAATAGGGCTGGAGTGTAGCTCAGAGGTAGAATGCCCCTGAGTTCCATCCCCAGTACAGCAAAAAAAGAAAAAAAAAAGAAGTACTTTTTGAAAAGTACAGATAATAAAACAATTTTATAGAGACTGAGGAGATGGGCATATTTAAATAGATTTAATAATAATTTAATAGTAGATTGACAATAAATTATTAATTAATTTAATAATAGATTTAGTAGTAGTATAATAAACGAATAGGCAATATATACAGTAACCAACTACAACTTCTAGAAATAAAGAATATAAGTATTAAATATAAAATTAATGGGCCCAACTATAGATTCTGTATGGGTTAATGAAAACTTAATTGTAAAATCTGAGGAAATTATCAATAATGCATGTATACAGCCATATAGAAGATGGAAATATATAAAGGAAATTAATCAATACAGAATAAAATGAATAGATCCTACTTACATTAGAACCTTAAGATACTTTCATATCAATCATTTCCCTTTTGTTTTATTGTTGCCTGGTATGATTTGCATCTGAAATATCCCCAAGGCTCCTCAATGAGTAGTGCTCAGAGGTGGGGCTTTGGAGAATTGATTGGATCATGAGACTTTGGCCTGATTGATGGATTAATCCACTGATAGATTCATAGTTGAAAGGACTCCTGAGAGGGGATGGAAACTGCAGGGGTGGAACCTAGTTGAATAGAGTGGGTCCTTGGAGGGTATACCATGTCATATTCTCTCTCTCTCGCTCTCTCGCTCTCTCGCTCTCTCGCTCTCTCGCTCTCTCTCGCTCTCTCCTCTGCCATTATATTTCTGCCTTGCCACAATCCTAAAACTAATGGAGTCAGCTGACCACGGACTGAAATCATGTGCTAAAATCAACTTTTTCTCTCTTTTTCTCAGGTATTTTGTCACAAGGACAAACAGCTGATTAACACATTGTCTAGTATTCCAATTACACTTTGATTTTTGTTGTTGTTTTCTTTTGTTTTTGCAATGCTGGGGCTTGAACCCAGGGCCTCATGCATGCTACCACTGAGCTACATCTTCAGCCCTTAACTTTTTTTTAGATCTCCAAATTAGTCACAGATATTTACAATTCTCTGGCCAATACATGTGTGGATTTACTGATATTGGTCACTTCTTTTGTTCAAAATAACTTTATATCCCATTCTTCTTTTCTGGATTCATCATCCTTCATTCCAAAATACTTCTTTTATCTGCTCTTTTGGCATGTATTTAAAATAAGCTTCAGAAATAATTTAAACAAATTAAAGTGCCAAATATGAAAAATAGAAGTATAAAAATGTGGAAGAGATATTCTTTATGATATTGTATATGGAATAATTTAAGAAAGCACACACACACACACACACACAAATCATGAGCTGGACTTGGTGGTGTATACCTGTAATCCCAGTACTTGAGAGCCTGAGACAGGAGCATCACAGGTTTGAAGCCAGCCTCAGCAACTTAGTGAGGCTCTCAACAACTTAGTAAGACTCTGTTTCAAAGTGAGAAATAAAATAGGGCTGGGGAGTAGCTTAAAGGTAGAGTGCCCCTGAATTCAATCCCCAGTACCAAAAAAAAAAAGTAATGAGTCATTAAGGGAAAGAACTTGCAAATTTGATAGCATTAAAACTAAAACTTCGCTGGAAGTGGAGCCGGAAGTGGAGCACACTTGTAATCCCAGCATTTGGGAGGCTGAGACTAGAGGATCCAGGTTCTCGGCCAGCCTCAGCTACCTAGTGAGGCACTCTGCAACTTAGTGAGACCCTGTTTCAAAATAAAGAATAAAAAATAGGGCTAGGGGTATAGCTTGGAGGTAGAATGACCCTGAGTTCAATCCCCAGTACCAAAAACAAAAAAAAAAAAACAAAAAAAAAACTAAAAGTTCTGTATGACAAAAGATCTAAGGGAAGAGCCAATCTATTTATAAACTAGGTGCCTTTACTCCCAGTACTTGGGAGGCTGAAACAGGAGGATAGCAGGCTAAAGGCCAGCCTTGGCCACTTAACAAGACACTGTTTCCAAATAAAAAAAATAAAATAGGCCTGGTATGTAGCTTGAAGGTAGAATGCTCCTGGGTTCAATTCCATGGACTGAGGGTATAGTTCAGAGGTAGAATTCCTCTGGGTTTAATCCCAGTACCCAAGAAAAGGAGACATGTACAGCCCAAACCATGTAATCAACAAAAGATTCTCATTCAGAATATATGAAGAATGTTACTCATCAATGTGAAGTCAACTCAGCTATAAGTAGATGATATGAAATGAGAACTCAGAGAGGAAAAATCTCAAATGCTCCCCAAATGCGTGCAATAATTTTTTCAAGCTCTCCTGGTAATCAGGAAAATGCATATTAAAATAAGAAGAAAACACTTGACACACAGGTTATTGAGTAACACTAGTTAGTCTGATAACACCAAGTGTTGAAGAAGATGTGAGAAGGCAATTCATGTTGCCTGTTAGAGTAAAAAATGGGCTCCATGCCTTAGGGGACAAATTGGCCAGGTGAAAGTAAAAGACAACCACAATTCCACTCTATTATCTCCTCCAGATGCCCTCAAGCATGCATCCTAGCAGAAGTGCACAAGAACGTTTGCTGCGTCCTATTAGTAATACTATGAAAATCTAACTGTACCTCAAAGGTGAAACCTCCATTTATACACTCGATGGAATATTACAGAGCAGTTTAAGTAACTGAGTTATATTTCCACAGCCATATCTCAGGAACATTATGGTGAGTGGAAAATGAGTAGCAATGTAATATTGCATCACTTGCATACATTTTAAAGCATAAAAACAGCATATGCCATGTTATGTTTTGGATACAGAATGTTCCCCAGAAAAGCTCATGCACTGGCAATGCAGAAATGTTCTGAGGTGAATGATTGAGACAGGGCTCTAACCTCACCTGTGGATAAATCCATGGATGAATTAGTAATTTGAATGGATTTACTGGGTGGTAACTGTAGGCAGGTAGGGTGTGGCTGGAGGAGGTGGATATCGGGGGTATGGCCTTGGGGACTCCCTGGTGTCTGTCTGTTGTCTGTCTGTCTCTCTCTCTCTCTCTCTCTCTCTCTCTCTCTCTCTCTCTCTCACACACACACACACACACACACACACACACACACACACACACACACACAGCTTCCCCGGGCAGTTTTCCTCCACCACGCTCTGTTGCCATGATATTTCTGCCTTGGAGCCAGCCAACTATGGACTGACCTCTGAAATCATGAGCCAAATAAGCCTTCCCTCCTCTAAGTTGTTCTTGTCAGGTGTATTTTGGTCACATCAATGAAAAAGCTGACTAATATATATTGCTTATCAATATACCCTTATGTGGAAAAAACACACCCCAAAAAATATGTAGAAAGAACGCATTCCAACTTCAGGATGGTGATTTCCTCTGCAAAAGGTAGAAGGAAGTGATAAGAGAAGGAAGAAAGCAGATTTAAATATAACATTTTTGCTTTGAGGGTTTATTTGTTGGCTTGCTTGTTTGTTTGGGTACTAGGGATGGAACTCAGGGGCATTCTATCTCAGAGATACACCCCCAGTCCTTATTTTGAAATAGGTTCTCACTGAGTTGTTGAGGATCTTGCTAAATTGCCAAGGCTGGCCTCGAACCTGCTTTCCTCCTGTCTCAGCCTCCCAAGTACTGGGATTACAGGCATGCACCACCACATCAGGATATATCTTTAAATTTGGTTTATGTTTAATGAAAAATATGAAGTGTATGCGTGTGTGCATGTGTGTATTTTCAGATGGTCCCTGACTTATGATGGTCTACCTTATGATTTTTAGTAGAAGTTGTATTTGAGTTTTTGGATTTTGATCTTGCCCAAAGTTTTTTGATTTGAGTCTTTCCCCTGGACTAGCACCCCATGGTCTGATCCTGTCTAGCGATTCTGGGTGGAAGCAGCAGCACAGCACCATTGGTCCCGTGCTCACAATGCTCTGCGGTGCGCTGTGTTCTTGAGCTAGAATGTTCAGTCGGTTGGATGTATGAAATGCATTTCCACTCACAATATTTTCTACTTATGATGGTTTGATCAGGATGGAGCATCTGTAGAGAACAAGTTACCATCTCTTTTATCTTCACAGTGGTTACATAGGTTTTACTAAAATGCTCACTTTTCATGATTGAAATGTCTTATTGTTCAAATGATTCTTTTAATTACATCATTACAGAGATGTGGAAAGGAGCTCTGTGTAGGTAGTCCCTGAAAGATGAAAAAGAGTCACATGTCAGCCAGAAACAAGGACTACATTTATGTATTAATGAGAGCTTTTATATTTTTCATAATTATTCATGTCACATCTGACTTTGAAGCAAATCTGAAGTACCTTCAACAAGTAGCCTTTTTACAATTGACCTATTAAGGATAAAAGAACCAGAGCTATAAAGTTCCAAGTCTATAGCAAAAAATCTAGACTGGAATAGTCACTAGGTGACATCACCGTATGGTGTCACATCAGAGACAGACCACGTGGATTCGAACCCAGACCTTGACACTAACTAGTTGTCACCTACACATGCTCAATGCCTCCAAAACCTCACCTCTCTCACATGTAAAATAAGGATCATTTGGTAGCTACTTTGTAGGGAAGTTAGAAGGATTAAATAGAGGGATTTATGTAAAGTGCTTACTTAGCACCTCTAAAGAGGCGTAGTAAGTACTCAATAAATGTTAGGTGTTATAATTACTATTTTTATTACAGAAGTTGAATGTGAAACTTAACTCTAAGCTTTCTACCAGCTAGAAAGTAACAAAGCAAAAAAAGTAATGTGAATGGTTACATAGATCTCATTACTAAGGACAGATGGAGGATAGATGGATGGATGGATGGATGGATGGATGGATGGACAGGAAATGGGAAGGGAGGGAGAAGAAGGAATGGAGGGAGAGAGGGAGGGAGGAAGGAAGGAAGGAAGGAAATTTCTTACCAGTTTGAAAGTAGTAATATATTTTTCCAAGTTCAGAATTCTAAAAGAGTTTTTGCAATATTCTCCAAATAATGGGCATGAATCAATAAAAAGAGTGCCTGGCTCAATGTAGACTTAGACACTAAATTTCCTATCCCACTAAACTTTCGCTCCAAAGTAAACAAAGTCCTGATAAATGCCCTAACACTCTAATACACTAAGAACCACTGAGGCACGCACACATGTGCACAGATCAACCATAAAAGGTATTCATTAAAGATTCTCTAATAAGGATAGTTTGATACCAAACACCCAGCAAGTGGCTAGACCTCACCGCCTTTATGTTCCTTATTACTAGAAAAGGGTTTTCAGTGCGTGGTAAAATCAAAAGGGGTTAAAATTTAAAAGCCACTCCTTCTCCAACCTCCTCCTAGAGAGTATTGAATCTTGGAATTTCATTCTTCCTAGGTTTTTCCACTGGTTTGATCACTCTAACATTACACCGAAGAAAAAAAGCCTTTGAACAGGTGCCCTATTTATGAAGACATTTATAACCACCATAAAAATATAGGAAAATTATTACTCCTCCCTCTCCTCTCACTTTTTCTGATGAAGCAGTAGAGTGGTAAATTGGACCTGAATTCCATGCTGTGTGTATTTACTGAGCTTGGATCTTGACAAGCACAAAAATCCAAAGTTGGTATTTTTTTTCTTTGTTTCTATTGCAATTCTAACATGCTTTTCCAGGACTAACACTGACTTTTAATTTATTCAGTGTCTTTCAAAGGGCCAATAATAATGATAAACTGCTGCATTTAGGAAGCCTCAGTGCCTTATTTCATACCCATAAATTAATATTGGTGATCTTAAAAGATGCTACAACTGAGTACTATCTTTATAGTTTAGTTCACTCCAAATCTTAAATGTTATTATAATAAGAAAAACCTCATGAACTTTGTTCTTTTCTTAGTTGTTATTTTCTTCATAATTACCTCTATCTTATAAAATCATAAGGACTTCATGATATTTTTATACCAAAATCTATTTATGTATGATGGTAAGAAGCATTAGAAATTCTAAGACATTCTAATATGCTATAGAAAATGATAGGAAGTAGGAAAGTTACTTGGGCCACCTTGATATGAAAGCAAAATTCTTGCATTCTCTCTACCCTTTTGGTATTCCCATCCAAAGATCCTGTGGAAACTGGAAGCTTCTAGGAGCCATGACTAACCCTGGCAAAATCTGTTATGAACGCCTCTGCAAACCAACCCTTTTCTGCCAGGAGCATTTGTGTTGTATCTACAACATGAAACTCAGTTATTCCACACCATCCAGTTCTCGGCCACTTCTTCTCATGTCTGCCTGGAGTCAAATGCCTCTCCAGTTAGACAACCAGGACATTTGCCTTGTTCTTAGACAACGGTTCAGGTGGAGCCATGGGTCTAAGACATTAGAAATTCTTTAAAGAGGCTAATTCATTCTTTGAAGAAGAAGAAAGAGGTGAGATACATGGGATCACCCAGGTGTGGTGGCACACACCTGTAATCCCAGTACTTGGAAGGCTAAGACAGGAGATCACAAGCTCCAGGCTTCAGCAACTAGCAAGATGCTCAGCAACCTAGCAAGACCTTGTTTCTAAATAAAAAATAAAATGGGCTGGAGGTGTAGATCAGAGGTAGAATGCTACTAGATTCAATCCCCAGTATCCACCACCCCCCACCCCGAAAAAAAAAAAAAGATACATGGGATCGGAGCAAATTTTTCTGAGGTCTCCTGGCTAAGAATTTCATAGAAAATTCTGGCCTTTGCTTTCCCTTTCTGTCTCCACCTCTCAACTCTTTTCCTACAACCTCCTCCCAGGAATTCTAACTTGTCAAAAAAAAAAAAAAAAAAGGAATTTGTATCTTGTCTAGAAAAACTCAAAGGCAGCCACCCCATGCACAAATAAGATGCAATAAATATTGTAAAAGATAGTGACAAAGGACATCTTGTCTTTGCTCGGGCTGAGACACCCATGAGTCTGGAGTGAGCAGATGCACTGCTGGGACTGGGGCTCAGGTGGGGCCGGCAGGGAAAGCAGGCACTCTGCTTTGTAACCTCTCAGTTCTAAGGCTACCTGCTGATGGGCTGTTTCACCCAGTTCTGGTCTCTTACAACATCCATTTCTGCTCCACAACTGGTTCCTTCATAAACAGTTTTTACTCCACCTTGCCAAGCAGGAGTCTCCCCTCCCCCCACCCCCGCCAGGTGCCCCCAGTAATTGTCGGAGGTCTCTGCTGTCTCACTTGGGGAGTGGAAGCATCATCCATTGGTAGCCCTTGCGCTCACACCTCTCCCTGTAACCCCATAATTCTCAACAAGCTTCCATCCCTGACACAGGCTGGGCCCCCCCAGGGAGTGACCTTGACCCCCAACCTAATGTGCTGATCTCATGGTAAAAGAATCCACCTTGTCTTTCAGAGATGCAGATGAAATAAACTAGCTTCACTTGGAATTCACATTCGATACCTTTCCACCTCTGAATCTGTCCACTGGACTGAAGACCTACAAGGAAGAATGCTGCTCAGAGATAAGAGTTAGAAAAGATTCACGGGCCACCCCAACAGGCTTGTGATGATCACAGTTACTACCTAGGGACTCCAGTGACACATGGGGAGGGAGCCTGGTGTGTGGAAGAAAGTAAATGGCAGCTCAGGGTCCCACTGAGTAGGGCGTGTCTTGGTTCTGTCACTTGCTGGCAGTAAAATAAAAGATGAAAGAAAAAGCTGACACAGTACACACACCTGCCATCCCCAGACTTGGAAGCTAAGACAGAAGGATCACAGTTCGAGGCTAGCCTCAGCAACTCAGCAAAACCCTATTTCAATGTAATAAAAAGTGCTGGGGGTATAGCTCAGTGGTAGAATGGCCCTGGATTCAATCCCCACTTCAGAAGAAAAGAAAAGGAAGGAAAGAAAAGAGATGAGACCCAACCTCATCCTGTCAGGGTACCATGCCAGTGTGTGACACAGGCAGCCTTCGGCGACACATGTGGCCTTTGACATAGTAGGAGTGGCTTTGGTGTGATCAACTTTCTCATCTCTCTCTGACTGCCTTCCCATACCATGACCCTAAACACAATATGAAACTGTATGCTGACATTTTAAAGAAAGCTTACTACAAACCAAATTGGATGTGTGTGTGTCTATGTGTGTGTGTGTGTGTGTGTGTGTGTGTGCGTGTGTGTGTGTCCTCTTTATTACATTACCTGGCCACTCGTGAAATCATCTATAGAAATGCAGAATTCTTGATGGCTAATTTTAAAAATAGAAATGATTTAGACTATTATTATTTATACTGGGGATTGAGCCCAGGGACAAGCTACTTCTGAGCTACACCCACAGGCCTTTTTGTTTATTTATCTTTTGAAACAGGATCTCACTAAATTGTTGAGGGTCTCACTAAGTTGCTGAGGGTCTTGTTATGTTGCTGAGACTGGCCTTGAACCTGTAATCCTCATGTCTCAGCCTCCCAAGTACTAGAACTATAGGTGTGCACCACTACACCTGGCTGATTCAACTGTTATTTACCAGTTGAATGAAATATGCCTACTTACTGTCCCAACAAATTGGTTGGTTAGCCAAGCATTCTAGATCATCCTTTGGTCGAGCCTCAAAAGAACCTTGAACTTTTCCTTACACACCATACTGATAGCAGAAATGGTCTCCTTTCACCTTTACCCAGGTACCATATGGCTGTGGATGGAAATGATTCAAGGAAGATGTCTCAAGGGCTTGTTTCTAACATCTTCTCCTGAAAGACAAAAACACCATGAGAGCATGGGGCCCTACCGTGGCAGCCCAGCTCCACCCAAGAGTGAAATGATCGGCATCTGAGATGGCATCCCAGAATGGGCCAGAACTGGCCTCCCAGCAAGAGCTGGCCACAGCCGACTCTTGGCCCAAAGCGGGGAGAAGCTAACCCTCCCCTCATGGTATTGCTGTCATTTCTTTCCCTGTAGTGTTCAGAAATGTCTTCTCTGGAGCACTTGGGGGTGTTACTTACACTTTGACTAATCCAAAAGAGTCCTTGATCTTCATTTTACATAGTGACCCATGAGGTCTCACTATAAACTCAGGGAAATAATGAGAAGACAGACTTGATTATTGTAATCGTGCAGAAGGTGCTGGCAAAAAGGGGATCCTGCACTGGGAGGCTGAGACAGGAAGATTGCAGGTTCAAGAGCAGACTTAGCAACTTAGCAAGACCCTCAACAACTTAGTGAGGCCCTGTTTCAAAATAAAACAGGGATGGGGATGTAGCTCAGAGGTAGAATGCACCTGGATTCAATCCCCAGTATTAAAAAAAAAGTAAAATTAATTACACTAAATATGTCTTTTTTGTGTATCAATTATACCTCAATACAACAGTTAAAAATATTAGGATACTGTCAAGAAAGAGCAAAGAACTTTCTTGAATATTTGTATAACTCTCTCTGGTCTCTCCCCAAACTAAGGCCCAAGTGTCACCTTAGGGCTTCCCATGCCCATGGCCCTGACTACAGCATACTCCATCAATCTTCCTTTAAATAACTTGCCTCACATGTGGAAAAAGAAAAAAGAAGAACATTCCAGAATTGACCGTGATAATGGTTGCATAACTCTGTAAAATACTAAAACCATTGAGTTGTACAGTTTTAATGGGCCAATAGTATGGTGTATGATTATATCTCAATAAAGTTGCTATTTATAAAAACAAACAAAATGAGTGCACATGTTACTCAAGGTTCCCAAGGCCTTAAGTGAGCTTGCAAATGTATAACATCTGTGCGGATCCCCTTTCAGAGGAGAGCCCAGCAAAGGGGGCTCTTTAAACCACGTGTGGGCTGAAGAACAAGGCCGAGAGCAGTCCAGGAGCCACTGCACCCTGCGTGCAGGTCACAGACTGCATCAGCCAGGGCCACAGCCACATCTTCACAGTCTTATGGGAGCCAAGCGCAGTGGTGCACGCCTGCGATCCCAGTGCTTCAGAGGCTAAAACTGGAGGATTGCAGATTGGAGGTCAGTCTCAACAATTCAGCAAGATCCTCAGCAGCTTAGACCCCGTTTCAAAATTTAAGAAAGGGTCAGAGGTGTAGTCAGAGGTGGAATGCTCTTAGGTTCCATCCCCAGTACCAAATAATAATAATAACAACAATAATAATAATAATAATTCTTATACTCTGGTAGGAAATGTAGAAGGCAAAAACCCAATTTTGCCATGGACTCTGTCTTCCATGAGCTGACATTGAGTGAGAAGCAGTTATGTCCAGCATGCCACATCTTCCCTCTGTTCATACTCAAACTTTGCACATACAACTTTTGAAAAATGAATCTACTTACAAATAACTTGCCTTAGGGCTTTCTTTGAGCAACTGCCTAATGACCGGAGCAGAAAGTAACTTACCTATTTCAATTTAATCCTTGTGCTGTAAATACTTCAATAAAAAACTTCTTTTAGACACAAGCAGCTGGGAAGTGGCTTTCTTAAGGTACCACAGAAGCAGTATTTGTGCAAAGCTGGTATATGGTATCAAGGACAAACTGTGCTAAACTGGCAACAGTCATGGATTGCTTAATGACAGGGACACAGTCCAAGAGCTGCATCTCTGGGAGGTGTCGGCACTGTGTGAGTGTCCCAGAGCGAACTGACACAGGCCTGGATGGGCAGCCCACCGCAGAGCACCTCGAACTGAGCATAAGAGTTATGGGACTGTAATGCTGGGTGCGAACTCGGATCCTCCAGTCTCAGCCTCCCGAATGCTGGAATTACAAGCATGCGCCACCACGCCCGGCCATTCAAGTGAGTTTTCTGTTACTTTAAAGGTCAACTTCTAATTAGCCTCAGATCACATTAAATATAGAGATTTGGAAACCCTCACCTTGTCCTATATAGTGGACTCTCATGTCTCAATTTTCACATCAATCTTGCAAGGCATCCACTTGCAGGGTTGCCTTGTCTAATAGTCCTGTGACAGCTTTCACTGAGCCCAGCTTAGGAAACATTACTTCACTCATGCAAGTTCATAGTTGTACCATATTGCACCACACAAAGCTCAACAAGTGGAGGTGCATGCCTGTGCATGCCTGTGCATGCACATGATGCCAGGGATTCAACCCAGGGGCATTTTACCTCCAAGCTATACCCCCAGCAGCAGCAGCAGCACCATCATCATCATCATTTTGAAACAGGATTTGCTAAGTTGCTGAAGTTGACCTTGAACCTGGGATCCTCCTCTCTCAGCCTTCCAAGTGTTAGGATTATACACATGTGCCACCTAGCTTAAATAATTTTTAAAACTGGAAATTGACTTTCCACCAGTTTGGTTATCCAAAGTGAAATGTTCCTACATATTTCAAGCTATCATTTTATTTTCATGATTACAATTTTATAACCATGATTTATTAAAAAAAAAAAGTCAGAAAACCCTATTCTGAAAGAATGAAAAAGCATAAGAATTTCAACTGACAAAAGTTGGGAGAAATCTACTCACAGCACAAAGGGAAAAGCAGAACAAACTACCTGTCATTCGGCAGGGGAGAGAGATACCTGGGCAAACGACCCACATTTGTGCAATCCTTATTTGAAGATTTATCACCACTCACAGACATTTCTGTGTATAAATACTATCATGTGTGCACTTCATAAGTATTGGCATTATTCCTGATTTACCAACATTCTCAGGTAGAAAAGCACTATGTAAATGTGAAACTAAGAAAGGGCCAGGACCTGAACTGGGCTGTGTGGCTGCCTGAGAGTCATAAGACCTCTACATCTTCGGTGCAAAGGTGACCTTGTGTGGCTTCTCTCCAGTCCCACCTGGGCTGTGGCCTGTCACTCTTGGCTCTTCCTATCAATTGCACTCTGAGTTCGTCCCCAAGCAAGGCAGGTGGCACAAAAATGTTGCTCTGAAGTAACTCGCTGCTTGAATTTCAAGAAAGGAAAGCAAAGGAGAAATGATGAAGAGAAATCAAAACTTCATCATTTTGAAATTCAGAAGCATTTTTATTTTGATTGACATATCACTGTTAAAGGGGATGTGAAGGCTGGATATGACTGTAACCTCTTCACTGTTTCAGGTACGTACTTATTTGTTTTCTGCGCATGCTCAGCCACATACTCTGCTGCTGAGCTGCAGCCCAGCTCCCGGAGTCACACTATACACTGAAGTTACAAGAAGCTATTCCAAAGATGTAGATGGCTGGCATGGTGACACCCACCTGTAATCCCAGTGATTGGAAGGCTGAGGCAGAAGGATGGAAAGTTTGAGGCCAGCCTCAAACACACATGCAGAGACAACAAACATAAGCTGAATATATAATAATAATCTCTCCTGAAATCTCACAGACAAAAATGCTAATAACATACACCAATTCAAAATTTTTGGACCACTACTACTAACTCTGTGCCTTTGGCGATTATTTCTTTAAGCCCATGTTAAAGTAACTGAATTACTGGAAAAATGATCAAAATAAAGCTTGAGGCTCACGCTCCTCAAATACCTTCCATTTTGCACACAAGGAAACTGAGCCCACAGAGTTGAATCAACGTGCTAAAAGTGATACATAAATTAAAGACAAGAATTTGGGGGGACTGGTAAATTTCTTTGTGATTATAACTTTTGAGCTTTTTTAAAAATTCTCTTGATGATAGAATATGGTATTTCTCTAATACAAATGTTTTCTTTAAAAAGTTCAGAGAGTTGAAGTAACTGTGAACTCCTCAAATTCCATTCCTTGTGATAGAATTGGAATGGGTCCTTCACAATGTATTACAAATTCCAAAGGCAGGAACGGAGGAATGAGCTAGACATCTCAGAGGGGCAGGGGAAAAACAGCCCCCTGTAAGCACAAGCTACAGTCTACATGTCATTTAGATAAATTAATATCTTCACTCCCCAAAACTCAGCAGATATTTTTATTTTGTTGAGGGGAAGTGGTAATTTTTGATTTATAGAGAGTCTCAAGAATTTGTTGCTTAATTCAACTTTGGTAATAAAACCCTTGGATGTGGTTATTTTGAAATATTTCAGACAGTCCATCATCAGAAGCCATCCCCTCCTGCCAGTGGCTCGGCCTGGGCGCGTTGCCCTAATCCTTCCTCCGGAAGACTTTTGAACTGTAAACAATCAGGATTTAAGACCTTTAACATCAGGGGAAACATCAGTATGTAACACGCCCTAACAGATATTGAAACTCTCCTGTGCATTCTATAATTTTCCTAGCTACTGCCTGGAGTGGTTATCCAGGATCGCTGCAGTGTTTAAACAAGAGTGTGCAGCCCAGGGTCAAGGGGAGTCGGACGGGTTCATGTTTGCACAGCACTTGGAACCAGACAAACGCGACACTGGTCCTTTTGTACTAAATATAAAAGGTGCTTTATTTGACACCGGAGACCAAACAATGATAAAATAAAATGTTAAGTGTAAGAGTTGAAGGAAAGGAGGAAAGAGGCTACCCTGCTATAAAACTGATGTACAAATCCTTCTGAATTGAAATGATCCCCCACTAGCTAAGCTTCTGTGCCTGCTTTCTGTGCTATGGAAATAGACATCAAATCTGCTTTGTTTGTTTGTTTGTTTGTTTGTTACTGGGGATTCAACCCAGGGATCTTCTACCCCTGAGCTATAACCCCCAACCCTATTTTGTTTTGTTTTGTTTTGTTTTGTTTTGTTTTGAAACAAGGTCTTGCTAAGTTGCTGAGGGTTTTACTAAGTTCCTGAAGCTGGCCTCAAACCTGTGATCCTTCTGCCTCAGCTCCCCACAAACTGGAATTACAGGCATGTACCACCATATCTGGCTTTATTTTTACTTTTTTGGTACTGGAGATTGAACCAGGGGCATTCTATCTCTGAGGTACATTCTTTAAATGTTATTTACAAAATACTGGGCTAGCTGGGTACAGTGGCAAACATCTGTAATCCCAGTCCTGGGGAGGCTGAGACAGAAGGATGGCAAGTTTGATGATAGCCTCAGCAACCTCATGAGGCCCTTGGAAACTGAATGAGACCCTGTTTTAAAATAAAAAATAAAACCGGGCTGGGGGTATAGCTCAGAAGTAGAACACCCCAGCATTCAATCACCAGTATCACACACAAAAATAAAATAAAAACTCATGCTTTGTCACTTCCCAATTAGTATTCCTTTTGCACTTAAGTCTTTGGCCAGTAAAAATCCATCTGGGAACAAGAAGGAGCATTCTGCAGAGCCAGGAGAAATGCACACTCACTGTTACTCAAGGCTTTCCCTAACAAGGTTGTCCTGCCGGGGGAGAGCAGTTCCTTGGCTCCTGCAGCAATCACTAACTGAGCCCTGGGTTAGAGGAAGACAGAACTGTGGCAAGCATGCTTCCGCCTACCCTGAATCAGCTTTCAGTTTACTGGAGGAGAAAGAGGACCAGACAGCTATCTTTTGACAGAGGTTCCCAAACTTACTTGGTTTACCACCCCCTTTTCAATTAAAAAAAAAAAAAAATGGCATCTCCTTGTAAATCTACTTCCTCTCAGCAAATACACCGAAAGATACAGTGTCACATTTATTTTCTGTATCATAATTTGTTTCAGTGCTGCCCTGGTGGGTGGGGGGCAGTTCTGCCCACATTGGGAACCTCCATAACAGACCCACCTCTCCTGCAGGTCTGCGACACCATCACCTCCTGGCCCTCGAGGAAGCTGAGGATTCACAGAAGCATGAAAATCAGAGCCCGAGGCTGCCGTGAGGGTCTTACCCAGCTACAGAAAAAGATAAAGTGATTTGGGTTGGAGTCTCAAATCCACACCCTGACAACAGTGCAGGGGTCTCCCCGTTACTACTGGGGTGCCCTCGTACTTGGGAGCATTTTGTGTCTTCCTGATATTTTACTATTATCCAGCAGTAAAATCTTTCTCCATTCCTGTTGACGTGCACGTCACTTCGAGCATGCTACTGGGTAGCACAGTCAGGTGGTGGAGACCAGAGCGTGTCCTCCAGACCCCCTGCACAGACCTCAGGCAGCGGTTGGGCCCCGCAAGCGAGATCTCAATGGCGGGAGCTTTCTATCCACTACCATCTCAAGAGCCCATGCACTCTGCTACTGATCACAGTATACATCTCTGCTGTTTATCTTAATAGAGATGTACTATGTTACTACCATTTCCAGTCATATTCAAATTTAAAACTAATGATGTCTGCAACTGTACTTTATACACAATTGCTGACTTGATTAATCTAAGTTGATTGGGACCACCACAGACTGTGAATGATACCAAGATATCTCCTGTTCATCATGTGTATTCATTTTATTTTCTTTTTTGTTGTTGTTGTCTGTCTGTCTGTCTGTTTTGGTGCTGGGAACTGAACCCAAAGGCATCCTATCTTTATTTTTTATTAAATATTCCATTTTAATTTTTATTCTATTATTTTTAACTTTGAAACAGAGTCTTGCTAAGTTGCTGAGGAGCTCACTAAATTTCTGAGGCCAGCCTCAAACCTGCGATCCTTCTATCTCAGCCTCCCAAGTACTAGGATTACAGGTGTACACCACCATGCCTGGCTCGTGATGTGTATTTCTAACTTAGCAAGTCATTTGAGCTGAATAGGAAAACAACAGGTGATTATTTTTAGAGTCAGATGCATATATAGTAGTGAAAGTAATCAAAGTTGTTCATAGGTGCAACTTCTTTGTTCTATTCTAAATGCCTCCAGGAAAATTACCTGAACTTGCACACAAGGAAACTGTGTCATTGCAATTTACAGGTTTTTAGAATGTGCAACTTTTCTTGAGCTTGTCAAACTCTGATGTTTCTACAACACAACAGAATTTTTGACATTTGCCTGAGTCCTGCCCAATGTGGGCTAAAGGAAGCCACCCTCCCTTCCATTGCCCCTTAGCTACAGAAGGTGCCTTCAGGGTACTTCCTGCTCACTCCTCTGGTGGGTCACGAGCAGGGGTGACTTCCAGAACTGGCTGAAAGGCAAGGTGCCAAGCCTTCTGCTCAACAGACTCCGTCACCAACCTGCTCCAGCCACGGGGCCTGGAGCGGCTTCCCCTGAACACTGGCTGTGTCATCTCATGTCCTCTTCCTTCTTCCCCTCATATTGTGATGTAAAATTCAGAGTGCTTGCAGTGTATTCTTACTTCTTCCTTTCTTCCTTTGTGTGTGTGTGTGTGTGTGTGTGTGTGTGTGTGTGTGTGTGTGTGTGTGTGGTTCTAGGGGTTGAACTCAGGGATATTCTTCATCCAAACTACAACCCCAGCCTTTATTTATTTATTTATTTATTCATTCATTCATTCATCCATTCATTCATTTAGAAACAAGATCTTGCTATGTTGCTGAGGCTGGCCTCAAACCTGCAATCCTCCTGTCTCGGCTTCCCAAGTATTGGGATTACAGGCATGCACAACCATGACTGGTTTTGTTTTTTGCTTTTGTTTTTGTTGTTGTTGCTTGTTTTGTTTTAATATGTTTTTTGCTTTGGTACTAGGGATTGATCCCAGGGACATCCTACCTTCAAGATAGGTCCCCAGCCTTTCTTATTTCTTATTTTAAGACAGGATCTTACTAAGTTGCTGAGAGTTTCACTCTCCATTGCTGAGGCTATCCTCGAACCTGAAATCCTCCTATCTCAGCCTCTCAAATTCTGGGATTACAGGCATGCGTCACCACACCGGACTGTACCTGCCAATTTAAATAAAGTCAAGTCTCCACGTCCAAATGGATTACACTCAAAGTACTAAAAGGATTTGCAATTATGATCAAAGAATCATTGTATTTCTACTTCAGGAAGAACAGAAGGGGTGTAGAAAGACTGGAAACACAGGGAAAAGAGAGATAGTTAAAAAAAATTTTTTTTTTAAAAACTTTAAAGAGCTTTATGTCAATCTTCAGAAAAAAAATGTGGAATGAATTATTAAATGCAGGCTTGTAGACACTTTAAAAAAAGGAAGCAGGAAGCCCTGGAAACCACCATAAATTCACTAAATCAAGACTTGACAAAATGCTACTATGCCCCTTTGGCTGGATTACTGGGTAGCAGAACAAGGGGATGCTACAGATGCTTGGTATCTTAATTTCAATTGGCTGCTCGACAAGTTTCTCATAATATTTTCTAATATTTTTTAAAGTTAATAATACAGATTTGTGAGCTGGGCATGGTGTCACACATCTATAATCCTAGTACTTGGGAAACTGAGATAGAAGGGTCACAGGTTTGAAGCCAGCCTCAGCAACTTAGCAAGACTCTGTTTCAAAATAAAAATAAAAAGGGGGTAGGGGCGTAGCTTAGAGGTAAAATGCCCCTGGGTTCAATTCCCACTATTACTACCACTACAGCTACTACTGCTACTACTACTAATAACAATAATAATAATAATAATAATAATAATAATAATAATAATACAGATTAATAGATTTCAAATCAATTTTACTACCAAAAAATTTTAATGTAAGATCAATTTGAGTTTCCAATGATATACAAATTTTTTAGTTCACAGACCTGTCTTGGAGGGCAATTCTATTTAAAACAAAAATATAGGAAAGGTAATTTTCAAGTCAATGGATAACCAAACATAACATGCTATCTAACAACATCAAGATAGAGAAAACAGACTGAAGCAAACAAACCTCAAACAACACAAAACCCAAGAAGGGGTGATCATAAAACGCACCTCCCTCAGGTGTAGAGAAGAAACTCCACCAGCCCACAGGACAGCAACTGTACCTCCTCTAACTGCAATGCAGAACGGCTTTCCCTGTTGATGTTTTTGTTTTCCTAAAAAAGCAATTTTAACCAATATGACATGACAGACAAGAGAGTGAACATTCTCTTCTACCATGTTTGTAGAAGGGCTGTGTGCAAATTGCATCCCGCCTGAGTCAGCTCCAGAACGCCCGGGCGCAAG
The DNA here is from genome assembly GCA_004027655.1 of Graphiurus murinus. Classification (NCBI taxonomy): domain Eukaryota; kingdom Metazoa; phylum Chordata; class Mammalia; order Rodentia; family Gliridae; genus Graphiurus; species Graphiurus murinus. Next base: position 151,469 of record PVLC010000666.1, read on the forward strand.
CGAAGGAAACCAGACGGGCTGCAACGAGGAGGCAGAGACTGGAAAACCGGGCCTACGTGGTGCTACACTTTGAACGTTGAGCGTCCCCAAAGGCCCCTGTGTAAAGGCCCGGAGCGCCAGCCCTGGGATGTGCTATGGACTTTTAAGAGGTGGGACCTAGAGGCCCTTGGACTGTGGACTACTGGAGGAGTGACCTGAAAGGGGATTGTGGTACTGGGCATGGTGGCACACGCATGCAATCCCAGTACTTGGAAGGTTGAGACAGGAGCATTGATTGCAGGTTCATGCCTTAGCAACAGTAGTGAGGCTTTTAGCAACCTAGTGAGACCCTGTTTCCAAACGAAAAACTAAAAAGGGCTGGGGGTGTAGTACCACACCAGTACCACACCCGAAGTACCACAAAAGAAAATAAATAAATGGGAGGATTGTAGTGCCCTGGCTGATTCATATTCATTCATTCTCATTCTCCCCCCCCCGACCCCCGATAGATATAAATACTCCATTGCACACTCCTGCCATGACAAGCTATCCCTGCCCTGGTCCAAACCAATTAGACTTAAAACTCCTGACCCATAAACCAAAATAAACCTCTTTACTTCATAGGTACCCTGTGCCAGGTATTTTATTACAGTGATGGAAAGCTGACATGTGCAGGTTGGTGGATAGACTTAGGAGCACTTACCATGGGGAATAATGCAGAAAAAGAATGTGGCTGCTACAGACTGTGCCATGGAAGAGAATTTTATTTAGTGAAGACAGCCCCCAGAAAGTTCCATATAACTCAGAGAGTGGAAGTTACAAGGAAGCAGACAGAATATCTTACTAATCAAGTCTATTCCAATGGTGGATTCCTTATTCTGAGATAAGGTCTTCACTTAATTGGAGAAACCAAGCAGAGATTGAGTGGTCTGTTAAGAAAGAAAGTCACTGGATTGAGGAAACATTTAACAAAAGGAAAGGTTTTCAAACTGTACTGTACTTCACAATCACCTACAGGGTTGAAGGACTCATGCTGGGCCTCACTCCCAGGTTCCTGGTCTGAGCATCTGTAGTTCTAGCCGATGACCATGTGACACTGGTGCTGCTAAGCAGGACCACAGAGCAGGATCACATCTGAGAACCACCGGTCTACACAACTTTCAGCAGCCCCTCCCCTGCACTTGGATTCTGTTCTAATGAGTGCTTCATTTTTTTCTTGGACCCTAATGGACATGTGTCCTGCCTTTTTTAAATTTGAACTTTCAAAAGAGGGCATATTATGGCTTTCCTTTATAATTTTTTTTTTTTTTTTTTTGGTACTGAGGATTGAACTCAGGGGCATTCTACCTCAGAGCTACACCCCTAGCTCTATTTTTTTCTGTATTTTGAAACAGGGTCTCACAAAGTTGCAGAGGGCCTCACGAAGTAGCCGAGACTGGCCACAAACCTGTGATCCTCCTGTCTCAGCCTCCCACATATTGGGATTATAAGTGTGAGCCACCATGCCCAGCCTCCTTTACAAAATTTTAAAAATATTTATGCTTTCAGTTGACACATAAAATTGTACACATTTGTGGGATAGGTACTGTACAGCATCTTAACACAAGTGCATGCTGTGTGAAGATTTGGCATATCCATCACTTCAGACATTTGTCATTTCTTTGTGTTAGAAACATTCAAAATCCTTTCTTAGATATTTGAAATATTCTACTAATTGTTGTCAATCACAGTCTTCCTGCTGTACTAAAGAACATTAGAAGCCATTCCTCCTAATTTATAGTGCCTTTATCAAGCTTATTTAACCATTCAGAATTCTAAGACAAGAGATTTCCTCTCAATACAATGCCATGTCACTGGATCTCTAATTTATGTTTTAGGAAGAATATCATGGACTTGAATAAGACATCCTATTCATTATAACAAACTTTCACGAACAAAACTTGAAAAAACTCAGAATTGTGTGCATTCATAGGGTAGGAATAGCCTCTCAGAAGAATTGGGCCAGATGTAGTGGTATACACCTGTAATTCCAGTACCTGGGAGGCTGAAACAGGAGGATAGCAGGTTCAAGGCCAGCCTCAGCAATTTAGCAAGACTCTGTTTTAAAATAAAAAATGGGGCTGGGAGTGTAGCTTGGAGATAAAATGTCCTTGAGTTCAATCCCTAGTATCCCCTGCTCCAAAAGAGTGTGTGTGGGGGGGGGGGGGTTCAAACAAGATAAAGAGGACAGGAAAAGGGTGATCGCCATGGAGCTGTGGAAGGAGAGTGGGCAACAGAGTCATTATAGGTCAATTCATCCATGAATAGCATCCACCAGGAACCCACCTATCCATCTCAGCAATGTTGTTCACTGAGCAATGGTTAAGCTCCTCCAGCATGCCAGGCACTAGGTACTAGATGCTAGATGCTAGAAACACATGATTAAACAGCACCAAGCTGGGCATGGCACACACTGTAATCCCAATACTTGGGAGTCAGAGACAGGAGGATCACAGGTTCAAGGACAGCTTCAGCAACCTAGCCAGACTATGTTTCAAAAGCAAAAAAATAAGTAGAACTGGGTGTAGCTCAGAGGTGGAACACCCCTTATTTCAATCCCCAGCACCACACACACACCCACCACCACTACCACCACCACCACCACCACCACCACCAGACAATAGCCTCACTCTCTTAGAGTTCACAGTCTAAGAAGAGAAAGATAGACAATTAAATAATCTTGCAAGTAAAATAAAGTTGAGACTATGGCCACAAAAATAGTGCAAAAAATCCTGATGACCAGCAAGAGGGATGTTGGTTTTTGCCTTCCTAGAGATAAGAGAGAAGACAACGAGCTAGGAAGGATGAGGAATGTACAGTCAACAGGTGTCCCAAGTAGGGGCAGAGCACAGGTACACTCCCTGGGGCAGGTGAGTTCATGGTCAATGTGAAACCTAAACAGCCAGGCTCCCCAGGTCCACGGTAGACACACCTCTGAACTAAACTGTATGTTCTGAGAGGACAAGATCTTTATGTCACCCACCACCTGAGGCTCATCAAACACAAAGGAAAAGAGTAATGACTATTTCTAGCAGAGGTCCAGCAGCCAATTAAATTCCCACCGTGTCTTCACGTGGTTGGTCATCATGTCCATTTTCTATCCATTTTCCAGGCTCCTGCACAGGTCTCTCCTCCCCCACCCAGCATTCCCCAAGTGCTCCAATTAAAGCACAAGAAGGCGGAGAGCATGAGCCTGGCTGCAGGCTCAGAACGTGGCCCTTACTTTGGCATCCCCTGCACCATCTTCATTGATAGGACAGCAGTAGGATGACCAGAACCAAGTCACATCTGTTCCTGAACCCCCTCATAGCAGGGCACAGAAAACACAGATTGCCGATTGATATATTTCTTACCTCAAAGAACTTTCATACACACACACCCACACACACACACATACACACATATACATACACATACACATGCACACACATATGTGCACATGCACATATGCATACACATGCAAATACATACACATACATGCATGCATACACATGTATACACATGCATCCATACACACATACATATGCACACAAACGCATACACATATACACATCCAGACATATACACATACATGCATATATACACATTTGTGCACATGCACATATATGCACACATACACATGTATGCACATACATATACATATACATGCACACATATACATGCATACACATATACACATACGCACATACACACATATACATATACACACTGGGGATTATACCCAGAGGCATTCTACCCCTACGCTACACCCCCAGCCAGTTTGATTTTTTGTTTTGAAACTGGGTCTCACTAGGTTGCTTAGAGTCTTGCTAAGTTGCTGAAGCTGTCCTTGAACCTGAAATCCTCCTGTCTCAGCCTCCTAAATACTAGGATTATAGGCATGAGCCACTGCACCGGGCTAAGTTTTTCTATAATTTAATTCTAGAAAATATAGAACAGTGCGCCCATGGTAGATGTGGGCAGCAAAATGTAAATCCACTAGGTTTAGAAAAATCTTTCTCATTCCAGCATTATCTCTGTGGACTTTCTACAGAAGTATAGCATGGTTGTCCTTGAAACTCAGGGGCTCTATCTTGAAAATGAAAAATGAATCGTCAGCCTAAGGATATAAAAACCTAAGGTAGGCCTTTCCAAATTGGTGTGGGAGTTTGAGGGTTTGGAGACATTCCAATCTAAGCACTTGGAAGCACTGATCAGGCACAGCCGAGTTCATCCTCACTGTGAGGTTAAGAAGAAGTGTTCAGCAGTTATTTTGGTTGAGTTAGATTTATTGCTACATTTAATTTAAAAGAAAACAGTCAAACAGAAGAGGGTCCTTTCTACTCTCTTCGAAACATGAGGGGCTAATGATAGCAGGGATCAGAGCTGCACTCTTAGGGGCAGTCGGGGCTCTCTCTAGTGACAGGGAGACTTGCAGAGAGCTCTTTCTTCCCAGGCATGGATGAAACAAAGTAAGAGGTTCCAAACCAAGGGTGGTGGCTTGCAAGGTGTTCACGACGCCTCCTCCAGCCGGCAGGTCCCACCACCAGGCAGGAGCTGGGGGAGACCACCCTTAGGGGAGCATCCTGTGGGTTTCATTCCGTTCATTGGCCACACAGCGAGTATTCACAGGACAAGGGAAGACTTGTCTACAGAGCCAGGAAAGAGAGAGAAACTTTTGAAGGCACAACAAAATTGTCACAAATGTCTCCAAATACAACTAGCAGTAAATGAGACGTCACCAGAAAAGCCTGTTTGTGCAAATGTCCACCAGCATTAAGGTACACGTAGCTGTCATTTAACAGAAGAGAATCAGCCCTGAGAATGTGCTGTGGAGAGGCCCACACCCTTCAGTGCTTCATGTTCTGAATGATGTTTCTTGCTCTGAGAGTCTTCTGACCCCAACAATCTAGAAACTCATCAGTCACTCCTTACACGATGTTACAAACAAGACCCTATTTGCTGGCGTGATGTCAAAGGCCCCAACCAACCATCTTCTTTTCCCAAGTTCATTAGACAGTGAATGATGGTGTCCAGCGCTTCTCTAAATGCTGACAACTATGTAACAACAAATAGAAAACATGCCAGTGATTTACTGCACCACGCCACAGCACTGTGCTCTGTGTTTCTTTAAGAAAGGTGCAAGGGTATGGGCACTGTGGTTGCCATAGGAATTATCTGTGTTTAGAGAGCGTGTGGAGTAAAGGTCCACATCACGGGGGAAGAAGAGCCCACATTAACGATGACTTTTCACAAGCCTAAATCATGTTAAGTCCCCAGTTTCAAAGACATGTTTAAATTAGCAAAAATGGAAGCTTTCATCTGGAAGAGCTGTAAGTGCCAAAGTATGTTTTGCTCCAGGGGTGCTACTTTCCACTGGTCGTTAGATCATATCTGGAGACAGAAGTTAGGACCCAGTGGGCCATTACTGCAGGGGATTCTCTGATCAGGGGATCATCCGCGATGATTTATGTGGGGACACGTGTTTTCTTTTGCTTCCCACAACCTGAGTTGTTATACACTCTTTAAAATCCCTTGGTAAATTCCAGGTAATTACTCCACAAGGAAATATCAAGTCCTACTACTGGAGTCCACGATTCCTGTTGCCACAGGAGCGAGCTCAAACTTGGAGCAAGGCCTCGCTCTCAAAGGCCAGAGGACACCACTGGGTGGAAAGATGGAAGTTTTTTCACTCTCTTTTGGGTGTGTAAAAGTAAAGAGCCTAACAACTAATAACAACAACAGAAATCAACTTAATTGGAAAAATGAGCAGAAAGCCTCTCTCCAAAGAAAACATGCAAATGG
>PVLC010000666.1:157370-177891 GCA_004027655.1 Graphiurus murinus
CGGTATTGGGGATTGAACTCAGGGGCATTCTACCTCCGAGCTATACCCCCAGTCCTATTTTTTATTCTTTATTTTGAAACCGAGTCTCACTAAGTTGCCGAGTGCCTCACTAGGTAGCTGAGGCTGGCCGTGAACCCGGATCCTCCGGTCTCAGCCTCCCGAATGCTGGGATTACAAGCGTGCGCCACCACGCCCGGCTCTGAAACCGGGTCTTTCTAAGTCACTGAGACTGGTCTCAAACTTGCGATCTTCCTGTCTTAGCCTCCTAAGTACTAGGGTTACAGGTGTGCACCACCACACCAAGCTGGCTGTTATAGATGTGTAAAATGGTATAGTCACTGTAGAAAATAGCATGGAGTTTCCTCAAAACACTGAACCAAGAATCACCATGTGATCTAGCAATTTCACTTCTGAGTATACTGTCTAGAAGAACCAGAGAGTATACGCAATTAAGAGGGATTGCAAAGGAAGATCTGTACCTCATGTTCATAGCACAATTCACAAAAGCCAAAAGGTAGACTCTCCATGGATGACTAAATAGATAAATAAAATGCAGTACATACATACAGGGGAATAGTATCCAGTCATAAAAATGAAGGACATTCTGACACATGCTACCACAAGGATGAAACTTAAAAACACTATGCTAAGTGAAATCAGCTGTACACAAAATGGCAAATACTGTATAATTCCTCTTACATGAGCTACCATAAGTAGTAACCTTCATAGAGACAAAAAACAGAATGGTGGATTCCAGGACAGGCAGGGCAGGCAGGGCAGTGGGGTGGGGCAGAGTCTTGTTTGAGGGTATAGACTTTCTGTTGGAGTGATCTGCTAGTTCTGAGTGGAAGATTTGCACAGCAACATGGATGTACTTAATGCCGTTAGTTGCACTTTCTAAATGATTAAAATGGTAAATTTCATGCTATGTATATTTTACCACAATAGACAACAAGCCAAAGACCTGCCATGCCAAAAGAGTGCGGGGCTGGCAGCTTTGCTAAGCACTCTTATATGGCCCTGAGCCGTCCACAAAACCAGCCCATGGCCTTCGTTATAAACCCCCAGAGCGAAACGTTCTGAGACTGAGTGATATTCACAAAACATCCACCCTCCCAGATTCTTCAGTCTAAGTTACCAGTTGACAGCAATGGGGTCCTTTCAGCAGCTTAAGTTCCAGGAGGAAGTGCAGAGGCTCAGTGTGGGCTCACATCAGCTCTGCGAAAGTTCACCCTAGCCTGTTCTCCTGGAGCGTCCACAAAGGCTTCAGAAAGTGACTTCCAAATATTTCTAAGCTTGTGACAATAAAGATCACAAGTCAATTTCAAAAGCAGAGTTGCTCAAGCAGGGCATGGTGGCACACACCTGTAATCCCAATACCTGGGAGTCTGAGACAGGAGGATGACAGGTTTGAGGACAGAAACCAAGGCCTTCACAACCTAGGAAAATCTTGTTTCAAAATAAAAGATAAAATAGGACTGGGGGGGGGGGGGGGTCAGAGGTAGAACGCCCTGGATTCCATCCCCAGTATCACACACACCACCACCATCACAACAACAACAACAACATATAGTTGCTTAGAGGAAAGAAGGATGAAGGAATAACAGATGCCTTCATCAGGAAATAAATATTAGCTAGTGAGTCTGCAGGTTAGGAGCAATTTGTATAATCCTAATGAAAATCTAGCTACCGGTTTAAAGGAAGTCAGGTATGTACCATCCTTCTGTGTGTGTGTATGTGTGTGTGAGTGTGTGTGTGTGTGTGTGTGTGTGTGTGAGAGAGAGAGAGAGAGAGAGAGAGAGAGAGAGAGAGAGAGAGAGAGAAGCGGGGAATGCCCTGTGCAACTGAGTTTAAATGACTACCCAGAGAGTATAGGAAGCGAAAACAATGCAAAACAATGAGAAAGCCGTGAGGACAGGTTGAGAATGGAAAGTGCCCACTGGTGGACTCACGTGGGCCTAGCAGTATTTACCATAGGAGTCTACAACATCAGGAAACGAGTACGCTTGTTGTTGTTATGATAGTTAGCTTAGTAATAAGCTTCCCGACTAACTGGCCCACAGGCTGCAACCAATTTCATACAAATAAACCACACAGAGGTGTTCCCAGAAATGACTGCCATTCACAAGTTCCGAGCAGGTGAGTGAAGGGACGCAGATCATTAACCTGTGCACAGCTGCTGAGTTACATCAACACGGAGACATTCACCTGCCCTTGTCTGAGCACTGACCACAGGAAAGCTGTGCACTGGACTGCAGTGAAGACAGGAGGAAAAACTACATGGTGCTCATCTGCTCCTGTCTAGTAGAGTCACTCAACAGCGCCCTGGGTCAGAGTTCCATGAAAAACTTGAAGCAGGAAAATATCTCAAGAAAACAATGGCCACAAGAAGGATAGGACTTCTCAGGCTTCCTGAGGGCAAATTACTCGAGGACAATACTTCTTCACCTGCTTTAGATAATTCAAAGAGCTGAGCAGAGCCGGGCACAGAGACACAGACCTGTAATCCCAGTACTTGTGAGGCTGAGGCAAGAGGATCGCGGGTTCAAGGCCAGCCTCAGCAACTCAGTGAGACCCTAAGCAACTTAGTGGGAACCTGTTTCAAAACAAAAAATAGAAAGAGGTAAGGGTATAACTTGAAGGTAGAATGCCCCTGGATTCCATCCCCAGTGCAAAAATTAAGACCAGAGCAGTTATTCATACAAGGTTGACTTATTTTTACAGATGACAACAGGGCTGGTTCCTTTCATTGGAGCTAAATAATGTCCCCAGGAGAATGAGCTTCTCTCGTGTGGGGAGCACTTAACTCCCAAAAGTATTTGACTCACTCTGGCTGGATTCCAGGATAAGACCCGACCTCTGATGGTCAGGAGATCCACTTTTAAGAAGGACACTACCCAGCATCAACCCTCTATCACCACGTTCTTCATGCCACCAAGGCCTGCTTCACAAATATTTATTCTAAGCCAGGCATGGTGGTGCCCATTTGTAATCTCAGTGCTTGGGAGGCTGAGATGGGAGGATGGCGGGTTCACGGCCAGCCTCAGCTACTTGGTGAGGACCTCCACAACTTGGTGACACCCTGTTTCAAGATAAAGAATAAAAAACAGGGCTGGGGGTATAGCTCAGAGGTAGAATGTCTCTGGGTTTAATTCCCAGTACTGCAAAAAAAAACCCAAATATATATATATTAGAGGCTGAAAAAAGTCTACCCTGCAATTTGTAGTAAGCTTTATTTCATCCATTTCAAGAAGCACAATCCATGTGCATCCTGTGAAGACAGCCCTTGTGACAATGCTGTCTTAAAACACTATAAGAAGGAAGGTTCTTTGTAATATGATCGCTTTGTAATCAAGGCATATTTGAGCCTCAGCCTGTCTTTTTTAAAGGAGTAAGAGAAAATTTGAGGTCAGAGCTTTTTGGTTGTTTGGGTTTTCCTCTTTTGCTCTCTCATTTGTGTAAAAAAGTAAGAGAGTAGCATCTTATGTCATGGGTGATGGTTCTGCCTTATACATTGAAATGTGAAAGTATTTAACCTGAAATGTTTTAGCAGTTTCTGCACATGAAATTCACAGCTGAAATGGGCAGCTTCTTTGGCAGCCAAAGTTAGAAGGAAACCATTCTCAATTATCTTTACTATTAGTACTGAATGTGTCCCCAAGTGTTAGCTGTTCCTGTCAGCAAAGTATCCTTAGAGTCATAGGTGCAAGTGACCTTTGACCTCACACTGCTTCGCAAGACCTGGTATTTGCATAATAATTCTTGAGAGTGATGGACATTCACTGAGCACCTTTATATGCATGATGCTACTTAAAACTCAGACCATCCCTCTGAAATAAGAAATAGTCTCCATTAGATGGTGTATCATTTACCTAACATCATGCAGTCTTTAAGATGAAGCCTGAACGCCAAACTCCAGGCTCCTAGCCACTGCCTGGTTCACCTCTCTAAGAAGTGGCGAGGGTTTTTCCTCCATCCTGCAAAAAAGGAACGCGCACAGTTGTCCTGAAAGGAAAACTGTCTCTGTGGCTACATTCAGCTCGTTTCTCCCATGTGCATCTCAAGGCAAACCAGCTTTTGCAGTCCTGATAAAGTGCTTTCGGACCGCGTGCCTTGCGGGACTCCTAGGCCCTCGTGGAGGTGCAGAGTAGGGTTCAGAGGGTCTCAAGTGCACTGAGATCCTGCATTTCTTTCTTTTTTTTTTTTTTTTCATTTCACACTAGTTTATTTAGGGGTACCATTTTCACTTCTCAATAGATTTTCTGTATTTCTCATATGCTTCTTCACTCATTAGGCCATCTAGTTCTGAAAGGTCACTCAGTGTCATCTTTATCAGCCAACCATCTTCATAAGATTTGTTAACCAACCCTAGATTCTCTGCAAGTGCTTCCTAATTTCAGTTACTTCTCCCAAAAGAGGAGAATAGAGCTCACTGGCAGCTTTCCACGCTTTCCAAAGCACCAAACTCATCTTGCTTTTGCAATTTTGTCCCAACTTTAGGCAGACTACAGTAAACAACATCTCTCAAAGCATCCTGTGCAAAATTGCTGATTCGCACAGTTCCAGTTCCATTTTCTGTTGTTATCCATTCATGTTTGTCTGTGAATTTATGCACCTAGAGCAGAGTGGGTCTGGTGCGCGGTGTCCTGAGGGCGCCCGCCCACAGCTGCCAGGGCCACGGCCCCCACGCTCCGTGCCACTGGCAGAGCCACATTCCCAGGGATATGGAGGGTCACTGCGCAGCGCTTCGTCCACCGGGCAGCCCAGGGCAAGATCCTACATTTCTAAGAAGCTCATGGGGCAATGCTGAGAACACTGGTCTGTGACTGCGCCTTCAAGACTGAGGATCAGGGGGCACATGAAGTCAACTACAGCTGGAGGGTGGGATCTTAACACTAGGACAAGAACAAGACACACTGTTTAACTGGACACAGAAAACATAGTTGAATATTTCAGGAAAACTCTCCAAGGGCTCTAATCTGTAATCCCCTCTCACCACCAGAAACACAACGACACATAGCTGTCACTCATCCTCAGAGTGACTTGGAGCCACACCGAATGCACACTGTGGGCAATGGTGTATACTTTTCATGACTCACATAAAGTGGATGATTAATTAAATAAATTCTTGCAGAGCAATCCAAGGTCTGCTAGACAGTCAACAATACTGTGAAAGAACAAGAAAGTCATCAAAAGGTATTCCCACTATGATGTGGAAAGAGATGGTGATAAAAATCATATATCTTGTAAAGAAACACTAGAAAGGACTACACCAATTACCAACTTTTCTTTTTTCTTTTTTTTGGACTGGGGAATTCAACCCAGGGGCATTGTACCTCTAAACTACAACCCCAGACCTATTTTTATTATTACTTAAAAAAAAAAAAAAAAAAAAGCAGGCTCTCACTAAGTTGCTGAGGTCGGCCTTGAACCTGTGATCCTCTTGTATCAACCTCCTAAGTACTGAGATTAAAGGCACACATGTGCCACTGCACCCAGCCTACACCAAAATTTTAGTGACATTTATTCAGGGACAGGATTTTAAGATGGTTTTATCCCTTTTATTTATCTATATATTGTAAATTTTCTACAATAAAAGTGTTACATTGAGGTGAAGAAGAAAAGTATGTTTTCTATATTTAATTTTTTAAATATGCTTTTATTGGTGCATTATAATCTCACATCACAATGTAAACCATGTTGATAGTGAAACACGTGCACATAGCACTTGGTGGGCTTTCCCCCAACTCCCTCCCTATTCCCCTTCCCCATACAAGGTACTAAGATTGACATTGGTATTCTTACATATGTACATAAAGCCAATGGTAGTAATTCTTCCATTGATTTTCCCTTTCCCCTAGACCACCTCCCTAGCTCCACTGGAATATTTCCTCCATTATCTGAAGCCCCTCTGATATCCCAAATACTCCCTAGTTTCCACATATTGGAGAAAATATATGACCCTTCACTTTCCGTGACTGGCTAATCTCACTTTGCATAATGTTCTTCAGGTCCATCCATTTTCCTACAAATGACATAATTTTGTTAATCTTTATTGCTGAGTAGAATTCCATTGTGTGAATGTCCTATAATTTTGTAATCCATTCTTTTGGTGCTAGACACCTAGTTTGGTTCCATAATTTGGCTATTGTAAATTGTGCTGCTATGAACATGAGTATGTGTGTATCACTATAACATTCTGATTTCAGTCCCTTTGGAAAGATATTAAAGAGTGGTATAGCTAGAAAATATGGTGGATACATTCCCAGTTTTCTGAGAGGTCTCCATACGGATCTCCACAGTGGCTCAAAAAAAACAAACAACCCAATCAAGAAATGGGCAATCATTCTGGATTCAAGATGGCGTCTGAGTGAAACACCTCTCCTCAGATGCTATGAGCTCAAATCAAATCTGCCATAAAAGCAGCTTCTTTTTTTTTTTGCAGTACTGGGGATTGAACTCAGGGGCATTCTACCTCCAAGCTATACCCCCAGTCCTATGTTTTATTCTTTATTTTGAAACAGGGTCTCACTAAGTTGCAGAGTGCCTCACTAGGTAGCAGAGGCTGGCCGCGAACCTGGATCCTCTGGTCTCAGCCTCCCGAATGCTGGGATTACAAGCGTGTGCCACCACGCCTGGCGTAAAAGCAGCTTCTTGACAAAAGAAAAAAAAGCAACAAAAAAGGGAACAAAACAACGAAATTTGAACTACAACTAAAGAGACCCCAGAAAGCTAATCAGGGAGAGCAAAAGAGCCCGACCGCACGGCAGTGGCGCCAAACCGTGGAGCTGCGGCAGCCATTAAGCCAACCGCCCAGCAGGGCTCCCAGCGACCAGGCGTGCAGTAAGGGACTCCAGAACTCCACATCCTAACCAGGCAGCAGATTCCCACACCTTCCACAGTGACCAGAACTCGTGGGACCACCAGCATAAGCCCTCGAGGGACCACCCCAGCTCACCTCTCCCTCCAGAGCCGGAGCAATAATCAACTGCACCACAGAGCTTGAATCAAAACTGCCACTAACACAGCTTCTTGATGGAAGGAAAGAAAAGCAAAGCAGAAAAAAAAAGTGAATAAAGGAACAAAAGCAGCTGAACAGAACCCAGGGAGAACAAATGAGCCACCGTGCACAGGCACGCGGGAGTGGGACAGGGCATGCGCTGTGAACAGCAGCCGCCATTTTGCCAGCCACCAACTTGCCAGCTGCCACACCCTAATCAGACAACATATCCCCGAAGGATCAACAGTGATCAAGAACACCTGGGACACCCCAGATCACCTCTCCCACTGGAACCAGAGCAGCAGGGATCTGTAAGTTAAATTGCACCCCCAGGGTGCAGGGGCCCCTATACAAAGTGCAGACTTAGTCACCTTCAAGCGATTGGCTAGAGGAGAAGTACGAGAGGGACCCAGTGTACACAGGACATAGAAAACTTCCAGGCACCCTGGAAAATGCCCGGCATATAGATTGCACTTCCGCCACCAGTAAAGGCAGAGAGAGAGAGACGTGGACAGGCCCTGTGGAGAACTCAGAGACACAAGCGTGCAGTGGGAGAGGCATCAGTGGACCCCCCTGCCTGCACTGACAGAGCAAATAAGAATACCAGAGACACACTAAAAAATTTAAGCTCTGTACTTATGAACTAGCAGGGTTTTTGTTTGTTTGTTTCTTGTTACTTTTTGGTTTCGGGGATTTTGGGGGGATTTTTTGATTGTGTGTGTGTGTTGTGTTTTATTTGTTTTTACTCTGTTTTCTTTTGTATTGCCTTGATTTATTTATGTTTGTTTGGATGATTCATTGCTTTGTTATTTTTTGCTTAGTTTGTTGAATCTCCTACTTATCCCTCCCTCTCTCCCATCTATATTCTTCTCCTCAACACTTTTCCTCTTCTCTTTTCTTTTTCCTTTTTTCCCTGTCTCATATCAAGACCATCTCATATTAACACACTTAAAACTCCACAGTGACTACCAGAATCCCACGACATATCTACCATCTCTAATCTTTACAATATATCACCTCAACACACTCAACCTCTTATTCCACTGGACCATACACTCTTACATTCATCTCTGTCACATCTCACCCAACCTTTACCACTGAACACAACCTGTCCCTGTATATACTGGCAGACAACTCTAACCCCAATGCAGATTTTGGACAAGAAAACTTACAAGAGCAACAAAGATATAAATTTAAGAACAGAGAAACCATGGGAAGGGAAAATAGCAAAGAAATAATGAACCACCACAATCCCTCAATAACAGATCTCACCAACCCAGAATAGCAGAGATTACCAGAACAGTTCAGGCTTTTAATACTAGAAACATTACAAAATTTTTGGAAAGAATGTACGGAGAGTTGGAAAGAAATAAAGGAACAAATAAACAAAGAATCTGATAGCCTGAACAGGAACCAAAGAGAAGCAATGAAAGAAGTGAAAGATGCAATAACTGAAGTGAAGGCATCAATACAAACTATAAACAGTAGATTAGACCACATGGAAAATAGAATATCACTCTTAGAAGATGACCATTCCAAAAATGAACACATAATACATAATTTAGAAAAAAAATTGACAGTATGAATTTGGACATCGATGAGATCTGGGCCAATATTAAAAGAGCTAACCTAAGAAAAATAGGCATAGAAGAAGGATTAGAAGTTGAAACTTATGGAATAAACAATCTTTTCAAAGAAGTAATATCAGAGAATTTTCCAAACATAGAAAGAGAAGTAGACACACAGGTACAGGAAACATACAGGACTCCCTTAAGACAAGACCAAAGAAGAGGTTCACCACGCCACATAATAATCAAGCTGACTAATGTAGAGGCTAAGGAAAGAATTCTAAAGGCAACAAAAGTAAAAGGTCAAGTGACATTTAGAGGCAAACCAATTAGAATCACTCCAGACCTCCCAAATCAAGTCAAGAAAGCCAGGAAGGACTGGAGTAACATATTCCAAACTCTGAAAGAAAAGAATTTGCAGCCAAGATTCTCATACCCAGCAAAACTCTCTCTCAAAATTGACAGGGATATAAAAATCTTCCATGACAAACAGAAACTGAAAGAATTTATGTCTTCCAAACCAGGACTAGAGAAAATAATCAAAGAGATTAACTACAAAGAAGAAATAACAAGTAAACCTCAAAACCAGAGAAACAATAATTTCTAGGAAGCAAACAGCTAAGCAAAGAAGAATAAAAACCACCCAAAACAGAAGTCAAAACTCAAAATGTTAGGAATTTAAAATCATCTCTCAATAATCACACTGAATATAAATTGTCTGAACTCCCCAATAAAAAGGCACAAGGTGGCAAAATGGATCAAAACCCAGAATTCATCTATATGCTGCCTGCAAGAAACACACAAACTAAAAGTGAAGGGGTGGAGTAAGGTAATCCATGTCAATAGAACTCGAAGACAAGCAGGAGTAGCAACCATGATATCAGATAAATTAGACTTCAAGCCAACATTTATCAGAAGAGACAAAGCAGGTCATTTTTTACTAGTAAAAGGAACAATCCAACAAGAGGAAATAACAATTATCAACATCTATGCCCCAAACATAGGTGCAGCCACTTTCATAAAACAACTCTGTATGATATAAAGACACATATAGATCCCAATACACTAATACTGGGAGACTTCAATACATCACTAGACCAATCTTCTAAACAAAAGGTCAGTAGAGACGCCTCAGACCTAAAGAAATGGACCTATTAGACACATATAGACTCTTTCACCTAACTACAGCTGAATTCATATTTTTCTCAGCTGCACATGGAACCTTCTCCAAAATAGACCACATTCTGGGCCACAAAGAGAGCACTGGCGAATTCAAAAAATGTAACATAATTCCCTGCATCTTTTCATACTATGATGAAGTGAAACTAAAAATCAACTCCAAGAAGACCCAGAGTAACCATGTAAACACATGGAGACTGAACACCACATTGCTGAATGAGGATTGGGTCATAGAAGAAGTAAGGGGAGAAATTAAAAAATTCCTAGAAACCAATAAAAACAGAGATACAACATATCAGAACCTCTGGGACACTCTGAAGGCAGTACTAAGAGGAAAATTTATAGCACTGAGTACCCACATAAGAAGAACATGAAATCACCAAATAAATAACCCAATGACACAGCTCAAAGAACTCGAAAAACAAGAACAGTCCAACTCCAAAGCTAGTAGAAGACAGGAAATCATGAAAATCAGAGCAGAAATTAATGAAGTAGAGAATAAAAAAAAATACAGAAAATCAACAAAATCAAAAGCCTGTTTCTTGAAAAAATAAACAAGATATATAAACCATTGGCCAACCTAACCAAAAGAAAGAGAGAATCAAACCAAATTACCAAAATATGAGATGGAAAAAGGGGATATTACCACTGACATTATGGAAATACTGAGGATCATCAGAAACTATTTTGAAAAACTATACTCCAATAAAATGGAAAATCTAGAAGAAATTGACAAATTTCTAGACAAATATAACCTTCCTAAATTGAAAACAAAACTTAAACCGACCAATAGCAATCAAAGAGATAGAAACAGCAATATAGACTTTACCATCAAACAAAAGCCCAGGGCCAGATGGTTTTCCAAGTGAATTTTATACAACATTTATAGAAGAGCTAATCCCAATACTCCTCAAACTATTCTGGGAAATAGAAAGAAATGGGACCCTCCCAAACAGATTGTATGAAGCCAACATCACATTAATACTGAAGCAAATAAAGATAGCTCAAGAAAAGAAAACTATAGGCCTATATCATTGATGAACTTAGATGCAAAACTGCTAAACAAAATACTAGCAATGCGCATTCAAAACCACATCAAGAAAATTATACACCATGACCAAGTCGAGTTCATCCCAGGGATGGAAGGCTGGTTCAACATATGAAAAACAATCCATGTAATTCACCACATAAACAAAATCAAAGACAAAAATCACATGATCATCTCAATTGATGCTAAAAAAGCATTTGACAAGATCCAACACACATTCATGCTAAAAGCACTTCAGAGAATCGGAAGAGAAGGAACGTACCTCAACATCATAAAGGCAATATAAAATAGGCCCACAGCCAACATCGTATTAAATGGAGAAAAAGTGCAAGAGTTCGCACTAAAAACAGGAACAAGACAAGGATGTCCATTATCACCTCTTCTGTTCAATTTAGTACTTGAGACTCTAGCCAGAGAAATAAGGCAAGAAAAGAAAATCAAAGGGGTAAAAATAGGGAAAGAAGAACTAAAACTATCCCTTTTTGCAGATAACATGATATTATACTTAGAAGACCCAACAAAAAGCCGGGCGTGGTGGCACACGCTTGTAATCCCAGCATTTAGGAGGCTGAGACCGGAGGATCCGGGTTCGCGGCCAGCCTCTGCTACCTAGTGAGGCACTCCGCAACTTAGTGAGACTCGGTTTCAAAATAAAGAATAAAAAATAGGGCTGGGGGTATAGCTCAGAGGTAGAATGCCCCTGAGTTCAATCCCCAGTACCGCAAAAAAAAAAAAAGAAGACCCAACAAACTCAACCAAAAAACTTATAGAACTGCTCTACAAATTTAGCAAAGTGTCTGGATACAAAATTAATCTGAAAAAACCAGAAGCCTTTCTATATGCCAACCATAAATCCACTAAAAAAGAAATCCAGAAAACAATTCCACTCACAATAGCACCTTGAAAAATAAAATACTTAGGGATAAACCTAACCAAAGAGGTAAAAGACCTTTATAAGGAAAACTATAAAAAGTTGAAAAAAGAAACTGATGAAGACCTTAGAAGATGGAAAGATCTTCCATGCTCTTGGATAGGCAGAATAAATATCACCAAAATGGCCATCCTCCCAAAACTGATCTACAGATTCAATACAATACCCATGAAATTACCAAGGGCTCTCCTCACAGCCATAGAAAAATCAGTCCTTAAATTCATTTGGAACAACAAAAAGTCCAGGATAGCCAAAGTAGTACTTAGCAACAAGAACCATGCAGGAGGTACCACAATACCTGACTTCAAACTCTACTACAAAGCCACAGTAATAAAAACAGCATGGTATTGGCACAAAAACAGACACATAGACCAATGGACCAGAATAGAAGATTCAGAAACAGACCCACACACTTACAGTCAACTGATTTTTGACAAAGGAACCAAATATATACACTGGAAAAAAGATAGCCTCTTCAACAAATAGTGTTGGCAAAATTGGTTAACCATATGCAGGAAAATGGAAATAAACCCCACTTTCTCACCTGTACAAGAGTCAACTCAAGGTGGGTCAAAGACCTGGAAGTCAGGCCAGAGACCTTGCAGATACTTGAAGAGGGCATAGGCACAACACATAGACACAGATAAAAACTTTCTCAACAAGACCCCAAAAGCACAAGTAACTCAAAGGAAGATCAATACATGGGATTGCATTCAACTGAAGAGCTTCTGTGCAGCAAAAGAAACTATCAAGAACCTCAACAGAGAGCCCACAGAGTGGGAGAAAATTTTTGCCAGCCACTTTTCTGATAGAGGTCTAACATCTAGGATATACAGAGAGCTCAAGAAAATCACAGCTAAGAAAACAAATAACCCAATCAAAAAATGGGCAAAAGATCTAAATAGACACCTCACAAAAGAAGAAATACAAATGGCCAATAAATGTATGAGGAAATGTTCCATATCATTAGCAATCAGAGAGATGCAAATCAAAACTACCTTGAGATTTCACCTAACTTCAATCAGAATGGCAATCATAAAAAACCCCAACAACAAATGCTGGCAAGGGTGTGGAGAAGTGGGAACCCTAATACATTGCTGGTGGGATCGCAAATTAGTGCAACCACTTTGGAAAACAGTATGAAGGATCCTCAGATGAATAGGAATGAACCCACCATATGATCCAGCAATATCACTTCTGGGTATCTACCCAAAAAAATGGAAACCAAACTATCATACCGACACATGTGTATCTATGTTTATAGCTGCACAATTCACAATTGCCAAACTATGGAACCAGCCAAGATGTCCATCAACAGATGAATGGATTACAAAACTATGGGATATGTACACAATGGAATTTTACTCAGCCATAAAGAAGAACAAAATCATATTATTTGCAGGGAAATGGATGCAACTGGAAAACATTATGTTAAGTGAGATTAGTCAGTCACAAAGAGTAAAAAAGCATATGTTCTCCCTAATATACGGATGCTAGGGAGAAGATGGGGCATAAGAGGGATTCCAGATGAAAAAGGAGAAACCCTCCATCAGCAAAGAAGCAAAGAAGTTGACTTAACTGAAGGGGATGGATGGGGGATGGGGGAGAAGAACCACCCAAATGCACATGATGTACTTTCACAAATATATCAAAGTTATCACTAAACTGAACTTGAGAAGGAGGGAGGGTGAGGGAATAGGGTGGGAATTGGGGAAGGGGTTAAATGAAAAATGTGTGCATATATGCCTCTATCAGCTTGTACCTAACAAAGATGTATGATTACAATGCACCAATTATTATAAAAAATAAAAATAGAAAAAAGAAATGGGCAATTGAACTAAAGAGACACTTCACAAAATAAGAGACACAAATGGCCAATAAATATATGGGAAAAAAAATGTTCAACACCATTAACAATCAGGAATATGCAAATCAAAACTACACGGAGATTCCTTCTAACCCCAATCAGAATGGCAATCATCATGAAGTCAAATAACAATAAATGCTGGCGAGGATGTGGAAAAATTAGAACTCTTCTACACTGTTGGTGGGATTACAAATTAGTCTATATGTAATTTTAAAGATTACTCTGCTCCAGTATTATCTCTGAATCTATGACGAGTCTTAGTGTCACCAAAGGTGGCCCAACCAGAGCAGTGGGCCTCCCAACACTGAAAATAGAAAGTAACCTGAGTTGTCTGTGGAAGATTCTTACAACCAGGATGAGCCTGGACATAATCCATCCTCTAGAGGTCTGTTCCACCTGCAGGAAGCATGGTGGGTAGAGAAGTCAATGAGTCAACAAGGGTGCCCCAGGGACAAATCCAGAATGTTACAACACAGTGTATAATCAGAGTCACTGAAGTCAAGGACTTAGGCAACCTAGGACATGAATAGAGTAAGTTGGAGGAGAGGAGTCTCGACACAACTGGACTTCATGACACTGATCTGGGCCCTCCTGACTCATCAGGACAGCTGTAGGAATCCCTGGACTACAGGCATGGAGAAGCCAAGACAGTGATGCACTGTAGCTGTGTGGATGCTGAGAGGGCTGGATTCTGAGCTCAGAAATGACCCATCCTGGGTCAAGAACACAATGAGAGAGCAGCGGACACGTGTACAGTACGGTGCTTATATGTGTTTTCAGGCAACTCCTTTAACTTTGTCTTCTTTTAATCTCCTGTAGCTCTACTCCACCTTGTATAATGACTTCTGCAAAGGGTATTTACCATGTCAGGCACTGCACTTGGAGTTGGGAATGTAGGAGACTTCCGTTTCTAACTTCATCCATAACAAAGGTTTATTATTAAAGAAAGGAAGGTGAGAATCACTGCCATAGCTTGGATCTAGAATGTCCCCCGAACATCCATGTGCTCAAGGCTTGGTCCCCAGCTTGGTGTTACTGGGAGGTGGCAGGATCGTCAAGAGGTGGACCTACTGAGAGGTCTTGAGGGTACCGGGGACGTCTCCTCAAAGGCACTGGGGGCACCAGTCCCTTCTTCTCTCTTTTTTGCTCCCTGGCTGTGAAGTTAACAGGTTAGCTCTATGACACACTTCCACAATAATGTGCTGCCTCCTCACAGAACTAAAAGCAACAGAGCCAACAGATCATGGCCTGGAAATCCCAAAACTGTGAGCCAAAGCAAACCTTCCCACCTTTTAAGTTGGTCATCTCAACTATTTGTTATAGTGACAGAAAGCTAACTAACACACTCACCAATCAGACAATATTTAGAGCCTTACTTTGAGCAATAAGCTCCACATTTCAAGAAGGAACTGTGCTAGGTGTGGTGGCACACATTCGTAATCCTGGTACTTGGGAGGCTGAGACCAGAGGATCATGGCTTGAGGCCAGCTCCAGCAACTTATTGAGAACTTCAGTACCTTATTGAGATCCTGTTTCAAAATTTAAAAAAATAAAATAATAGCAGGGCTAGCGGGTGTAGTTGGAGGTAGAATGTTCCTGGGTTCAATCCCCAGCACCAAAAAGAAAAAAGGCCTGTAAAACAATTTGGCCCTGAAAACTACATTCTGTATCCTAAATATAATAAAATTGGAAACATTTGCTTAAAAACGAGACACAAAGAAAACTGATTGTGACCTTTTCCACACATGCACTGCCCAGTGATGATGCTCAGTGATGATGTCCCCCCACTCAGACATGCCCACTCTACTCACTCCCTCTTTAATTCCAGAACATTCCCTGGGCTTCCACAGCTGATGACTCTAAAGCTTCACCACTCAAGCTCTTCTGCAGCCCCAGTCCACATGACAGGAATATGAACACTTTGTCTCTTCCTTCACAGAGACCAGTGAAGGTGCCTGGACTTAGTGCACCGCCGCCGCCTCGCTCAGCCCAAACCACAACACCATCTTCTACACAGTATATGGGTTTTGTTTTTGTTTTTGTTTTTGTTTTGCGGTACTGGGGATTGAACTCAGGGGCATTCTACCTCCGAGCTACACCCCCAGCCCTATTTTTTTATTCTTTATTTTGAAACCGAGTCTCACTAAATTGCAGAGTGCCTCACTAGGTAGCTGAGGCTGGCCGCGAACCCGGATCCTCTGGTCTCAGCTTCCCGAATGCTGGGATTACAAGCGTGCGCCACCACGCCCGGCTTAGTATATGGTTTTTTGTTGTTGTTGTTTGGGGGATTTTTTGTTTTTGTTTTGGTTTTGGTTTTGGTTTTTGCAGTACTGGAGATTGAACCCAGGGGCATTCTACCTCCGAGATATACCCCCAGCCCTATTTTATATTCTTTATTTTGAAACCAGGTCTCACTAAGTTGCAGAGGGCCTCACTAGGTAGCTGAGGCTGGCCGTGAATCTGCAATCCTCCTGTCTCAGCCTCCCACATACTAGGATTACAAGCGTGCGCCACTGTGCCCGGCTCTGGATACAAATTTTATAATGATCTCAGGAAAGCTATAGACTCTTACCAGGAACATGCATGTAACATACTCAGGTGCATAGAATTCCAGGGGATCCGTGAAACATCTCGAAAGCAGTAACTTCCTGAAATCTTCTCTCCTCCTAGCACGTCCTGTTTCACTACTACCTGCCCAATTATGAGGTAAAACACCAAAGTCCTAAAAACCCTCTTTCACTCATCCAACCCCTTTCAACTGGTGACTCAATCCGAGGGCTTCTGCCTCCTGATTGTCTTATCTGCTCTCATCTACCCCACAACTTTCTCTTAGTGTGAACCCTCATTATCTATCACCTGAATTATCACAATGGGCTAAAACTTCTCTCTGGCCTCCCCTCATTCATTCCAACCTACTCACTGGCAACTAGAGGAGATATATATATATTGTAATTCTGACTATTCCTTAGAGTAGAATCCCTCGATTCACAATAGCCAAAAGGTACAAGCAACTCAAATGTTTGTTGATGGATAAACAAAACATGATATATCCATGCAACAGAATATTATTCCGCCTTAAAAAGAATTTCTAATACCTGATACAACACGAATGAACCTTGAGGACCTTATGCCAAGTGAAACAAACCAGATACAAAAGGACAAATACTTTATGATTCCATTCACATAAAATACCTAAAATAGTCATAGAGACCCATAGAGACAAAGAGTAGAATGGTGGTTTTAAGAGAATGGGTATAGCCAGGCATGGTGGTACACACCTGTAATCCCAGTGTTTAGGAGGCTGAGACAGGAGGATCACAAGTTTGAGGCCAGCCTCAGAAACTTAGTGAGACCCTATTTCAAAATAAAAATAATAAAAAGGGCTGAGGGTGTAGCTCAGAGGTAGACTGCCACTGGTTTTAATCCTCTATACCAAATTTAATAAGAAAAAAAATAAGAAGCCGGGCGTGGTGGCACATGCTTGTAATCCCAGCATTTGGAAAGCTGAGACCGGAGGATCCAGGTTCACAGCCAGCCTCAGCTACCTAGTGAGGCACTCCGCAAATTAGTGAGACCCTGTTTCAAGATAAAGAATAAAAAAAAAAAAAAAATAGGGCTGGGGGTATAGCTCAGAGGTAGAATGCCCCTAAATTCAATCCCCAGTACTGAAAAAAAAAAAAAAGAAGAAGAAGAAGAAGAAGAAGAAGAAGAAGAAGAAGAAGAAGAAGAAGACAAAGAGCTAGAGGTGTAGCTCAGTAGTAGAATGCCCCTGTGTACACAATCCCTAAAGAAAGAAAGAAAGAGAGTGGGGGAAGAAAGGAAGGATTGATTAAATGCTCCTGCACAGCAAAGAAAACAATCAAGAGCATGAAAAGAAAGCTCACAGAATGGGAGAAAATCCTTGCCAGCTATGCCTCTGATACAGGACTAGTATCTAGAGTTTATAGAGAGCTCAATAGATGGACATTTGATTCTTTAGAAGGAATGTCGACTACAGTGTCCTGTGTACAAAGCCCCAGTCCCCACCACCCTGGCCCCTGCATGCTCCTTCCTCTGCATTCCTATGCAGAAACTTTCATGTACTTCTACCTCTTTCAAAGAAACAGTGTCCTTATCTATATAAGAGTGTGACTCCCTTCTTAAGCTGCGATCTCTTGGAAGTCAGAAATTCCATGGGGAGTCTTTTCCCTGACATGGGACACACCTTGTAAACAGTCTGCAGAAATCCACTGAATAAATGAGTCTCCACCACAGAAGTAATTCCTGCATGGAAAGCCAGACTAAACTGGGTGCTCTGAGGTTCAGAAAACTCCTAAGAGTCCAAGATTTCCACATGTGCACACTAAATCATGCACCGGGTTGCTGCGCATTTGCTTTAGACAAGAAAAAAAAAAAAAAAACATACCCTTAGCCATTGCCTCCACTACATGGGCTGATGGCAAATGCAGCCTTCCTCATCCATGACAAATAAACACTCATATCTTTTAAAGATTCGGGAATTTTTAGCTAGCCCTGAAAACAAGTTGAAATGAATGTTACAATTTATTGAAGAGCTATGCATTAAGCATTTGCTTTATTACAGGCATTGAGGGTACAGGGGCAAGCAAATGCTCCTGGGCTCACCCTGGCTGGACAGGTGCTCAAACGCAGCTGGGGCCCTGCTATTCCAATGACATCCCAAGCTTAACTGTGGCTGTTCTGAGCAGGCACGCTGAACATACTGTGGGACCCAGAGAAGCTAGGCTACTGAGCACATCCTCTAATTACTTAAATGGAGCCACTTTGATGACAAGGTTATCGGTGACCAATTGTGCATGTAAAAGGGTCTCCATTTCCAGCTTCGAAGGAAGATTCCCCCCCCCCTTACTTAAACCTCTCCTCTGACATCACCTTGAACCACAGGTAGGGCTAAGGTTTCCATTCCCCCTGGCCCCCACCCCACCCTCTTCTCAGGACCTGCTAAGCCACAGGAAGAATGCCTCAGTAAACATCGTTTTCTGTTTAAACATGTTAATAATTGCCGAATTTGGTTAAGGGGAATGTTTTACTATAATGGCCATTAACAGGAAGGTCTCCAGCTGTCAAATCACTTCACACACTTCATATGGAGAAAAATTGAGGTGTTCCAAGGGTGGTCCGGTACATCTCTGAGGATTAGCAGTCTAAACAGACAGGGAGAAAATTGTCCAGAAGAAAGAGGGAAGGGAGGGAGAGAAAGAGGAAGAGACAGCACAAAGTTCAAGAAGGAACAAAGAGAATACTGATGCAAACAGTGAGACCTCTTTATTTCAGAGCTCTGTCTTCCACAAGTCCCTGGGGATCTCATTCACTCACAGAGTCTAGTTCAGAAGGCCTCAGCAGGGCCTGAGACTCTGCATTCTTAACAGGCTCCCAGCTCATGCTGCAGATGGAAGGATCACATTTTGAATAGTGTGGTCCTACAACAAGCAAAACTTTCCAGGTACATTAATAAACTTCAGAGCCGGGCGTGGTGGCGCATGCTTGTAATCCCAGCATTTGGGAGGCTGAGACCTGAGGATCCGGGTTCGTGGCCAGCCTCAGCTACTTAGTGAGGCACTCCGCAACTTAGTGAGACCCTGTTTCAAAATAAAGAATAAAAAATAAGGCTTGGGGGTATAGCTCGGAGGTAGAATGCCCCTGAGTTCAATCCTCAGTACCGCAAAAAAAATAAACTTCAGTGCATCAGTCCTCTTAAAAAGGAATAATCAAAAAAAAAATAAAAAATAAAAAAAAAATAAAAAGGAATAATCAAGCAAGGCATGGTGGCACATGCTTGTAATCCCAGTACTTGGGAGAATCGCAGGTTCGCAGCCAGCCTCAGCTACTTACTGAGGCCCTCTGCAAATTAATGAGACTGTTTCAAAAATAAAGAATAAAAAAATAGGGCTAGGGGTGTAGCTCGGAGGTAGAATGTCCCTGGGTTCAAACCTCAGTACTGTAAAAAATAAATAAATAAATAAATAAATAGGAATATCAAACCAAGTACTTGTCTGCAATACTAGGACTTGGGAGGCCAAGAAAGGAGGGTCACAGATTTGAGGCCAGCCTCAGCAACTCAGCAAGACCCTCAGCAATTTAGGGAGACCCTGTCTCTAAATTTAAAGAAAAAAAAAAGGAAGAAGTTCTGGGGGGTGTAGCTTAGTGGTAGAGCACCCCTGGGTTCAATCCCAAGGAAAACACACACACACACACACACACACACACACACACACACACACATTTTGTTTGTTTGTTTCGAAAAACTTTGGGGGAAAGCATTTTACACATCTATTTCCTATTGATATATAGATATTTCCTATCTATAGCCCTATTGAGACTGTCTAAAATAGGATCCAAGTCCCAAATCTCCAATGAACCATTTATTGGGGGGGGGGGTATTTGGGAACAGGTGCAGGAGACTCATGTTTAGAGAAAAATCAGGCTTTGTGTCCAAGCAAAACTAAGAAATATCTTTTCAGTCTTCCTCCAATCTTCTCCACCCAGACTGACAAAGTTTTGAAAGTGGGAATAAAAACATCCCTCGTTTTTCAAATTAAATGAACACCTAAAATGATGGAAGTTCAACCTTTATGCTTCACAACCACTGGGAAATCTCTCATTAGAAAATTCCTGTTGTAAATATTTCATGAAATAAATAATCACGCTCTCAATTTACTTTCACGTAAATCTCGGTTGGATGCACATACTAAAAAAGAATCCCCCCTTTTTTCTATCAAATATTCAAGATATTTTTTACTCTCCCTGAGCAAAGATTCCACTAAATCCAGACATTTTATTCCTCCAAGAATTTGACGGGTGCTGCCTGAGCCCTGAAACCTTCCACACCCTCCTCCTCGCCTCCTCTCAGCCCTCCTCCTACTATAACGCTAACACCGAAGGTAAAGGGCGTCTATACAAGGCATTCCCC
>PVLC010000666.1:177991-188796 GCA_004027655.1 Graphiurus murinus
CCCCCCCCCCCCCCCCCCCCCCCCCCCCCCCCCCCCCGTGGCAGCTGCAGCCAGATTGGGGGCCTGGCCCAGGGCACAGTTAATGAGCCAGGAGCGCACGCCTATTGTTCTCCTGCCTTCACCGGCAGGAACCTGATCAGGCCCAACTGTGAGCCCACCAAGCAGAGCACTCGCATTCCCCAGATCTGGGCTGCCTGCCAGCCCAGCCCCGCCTGAAAGCTCCGGGCCCTGAAACCCAAGCTGGGGCCATTAGCCAGGGAGTCCTGCCCGGTCACGCGCTGGCACAGGGCACAGGCGAGGCGCACCCGGAGCCGCCAGGACAACACCTTCCCACTTGCCTGCGCTGGTCTCCCCAGTCTTAGCCCCTATGATCCCAGTACTTGGGAGGCTGAGGCAAGAGGATCGATCACAGGTTTGAGGCCTGCTTCAGCAACTAAACGGAACCCCGTTTCAAAATAAAAATAAGCTAGGCGTGGTGATGCACGCTTAGAATTCCAGTACTTGGGAGGCTGAGACAGGAAGATGGCAGGTTCATGGCCAGCCTCAGCTACTTAGGCCCTCCGCAACTTAGTGAGACCCTTTTTCAAAATAAAGAATAAAAAATAGGGCTGGGAGCCAGGCGTGATGGCGCACGCTTGTAATCCCAGCATTTGGAAGGCTGAGACAGGAGGATCCGGGTTCCAGGCCAGCCTCAGCTACCTAGTGAGGCCCTCTGCAAATTAGTGAGACCCTGTTTCAAAATAAAGAATAAAAAATAGGGCTGGGGGTATAGCTCGGAGGTAGAATACCCCTTAGTTCAATCCCCAGTACCGCAAAAAAAAAAAAAAAAAATAGGGCTAGGGCTGGGGGTGTAGCTCAGAGGTAGAATGCCCCTGAGTTCAATCCCAGTAACACAAACAAATAAATAAATCGGATTAAGGGTGTAGCTCAGGGATAGAATACCCTTGGGTGCAATTCCCAGTAATACACACACACACACACACACACACACACATACACACACACACCAAAAAGTTTGCATTTGAGTTTGCTGGGTGGAGATCTTTTTTACTACCATTGGTGATTTTCTAAGTATCCAACCTCCAGCCCCAGGTAACAGTAATTTTGGCTATTTGGGGGTAAACAAGTTTCTGTTAATGTTAAATCTTATCTAGTAGTGTTTCTGCAATATACCTTAATACAGACCTTTGTAACTACTGGAGATACCAGGAAAGCCCCTGAGCTTTGCATTAAAAAGTAAAGTCTGGTATGGTGGTGCACACCTGTAGATCTAGTATCTGGGAGGCTGAGACATGAGGATTGCGGGTTCAAGGGGCTTGCTCAGCAACTTAGCAAGACCCTGTTTCAAAGTAAATAAAATATGACTGGGGGGTATAGCTCAAAGGTAGAATGCCCCTGAGTTCAATCACCAGTACCAAAAATTGAAAATTAAGGATATTCTCAACAAGACCCCAAAAGCACAAGCAACGCGAAGGAAGATCAATACATGGGATTGAATTAAACTAAAGAGCTTCTGTGCAGCTAAAGAAACTATCAAGAACTTCAACAGAGAGCCCACAGAGTGGGAGAAAATTT
Organism: Graphiurus murinus; assembly: GCA_004027655.1. NCBI lineage: Eukaryota > Metazoa > Chordata > Mammalia > Rodentia > Gliridae > Graphiurus > Graphiurus murinus. The sequence continues at coordinate 179,567 of PVLC010000666.1, forward strand.
TTGCCAGCTACTCTTCTGATAGAAGTCTAATATCTAGGATATACAAAGAACTCAAGAAACTCACAACTAAGAAAACAAATAACCCAATCAAAAAATGGGCAAAGGATCTAAATAGACACTTCACAAAAAAAGAAATACAAATGGCCAGTAAATGTATGAGGAAATGCTCTACATCATTAGCAATCAGAGAGATGCAAATCAAAACTACTCTGAGATTTCACCTAACTCCAATCAGAATGGCAACTATCAAGAACACAAACAACAACAAATTCTGGCTGACAAGAGTATGGAGAAGTGGGAACCCTAATACATGCTGGTAGGATTGCAAATTAGTGCAACCACTTTGGAAAACAATATGGAGGATCCTCAGATGAATGGGAATGAACCTACCATATGATCCAGCAATACCACTCTGGGTATCTACCCAAAGGAATGGAAACCAAATTATCAGACTGATGCATGTGTATCTATGTTTATAGCTGCACAATTTACAATTGTCAAACTATGGAACCAGCCAAGATGTCCATCGATAGATGAATGGATTATAAAACTAGGGGATATGTACACAATGGAATTTTACTCAGCCCTAAAGAACAAAATCATGTTATTTGCAGGGAAATGGATGCAACTGGAAAACATTATGTTAAGTGAGATTAGTCAGTCACAAAGAGTAAAAAAGCATATGTTCTCCCTAATATACGGATGCTAAGGAGAAGATGGGGCATAAGAGGGACTCCAGATGAAGAAGGAGAATCCTTAGATGAGCAAAGAATTTGACTTAACAGAAGGTGATGGGGGTAGGGGGGACACCCTAATGAGCATGATGTACTTTCAAAGTCAATCACTAAACTGAACTTGAGAAGGAGGGAGGAGGAAGGAGTGGGACGGGAATTGGGGAAGGGTTAAATGAGAAATGTGCACATGTATGCCTTTATCAGCTTGTACCTTACAAAGATGTATGATTAATAAATAAATTTTAAAAATAAAGCAAAAAATGAAAAAAATTAAGAATAAAAAGTAAAGAAAAAGAAAAAAACGGAAGATGTTAAGAAGACCATAAAATGAAAAGAGATGATTCACTAGAAGGCCCCCAAAATGTGTTTTTTCCTACATTACACAATACTGAGTTCCCCTCTCTTTCTCTCAGCCCTCCCTGAATTTCACTGAACCAAGTCAAAAAGGAAGGGTCCCATCTGTGACCCCAATCACCTCAAGTTTTGTCCACATCTTGCCAGGCTCCCAAGGGCATTAGAAAACTACTCCTCCTCTGTCTCTCCTTTTTCCAGCTCTTCTCTCTCTACCAATTCTTCATTCCCATCCTAGATTCTGGCATTTTCCTTTCTGCTTCCTCCTCCTTTGCCTCATCTGTCCCAAAGCACCAACATTCCCTCTGTGTACATGACTCCCACACCTCCTTGTGTCACAGCCAATGGGATGCCCCCACACCCACCTGGATTTTAAGGCAACACCCCAAACTCAGTGTGTCTGAGACTGACTCAGCTTATCCTGCCTACAAAACCCACTCCTTCTACTTTCCTTCTTCTCTTGATGGTATTGCCATTCTCCCATTGTATGGACTTCACACCTAGCACCCTGGTCATCCCAGCTTTCTCTATTCCCACCCCTGATAGTTCCTTAGTAACATGCATTCTCCCTCTCTCCTTCCTCTCATTCTCTGTCTCCACTGTCTCTTCCCAACAGATCCTTCTATATCTGGCCTGGGCTGCTGGATAGACCCAGACTGATCCCTGCCTTTAGGAATCAGAACTCATTAGGGCTGAATTGAACCTTAGAATGCATCCTACAAACCTCACTGGTGGTGTAGCTGAGGGAAGCCTCACTGAGGGTGTGCAAAGGTGAAGTCATGCCCCTCTCACCTGACCTGGAATCACTGTTGATTCTAGAACTCAATATTGCTGTCGAGGCACTCTATGTGATGACAGCAGCCTACTCGATTAACATAGTCACCCTTTGCCTGTCTCCAATTATTGCATTGCTCGTTTTACGTCTGGTCCCTGGATTAATTCCTCCCTGATGTTCCTTTCCCTTTTCTCTCTCTGGTCAAGGTTCATTTCAGGTCCTGCTCCTCTGAGTAGCCCACTCTGATCCTCCCTTACAATGCTACATGGCTCTTCCTTCCTTCTTCTATACCTGTACAGTCTTTTCCAAGATTTCTCTGCAGACATCACATTTCTCTGTGTTCAATTCCTAGTACCAAAAAATAAAGAATAATAAAAAGTATTTCCTTTCATTATAGTTGTTTGTTCTAGTTGCCCCTGCAGGCTGCTGTACTCATTATTTTTCATCCTTTACAGGATCTATCAGTATGTCCTACACAAGAAATAGTGGCCTGCATTGCACTGCATGCTTCTATTAAATATCCAGCAACACAGAAGCTGGTGAGGGCATCACACTGGCCACACCCCCATTGCAGGAACAATCCAGGGAGCACGAAGAAGGAAAGGGGTTAGGACACCATCATATGAACATCAGGAACTCTCCTGATGGCAGAATGGGATGCACCCACACCTACCTGGATGTTAAGGCAATACCCCAAACTCCACTGAAAAGTGAGCACTCCAAGAGCCACCTTATTTCACTTAGTTTCAGTTGGGAAGCCCCTAGCATGCTGGTCCCATAGCACAAGCCATGCAAATCCAGTCCTGCTCTTCCTTGCTGGTGCAAGAACAAAAGTTGAGTGCAAGGGACTCATGCAGAATTTTAAATTTTCTTTTTTTTTTTTTTTTTCTGGAGTGGGAGCGGAGTACTAGTGGTTGAATCCAGAGCCATTCTACCTCCAAGCTGCACCCCAACCCTTTTTATATTTTATCTTCAAACAGAGTCTCACTGAGTTGCTAAGGGTCTCACCAAGTTGCCTAGGCTGGCCTCCCACCTGCAATCTTCCTATCTTAGCTTCCCAAGTACTGGGATTCCAAGTGTACACCATTAAGCCAGGCACAATTTTAATATTCTATAAAGGAAAATCTAGGAAATCTCAGAGAGCGAAACATTATTTACCAGATTTAATATTATCCTTAAAGACAGTTGGGCCTTTGCCTACTGATGGATACTTTCTATTCCGGGAGCCTGAGGTGCTAAAACAGTGTGAGAAGAAAAGGAAATCAGCCACCCATTGGAAACAACCTCACAGCCATGAATTTCCTCAGGCTAACTTATAGGTATCATCTCAGCCTGGTTCCACTGCAGTTAACCTCTTATAATTGAAGAAAACGATGTGTGTGTGTGTGTGTGTGTGTGTGTGTGTGTGTGTGTGTGTATTGGGGTAGAAGGGACTAGGGATTGAACCACCCAGGGGCATTCTACCTCCAAGCTATACCCCCAGCCCTTTCTGTTTTTTATTTTGAAACCAAGGTCTTGTTAAGTTGCTGAGGCTGGCCTTGAACCTCCAACCCAGCTAAAGGTCTTCATTTTTAAAGGGCATTTCAATATTTCCTTAAATGGCAGCTAAACATGACTATTTTAAATATCTTCCAAGTAATGCTCTGAAATAATTTGAATAGAAAAGGGGATTTAAATGTACAAAAGTGTCCTTTGTATTTCTAAATACATTTCTAAAATTGAAATGTAAAGTTTTGATATGCATGTGCATTTTGAGATGATTGCTATAGCTAATTAAAGTACACAATACCTCACATAGCTACCTGTGAGTATGTGTAGTAAGAACACTCAAGACCTACTTTATTAGCCAACAAAGTATAAGGAAATAGAAGAGGGACGATTAGGGAAGGGGAAGAGAACTTGTGCTTTCAATGCCTTGTGCTTTGGAGTCTTATCTAAAAATATTCTGCCTATAATGATGTCTAAAAGTGTCTTATGTCTCCTTCGAGTAGTTGCAGAGTTTTGGATACATATAGCTCTCTAGTCCATTTTTAGTTGATTTAGGTACGTGGGGAAAAATAAGTCTAGATTCATTCTGCATCTGGATCTCCAGTTTCCCAGCACCATTTATTGAAGAGGCTGTCCATATCCTAGCATGTTTTGTGGCAACATCATTGAATGTAGGGTGTTTATAGAAGTGTAGACTAATTTATGGATCTCTAATCTGGTTCCACTAGACTGTGTGTCAATTTTTATGCCACACTATCCAGGCTTGGTTAATATAGCTCTATAGTATGTCTCGATATTGTATTGTGTTGCCTCCAACTTTGTCCTTTCTACTCAGATTGTTTAATTTGTTCGGGGTCTTTTGTGGTTTGATATGAATTTTGGATTTTTTTTTCTATTTCTGTGAAAAATGTTATTGGTATTTGTGTTATTCTGCCTTTTGTCATTGTGATCAAAATAAAGAAAAGTTGATTTTGGCTCACACTTTCAAAGGTCAGTCCATGGTTGGTAGACTCTATGGCTCTGGGCCTGCGGCAAGACAAAGCATCATGGTGGAAGAGTGTGGCAGAGGAAAGCTGCTCAGCTCATGGCAGCCAGGAAGCAGAGAGAGGGGTAGGGAAGAAGGCACTTAGGACAGATATAGTGCCCAAGGCCAAGACCCCAGTGATCTACTTCCAGCCATGCCCTACTACCTATGGTTACCATCCAATAGTCCATTCAAATTAGTAATCCACTGAACGAGGGTAACCACCAATCATCCAGTCATTTCTCAAAAGCCACCTCTGGATATTGCTGCCTTGTCTGACATTCCAGATCTGAACCATAACAGATTTTAATACTATTGCTTTGGGATATATATTACTTTTGGGGTAATATAAACATCTTAACAATATTAATTCTTCTAATTCATGAACATGGGAAACCTTTGTGTGTGTGTGTGTGTGTGTGTGTGTGTGTGTGTGTGTGTGTGTGCGTGTTTACATATTCTTCAATTTCTTTTTTTTTTTTTTGCGGTACTGGGGATTGAGCTCAGGGGCATTCTACCTCCGAGCTACACCCCGATCCCTATTTTTTATTCTTTATTTTGAAACCAGGTCTCACTAATTTGCAGTGCCTCACTAGGTAGCTGACGCTGGCTGCGAACCCGGATCCTCTGGTCTCAGCCTCCCGAATGCTGGGATTACAAACGTGCGCCACCACGCCCGGCCATATTCTTCAATTTCTTTCATCAATGTTTTTTAATTTTTTTTTGTAGTGGATATTCACTTCCTAGGTTAAATTTATTCCTAGGTTGTTTTTTATTTTGGGTTTTGTTTGTTTTCATAACTATTGTGAATGGAATGCTTTCTTGATTTCATTTCATTCTTAGCAAGTGTGTTACTGAAGTATAAAAATGCTACTGATTTTTGTATGTTGACTCTGAATCTTGCAACTTTTTTTTTTTTTTTTTGCTGTACTGGGGATTGAACTCAGGGGCGTTCTACCTCCAAGTCATACCCCCAAGCCCTATTTTTTATTCTTTATTTTGAAACCGAGTCTCACTAAGTTGCGGAGTGCCTCACTAGGTAGCTGAGGCTGGCCTCGAACTCGGATCCTCCGGTCTCAGCCTCCCGAATGCTGGGATTACAAGCGTGCGCCACCACACCCTGTTTGAATCTTGCAACTTTACTGAACTTATTTACCAGTTTTAGCAGTCAATGGAGTAATTATATATATATACACACACACACACACACACAATTAAGTCATCTGCAAACAGTGATAATTTTACTTCCTCCCTTTCTACTTGGATGTTTTCTTTCTTTCTCTTCCTAATTGCTCTAGGTAAGACTTCTAGTATTATGTTGTATAAAAGTGGTGAAAATGGACACCCTTATCTTGTTCCAGACCTTCAAGGAAACACTTTTAGCTTTTCCCCATTCAGTATGATGTTGGATGTGGGTTTGTTAGTCATGGTCCACATTATGATGAGATATGTTCCTTCAATACGTAACAGCACAAAGGGATGTTGAATTTCATCAAGCACTTTTTCTATATCTATTGAGATGATCATATGATTTTTGTCTTTCATTCTGTTGATGTGATATATTACAATTATTGATCTGCATTATGTTTAACCATCCTTACATCACTGGGATAGACCCCACTTGCTAACAATATATAATTTTTCTGATGTGCTAGCATTTCACTTTTCTAGTGTTTTGTTGAAAATTTTTGCATCTATGTTCATCAGAGACATTGATGTGTAGTTTTCTTTTGTTATTATATTCTAATCTGGTTTTGGTATCAAGATGACACTGGCCTCATAGAACAAGCCTGGAAGGCTGCTCTCTCTTTTAATTTTTTTGGAATAGTTGAAAAGAGTTTGTATTAGTTCTTTAAAAGTTTAGCAGAATTGAGCAGTAAAATTATTCTGTCCTTGGCTTTTTTGTTGTTGTTGAGAGACTTTTCATTACTGATGTAATCTCATTACTCATTAATCTATTCAGGTTTCCTGTGTCTTCATGGCTTAGTTTTGGTAGATTATATGTGTCCAGAAATTTATCATTTCTCTAGATTCTCCAGTTTGTTGGCATATGATTGTTCATAATCATTTTTAATATTTTTATGATACTAGTCGTCTTCTTTTTCATTTCTGATTTTACTTATAAGTCTTCTCTCTTTTTCACTAAGTCTAGTTAAAGGTTTGTCAATTTTGTTTATCTTTTTAAGAAACAACTCTTTGTTCCATTGACATTTTGTATTTTTCGTCTCTATCTCATTATTTCTACTCTGATATTTGTTGTTTCTTTTCTTCTATTAGTTTTGGTTTTTATTGATTTTCTGTTCCTTGAGTTGCACTGGTACATTGTTTAGTTAAAATCTTTCTTTTTTGATATAAGTATTTCCCTCAGTATTATTTTTGCTATTGTTTGTTTTATTTCAAGAATTTTTTTAATTTTCCTTCTGATTTCTTTAATGAGCCACTGTTTGTGTGAGAACATTGCTGTTTAGTTTCCACATGTTTGTACAATTTCTAAAGTTCCTCTTGTTGAGTTCTAGTTTCATTCCATTATAAGCAAAGACATAAGATTATTTCAGATTTTTTAACTTGTTGAGACTTCTTTTGTCACCTAATACATGGTCTATTCTACAGAATGTTTCTCATGCTGATGAGAAGAAGGTGTATTCTGAGGCATTGTATGCAATGCTCTGTAGACATCTGTTAGATCTGTTTGGTAGTTTAACATTTGTCATTTTTTAAAATCTGAATGATATCTCTGTTGATGGAAGTGAGCTTTTGGAGTCCCCAGTTCATACTGAATCTTTCTGTCCTTTAGAGCTTGTCACATTTGCTTCACGTGATCTCCACAATGTATATTTACAACTGTTATGTCACCTTGTTAGATCAATGCCTTAATCATCTTATAGCGACCTTCTTTGTCTCTTTTTACAGTTTTCAATTTAGTCTATTTTATTTGATATGAGCATAGCTACTCTTTATCATTTTTGCTCTCGGTTTACATGGAATATCTTCTTCCAAACCTTCCCTTTCAATCCATGTGTGAGTTTTTGTAGGTTGCGTGTTACTAGTTCTTGTTTTTAATCCATTCGGCCAGTCTAAGCCTTTTAATTTGGATCTGAACATCCATATCTCCCCTGCAACTTGAGAAGTTTGAAGCTCTAGTTTCATTCCCTTCTCTTCTTCTTTTGAAATACCTTTTCCCTTCTCTTCTTCTTTTGACATACACATAATTCAAAAATGTGTTCACTTCAGCTGGGCATGGTGATGCATGCTTGTAATCCCAGTACTTGGGAGGCTGAGACCAGAAGATCCAGGTTTGTCGTCAGCCTTAGCTACTTAGTGAGGCCCTCCACAACTTAGTAAGACCCTGTTTCAAAATAAAGACTAAAAAAAATGGTCTGGGGATGTAGCTCAGAGGTAGAATGCCCCTGGGTTCAATCTCCAGTACCACAAGAAAAAAAGAAAAAAAATGTGTTCACTTACTAGTTTCCCGTAAGTCTTTGAGGCTTTCTTCTTATAAACCCATCCCGAGTCTCTGTGTTCCAGTTTTTCCATTTCATCCACAATGTGCTTCATTACTCTTCCCCAAATATTCTAGCTGAATAGCACTTGTTTATTCTTTGTTTTGGGTTCTTTATGGGAATAAAGCACACCCTGTGCCTCTAGTCTACCATCCAGCCAAAAGTCAGTTTCAGGTCTTCCATTTAGTTTTCAGCCTATTTGGGGTTGGGTTTTTTTGTTTTGTTTTTTTTTTGTTGTTTTTTTGGGTTTTTTGATGGTATGAAATAAGGGTATATTTCCATTCTTTAGCATGTGGTTATTGAGCTTACCAACCACAATTTATTGGAGAGACTGTGCTTTGCATATTCTTGGCACCTTTGTCAAACATTAGTTGACTATATATGCATGAGTTTATTTCTGGACTCTCTTTTTTGTTTTATTGGTCTATGCGTCTGTTTTTATGCCATCACCATACTGTCTTGATTACTACCACTTTGGGATAAAATTTGAAATCAGGAAGTATAATGCCTCCAACTTTGTTCTTCTTTTTCAAGATTGTTTTGGTTATCTGGGGTCCTATTGTGGCTCCATACAAATTTTAGAATTGCTTTGTCTAAAAGGAGCCAAAAACATACATTGGAAAAAAGATAGCCTCTTTAACAAATGGTGTTGGCAAAATTGGTTAGCCATATGCAGGAAAATGGAAATAAACTCTTTCTCACCCTGCACAAGAGTCAACTCAAGGTGGATCAAAGACCTGGAAGTTAGGCCGAAGACCTTGCAGCTACTTGAAGAGGGCATAGGACCAATACTTCAACATATAGGCACAGGTAAAAACTTTCTCAACAAGACCTCAAAAGCACAAGCAACTCAAAGTAAGATCAATACATGGGATTGCATTAAACTAAAGAGCTTCTGTGCAGCAAAGGAAACTATCAAGAACCTCAACAAAGAGCCTACAGAGTGGGAGAAAATTTTTGCCAGTTACTCTACAGATAGGGATCTAATATCTAGGATATACAAAGACCTCAAGAAAATCACAGGCAAAGCCGGACGTGGTGGCGCACGCTTGTAATCCCAGCATTCGGGAGGCTGAGACCGGAGGATCCGGGTTCTCGGCCAGCCCCAGCTACCTAGTGAGGCACTCTGCAACTTAGTGAGACTCAGTTTCAAAATAAAGAATAAAAAATAGGGCTGGGGGTGTAGCTCGGAGGTAGAACGCCCCTGAGTTCAATCTCCAGTACCGCAAAAAAAAAAAAAAGAAAATCACAGGCAAGAAAACAAATAACCCAATCAAAAAATGGGCAAAGGATCTAAATATACACTTCACAAAAGAAGAAATACAAATGGCCAATAAATGTATGAGGAAATGTTCCAC
>PVLC010000667.1:0-56842 GCA_004027655.1 Graphiurus murinus
TGTGTGTGTGTGTGTGTGTGTGTGTGTGTGGTACTGGGAATTAAACTTGGGGGCATTTTATCCCAGCTCCTTTTTTTATTTGGAAACAGTGTCTCTCTAAGTTGTGGAGGACTTCACTAAGTTGCCAAGCCTGGCTTCAAACCTACCTGTGATCCTCCTGTCTCAGCCTCCCAAGTACTGGGATTACAAGCATGTGCCTCCGTGCCTGACTGTGATTTGTCTTTTGATGTTAATAAATCAAATAAAAGCAAGTAAGAGGCTTTTTCTTATTTTCACCCTTATGTTCCTGGAATCTAGAAAAGAGCCTGACACATAGTAGGTATTCAAAAAGTATGTGCTGGAGTGGTGATGGAAAAGTGAACATCGGGCGCTTAGAAACACCAAGTGTGACTATCCATTTGATGGATGGAGAAACTGAGGACTGGGGAGAGGGAGGGACTTGTCTAAGGAACCAGAGGATTGGGCAGCAGTCCCCATCCAAGGTTGTCACCTGAGGAGGAGGGGCCAGACCCATGATAGAGGCCCGAAGATGCTTACCCACACCCAGAATGGCAGGAAGCCCAAACTAGAGTCCCAACTCTGTCACCCCAGGAACCGATGAGGGGTTGGGGCTGCCCCTGAACGCTGACGGGTCCGGGGCTGAGGCCACACCGAGTCCTACTCCACCCATCTGCTTTCCCTGGCGCTCCCTGGCGGTGTGGGTGTCCGCAGTGCTGGATGCTGAACCTTCCAAAGCTTCAGGGATCTATGGTCTCCCCAGTTCTTGAAATAATAATAGTTACCAGTTTCTAAGACTGCCTGGCTTTGTGTCCCAGCTTGGCACTTGCTGTGCAAGCCTGGTCAACTTGTTACCTTCTCTGTGCCTTGTCTTCCTTGTCTGCCAGGTAAGTTAAGGATACCCACCGCCCAGGGTTGTTGAGAGCTCCACAGAGTGTGCAGCTATTTCTTTTCTGTGTACCTGTGTACTGGGGTGCATCACAGGACAATGTCCAAGGACAGTCCTTATCCCCGAGGTTCAGAGAGATTAGGGTGGATTTGAACCCAGGCCGTCTGCCTCCAGACCCAGTGCTCCTGTTCTTGACTGCTCCAAATGCTTCCAGCCCTCCTCTCCTACTCCATTGGCGTGTGGGACACAAGCCCTCAGGGCGGCCTCCAGAAGTGGTCCGAGGACAGCTCAGGTCTGTACCCTCCTCCACCTCGGCCTCAGCCGCAGAAGTGCAGCTCTGCACCGCTCGCTGGAGCAACTGAGCTCCCGTCCTGGGCTCCGTTTCAAAATCTTGGGTGAAAGGAGGGTTCTGTGGCTGAGAAAAAGTCTCAAGGCCCTCCACCAAGACAAGCATGTTTCTCAGATGGGGAAACTGAGGCACGGTGTGATGGGGTGCTCTGCCAAAGGTCATGTGACAAGCAAAGCTCCGCCAGGACAGGAACTGAAGTTTCAGTTCCAGACACTGAGCTCTGCCCATAGCAGACCTGCAGGCGAAGAGTGAGGCAGGGTGACCGTAGCACAGTGCCTTTCTCAGTTGGTTAGTCTTGGGGGTCAAAGGGCTCAGTTTCTCCACCTTCCCTGGAATCCCGGCCCTCACTCACATCCTCCCCAGGACTCAGAGGGGCCTCCTGGTTTGGACCAGTGGACTCCCAGCCCTCCTCGGCTTGTAAATTGAACACCCTGATTGGCTAGAGGTACCAGGCCCCAAGTGTTGCAAACATCCACTCAGACAAAGTTTTTACAGCTTCCTAAAGAGCCGAAAAGCCAGGAGAGGTCTCTCCAACCATAGAGAGCCCGTATAGCGGGGCACCATGGTGCACACATCTAATCTTAGTACTTACGAGGCTAAGACATCAGGATCACAAGTTCAGGGCCAGCCTCAACAAGTTAGTGAGACCCTATTCAAAATAAAAAATAAAAAGGGCTAGGGGGTGGCTCAGAGGTAGAATGCCCCTGTGTTCAATCTCCAGCACCCCCCCCACACACACAACACACACACAACACACACACACACACACAAGGGCCTGGAGGGATCCTCAATATGCAGGGGAGGGGAGGGCAGCACAATGCTTTATGACAACCAAGATAGGCTCAGAGAGGATCCCAGGCAAGAGATCGACCCCAGTTCACCCAGTGAGCAATGCTAGATGGGGGCAGAACCTGTTTGAGTCTCCCCCACCTGAGACTCATTCAACAAATACTCTTGAGCACCTACTGTGTGTGAGGTTTGGGAGTTGCAAAAGAGATGGAAGCACGAAGGGTTTCAGCAACTAATTCAAGGTCATGCACATTGCCCGCCCATCCCCACTGCATGAGAGGGACTGGCCACTCAGAATGCTTGAGAAAATGGCAGCCACGCATACCCAACAGCTCCGTGCCACGTCTACCTGCAGGACAGCTGCAAGACTCTTGCTTACACGATTCCCACACGTGGCAACATTATGCTTGTTTCACACGTGAGACAGTTTTGTGATATTTCCACTGATGGATTGATTCTGTGACAGCTTCATGGTGATTCTGTGTTCACTGATAACAGGGTGCTGAGCTCTGGGAAATGGGTCTGGGAGAAGCCAGCTGGAGGCCCTGACTCCCCAGACCTGGGTCTCAGAGTCAGCTGCTGATCCTACCCCCAGCAAAGCTTGGAGTGAGGAGGAATCCAATACAACCCCCTCCATCACTGCTGGCTGCTCTGGGATGCTCCGCACCCTAGCATCTCCTACCAGGAACAATGCAACCTCCCTAATGAGTATTTTTTTCTCTTTCCTTTTTTTTTTCCCCCCCTGGGTTTCTAGCACTGAGGGTTGAACCTAGGGGTAGTCTACCTCTGAGCTATACCTCCAGCCTGTTTGTTTGTTTGTTTGTTTAGAAACAGGGCTTCACTAAGTTGCTGAGGCTGGCCTCCCAAGTTCTGGGATTACAGTTGTGCATCACCATACCCAGCTCCCTGATGAGTATTTTATAGAGGGCTGAACACATCCGGAAGGTCCTGGGCTGGGCCTTGAAGAGGAAGTAGAGCTTTGGCCTGGTTGGGCAGCCTGCTCTGGCCTGTGTCCACTCTCCATCGAGGCCCCTAAGGGCCTGATGGGCAGACCTGGCCAGGGGCTGCAGCCTCCTTCATACCCCCGCCCCAGGGCATCGGGGCCCTTTAGAGGGGGTTCTCATTTGTCAGCACATGCCGGCACTGTCCCAGGAGCGCACAGGGACCCAGACAGCCCTGTGCCTTCCTATAACGCTGAGCTTAGCAGGGATTGTCCCCAACTCAAGCCACTTGGGAAAATGTCCCTCCAATGAGTGGTGGCAGCGGTCAGGTGGCCCCTTCCAAATATCACCCCACTGCCGGCCCCTGCCAGCCATCGTCAGGCCGGCGGGCGAGGCCCTGGGCCCGGCGAGAGCCCAGGCACAGCCAGTCCAGGCTCTTGCCCTGGCTCCACCACCGGGAGCTGCTGGTCTTTCCAGCCTCCGCTTACCCAGCCACGCAGGGAGCTGCCGCCTCAGTGTCTTGCATCACAGGGAAGCCTGCAGGCCTCCCAGGGAGCTGGGCAGCAAGACTGACCGTCAGGCCACACCTCAGACCTCCTGCATCCAAGTCCACCTTTAAACCCAAGATCCCTGGCCCGCTGTGTGCATGGTGCAGTTTGGGAAGCCAGACCAACCTCCCTGAGTGGTTTCTGAAGATTTCACAAGTTTATACATTTCCAGCTCACAGGATGTTCTTGCCACATCCCCGGGGTTGGGGAGGTGGGAAATGCCCGGCTGAGCCGCTGCTAGACAACATGGCCGGAACCCTTTCTAGACACTGGCTCATATAGACCAGAGATGGGAGAGGTAGTGGTGTAGCCAGGTGATGTTCTGGTCAGTCGTGACCCCCAGATTAACAGCACATCAGAATCACCTGACACCTGCAGCCTGACGTGCTGTGGGCGCCCGGTCCAGGCATCTCATCCCTGGTGGGATGCAGCCTTCCTGATGGGCTCGTGTCTGCTGGGGGAGGGAAGAGTGGATGAAATACAGGCAGCCTGCACTGCCTCTGTCTGGCCAATTTCCTGCCTCCCTCAGCTAAGGTCAAGTGGACCTTGGAGGAGGCAGCAGCCTCAGCAAGGCACCAGGAAGCGCTTAGCATTAGCAAGGCCTCCAGACGCGCCTGCGGCTCTGTGTGTTGGGCTAAAGGGGGTACAGGGGACGCCCTAGGGGGAAGCAGTGTGGCTTTCAGATTAAGCCCTCAGCTTCTGCTCAACGCATGACCCACCAGGACCCCCAACCCAGCGCTGAGAAGAGGCCAGGGGGCTGGAGACCCAGAGCCCTGTGCCCCCGGGGAGTCTCACGCCAGGAGTAGTCCCCAGGGTCCACCCTTTGCTTCGATGGTGCAATCTGCCCCCCAGGCAGGAATGTGCCTGGGGCTCTTCTGAGCCCGCCCCCAGTGGTGGTGACTGGGGCCCATATGTGGCAGCCTGAGCGGGCAGGCGGGCGGGCGGGCGTCCAGATGTTGTTTATTTCGCTTGGTCATCAGTGACATGCGTCCGCAGCTGCCAGGAGGAATCCGAGGGTGCTGCCCAGCACTCTCCGTGTGGGGCCATCGTACATGTCCTTCCCAAGGACAGAGCAGGGACCAGAGCCGGCCTGGCCCTCCTCAGGCTCACGGCCTTGGGGCTGGGGGCAGTGGTCGCCTTCTGTCCTACCCGGCCTTCTTACCCCCAAGGAGTCCCTCAGAACAGCTGTATTAAATCCCTAGTCCACCATGACAAACGATGTTCTCATGCAAGGCATACTCTCCTGGGCATACCCCAGTTATGAAGAAATTCTACCCCCAAAAATGTTGGCATCAAAATAAAAAGCTCTGCACTGATTGTCAAAGGAATTCCAGAATCACAGATGCTGGTGGAGGTGGGGCAAGTGGCAAGGGTCGCAGCAGTAATGGTGACGGCTCTGAGCCCTGCCCAGCTTCTCACAACACACCTGAGGGTTTCCCGGTTTACAGACGGGAAAACTGAGGCTCAGAGAGGATAAGGCTAGTTCAAGTTCACATGGGCAAGGGTAAAGGTCAGAGTTGGGATTGGAACCCAGGCTTTGTGACCTTTAACCCTGCTCCCCACTAGTGGTTCTCAAAGCCTGGTCCCAGGACCAGCAACTGGGTACTTGCTAGCAATACAGATCCTCAGGCCCTGCTGGGACCTCCTGAAGCAGCAAATCTGGGGCGAGGCCCAGCAGTCTGTGCTTTTCACAAGCCCTCCAGATGAATGTGGTACATTCTCGAGGCTGAGAACCTGTGTTCTAAGCTGGGCGTGGTGGCGCACACTTGTAATCCCAGTACTTGGGAGGCTGAGACTGGAGGATCCGGGTTCCGGGCCAGCCTCAGCTACTTAGTGAGGCACTCTGCAACTTAGTGAGACCCTGTTTCAAAATAAAGACTAAAAATAGGGCTGAGGATGTAGCTTAGAGGTAGAATGCCCCTGGGTTCAATCCCCAGTACCGCAAAAAAAAAAAAAAAAAAAAAAAAAAAGAACCTGTGTCCTACTACTATCTACTTGGGAGGCTAAGGCTTGCAAGTTTGAGGCCAGCTTCACCAACTTAGTGAGACTGTTTCAAAATAGGAAATAAAATGGGAGCCAGGCATGGTGGCGCACACTTGTAATCCCAGCATTTGAGAGACTCAGACTGGAGGATCGATTCCCGGCCAGCCTCAGCTACCTAGTGAGGCACTCTGCAACTTAGTGAGACCCTGTTTCAAAATGAAGAATAAAAAACAGGGCTGGGGGTATAGCTCAGAGGTAGAATGCCCGAGTTCAATCCCAAGTACTGCAAAAAAGAAAATAAAATGGGGCTGGGAGTGTAGCTCAGAAGTAGAATGCCCTGGGTTCAATCCCTAGTACCAAAAAAAAAAAAAAGAAGAAGAAGCATGCAGTTCAGGCATGACGATGCCTAGCATCTAACCTTTGCCCCCACTATAGAGCGGTAGTCAGGTCTGCAGCGAACTGGAGAGAGCAAAGCCTCCAATTACGTAACCCCGACCAATTATCACACGATGAGGACGTAGGCCAGGGCTGGCAGATGTTCTGGCCTTTTCAAGAGAAGTCCAAATTCCAGCTTTTTATGTGAAATCTCTTGATTTTTATAAATGTTGGCAATCTGTCTGAATTAGTCGTTTAAAAAAAAAAAAAAAAGTGTGGTGCTGGAGCCCTTGGTCTGGGTACTGAGGATATTTTAGTTATCAGCTCACTGGGCTGCGGAGAAGATGAACTTGTCTGGAAGTACAAGTCATTCTCAGCGTGGCACATTGTCACCGGAGCCTTTTGAGCCCCTCGAGGAAAGTGCTTCAGAGTGAAGATGATTGGGAAGCTGGTGTGACAGAGGTGACCTTAAATCCACTCAAAATCCCCATGTGGACAGGCACAATGGCATGCCTGTAATCTCAGTACTTGGGAGGCTGAGATAGGAGGATGGCAAGTTTGAGGCCAGCTTCAACAACTTAGTGAGGCCCTGTTTCAAACTAAAAAATAAAATAGGGCTGAGGGTGTAGCTCAGAGGTAGAACACCCTGGGTTCAATCCCCAGTGACACACACACACACACACACACACACACACACGTGGAAAAAATAAAGGTGTCACTTGCAAACTCTGAGCCATTGATTGACTCCTGTTGAAACCGGGTACTGGGCCCATTCTTGGGACACGGGTGACCATGAGGCTGGGACACTTGTCTGAAAAGCATGGGTCATTCCTTGTTCCCAACAGAAAGAATAAGCCTGCCTTCACCCTTGCCTACTGATGTCTCTGCTGGGGACTCTTCACCCTGCAGCAGGTCCCTGCTGCCCACCTTACAGCCGCACCAATGTCCCTGGCCTCCACGAAAGAGAAGAAAGGCCAGTGGGGTTCACAGCCCCACTGTGCGTCATGACAGTGGGGGAAGCAGAGGGAGCTTAGGTGCACAGAGGAATACCTACTGTGTGCTGGGTTTGTTTGCACACCCTGATAACTAGGCCCATGGGGGTGGGGGTGGCTGCCACAGTTTTTCAGAGATAAAGGAACTTATCCAAGGTCACTCAATGGGTGGTGGACCCAGGACTTCTCCTGGGTCACCTGAACCATAGCACGTGTCCTTAGATTTTATATATATATATATATATATATATATATATATATATATATATATATATATATGGTACTAGAGATTGAACCCAGAGGTGTTCTACCTCTAAGATTCACACCCAGCCCATTTATTTTATTTAATTATTTATTTAAATTTTGAAACAGGGTCTCACGAAGTTGCTGAGTGTTTTATTATGTTGCTGAGGCTGGCCTCAAACCTTCCATCCTTCTGTCTGGCCTCCCAAGTACTGGGATTATAGGTATGTGCCATCGTGTCTGACTTGTCCTTAGATTTTTAAGACCCTTGAGGGCAGAAAACACATCATCCTCTTAAACATAATAACAAAAGCTCCAGTTTATGGGCTGCCTGCTCTGTGCTGGGCTCTAAGAGTTTTTTGGGGTACCATCTCCTTTAATCACAACAAACCTGCAGTTGCCCCCATTTTACAGCTACAAAAACTGAAGTGCAGAGAAGTTAAATACCTACCTCGGCATCTTGCCCCAAATCTCATAGCCACTGAGCTTCTAGCAGTGGGCCCCACACAGTAGGCTCAGCAACTGTTTGTTGGGTGGATGATGGATGGGTGAATGGGCAGGTCTCCAGCCTGAGCGTGCCTTCGGGGGTGTACAGCCTGCTGCACTTCTTAAGCTGTCCAGCCTGGTATGGTCAGCGTGCTCCTGAAAATGGACATTTGAGACTCAGCTCATCTCCCGAGTGCTTGGGGAAGGAAGAGTGACTCAGAGGTCACTCAAACCTCCCCCGCAACACAGTGCCACACAGATGGGCCCAACTGGCACGCAGACTGGGGAGGACGGTCTTGATCATGGGAGACAGTTGCTGAGGGGAGCTGCATGAGGTGTCATCCACTCTGCTGACCCAAGAAAACCCAGGAGGTCACAATTAGAGCTGAACATTTTTATTGGAAGAGGCCAGGGTCCACTTAAAGTGTAAAAGGAGCCCGGAGTTTTCAGAGTGTGTTCCTGGAACCCTAGGGCTCCTTGGGGCACCATGGAACTCAGGTTGGATAGGTGATGCTCCAGGCCCCTCTACCTGCAGAAGCAGAGCCATTCCCTATCTAGGGGCTACATCCATTTTGGTGATAAGTTGACAGAACAGAATTAGCTCAAGTAGAAAAGTGAGTTTCTTAAGTGCCATGGGGCAAGCCAAGCCTTGGGAGGGACTGGGAGGTGGCCAGAAACTTGGTCTGTCTTTTGGTTCCTGTGGATTTCTGGTTGCTGCTTCTCTCTCTGCATCTGATTATTTCTCCCCTACCCCCTCTCTCTCTGTCTCTGTCTCTGTCTCTGTCTGTCTCTCCTTCTGTACTACCCAGAAGTCATTTGCAAGTAACAGAAAACCCAAGACAAAGTGGCTTGAGAAAAGAAGAGTACTTCCGGGTCACTCGGGTGCAAATCCCCGTGCAGATGACTCCTTCCAGGTTTGTCTGTATTTCCTGGCTCAGCCGCTGCTGTGTGTCCTCATTGTTGGGAGGCTCTGCTCTAAGGTGGCACCTACTAGCTCTGGTCCGCATCCCCGTAGCTCTGAAGAGGGGAAAGGAAGCATGTGCGCACACACATGCCTGTTGACTTCATCAAAAACCTCAAGACCAGTTCTCGTTGGGATGCGTGTCTGTATCTGAATCAGCAGCCATTGAGGCCAAGCGGACCTGCTGCTCTGTTTTCCCAAGCCCAGGTAAAGTGCATCAGAGTAAGATGGCTCCATAGCAGCCTCAAAGTCAGGAGGGGTTAGCAAAGAACAGGGCTGTGGATATTAGGACCTGCTGGTATCTACTGGCTGCCTTACTTTGGGGAAGACTAGAATAGGTCACCCTTTTCTCTTTCCTCCTCCTCCTCCTCCTTCTCCTCCTCCTCCTCCTCCTCCTCCTCCTCCTTCTTCTTCTTCTCTCTCTCTCTCTGTCTCTCTCTCTCTCTCTCTCTCTCTCTCTACTGGGGATTGAACCCAGGGGTGTTCTACCACTGAGCTACATTCCCAACCTTTCTTGTTTTTTATTTTGAAACAGGATCTCACGAAGTTGCTGAGGTTCTCACTAAATTTCTGAGGCTGGCTTGAACCTGTGATTCTGCTGCCTCAGCCTCCCAAGTCTCTGGGCTTACAGGTACACATCACCATGTCCAGCTCAGAGTCGGTCTTAAGGAAGATGGTCTAACTGAGTCATTGGCCAGGGTCAGAGTCATACAGCACAAGTATGGTTGCTGACACCAGCTGGCACCAGTTTTCAAGGAAAGGAAACTGAGCAGAGAAGACAGTACTGAAATACCTATTACATTTATTCTGGACTTGTTAAGATGCACATTCCCAGGCCCAAACCAGACACCTTGTAAGCCTCCCTAGGATTCTGATGCAAAGTCAAGTTTAAGAACCAAGTTTGGATCTTTCTACAGCAGCACGGTACATACTCTAGTTATCATTACTTATTATCCATTAATTGAACAGTCCCTACACCCTGATCTGAGGGGATATCATTGCTCTTTTTGTATGTGTGTGGCACTGGAGATTGGACCCAGGGGCATTCTACCTCCAAGCCACAACCCCAGCCCTATTTTATTTTTTATTTGGAAACAGGGTCTTGCTAAGTTGCTGAGGTTGGCTTTGAACCTGTGATCCTCCTGTCTCAGCTTTGAAAGTACTGGGATTATAGGTGTGCACCACCATGCCTGGCTTCACTGCTCTTTTTTTTTTTTTTTTTTTTGCGGTACTGGGGATTGAACCCAGGGGCATTCTACCTCCGAGCTATACCTCCAGCCCTATTTTTTATTCTTTATTTTGAAACTGAGTCTCACTAAGTTGCGGATTGCCTCAGTAGGTAGCTGAGGCTGGCCGCGAACCCGGATCCTCAGGTCTCAGCCTCCCGAATGCTGGGATTACAAGCGTGCGCCACCACGCCCGGCTTTCACTGCTCTTTTTTAATGAGCTACAGAGATGTAATGAAAGGCCAGACTAAGACCATCAGAGTAGAAAAAGTCAAAAGTGCCATTACAACCTAGGGGCACTAGAAGGCACTCTAGCCAAGTGCAGAGCCAAGAACACAGCAGGAGAGGTGCCACCTCCTTTCCAGACCTGGGCATGAAAGATGCCTCCAGGTCAGAGGAGGTCCTCTGCCTTCGGCATGTCACCATCATTCTACTAATGGTGCTGTCACTCTAACTGGGGCTTCCTTTGGGTTTAGGGGCCTTTCACCACTTCTGGCCTCAGGGTGGATGACCTGATGTCACAGTGTAGATTTTACTTTGTCCTGGTCTGGAGTCCTTAGCTCATCCTGCCTTGTCACTTCTCTGGCTTCGTGGGACAGTTTCAAAAGAACCTGTTACAACGTCTTTCTGTACGGTCCCTCTGTCACCTAGATCTGCCTGGTGTCCTGCAGAAGAAGCTAGCTGTCCTGCAGGCTGAAGAAAGAGGAGGGGAAGAGTGTGCGTATTTCCAGGGTGTAGCCCGGAACACGCCCACTTGCACCTCTTTGGCCAGAATCTAGACATGTGATCATGTAGAGCTGCAAAGGAGCCTGAGAAATGCAGTCTTTCTTCTTTGACCACATGAATTCCTCTGAAAATCAGGATTTTGTTCCTGAGGACCAAGGGGAGGGGGTACACACAGGACACCTCGCACAGGGCACAGGTCGAGGGCGAGGGTCTCTAGTACTCTCAAATACCCCTCCCACCTCTCTGGAATGTCCCCTTCCCTGGGGAGGGGGAGTCCATGGGGCGGGGACCTGCTAGATTTTTCTCTTAAGTTGCTATGCCTCTAAGAACTATAAGTCTCCTCTTATCCTAGCCAGTCTTTGGTATCATCAGAATTTAAAATTTGCCGCCAAGTGAGTGGGAAGACCGGGCTCTGTTAAAATCGGCCAGTGTTGCTCTCCTGCAGGCTCTGGGAGTCAGAGTCAGTGCCCCCCCCCCTCTCTGTCACACTTTCTCTTTGCCTTCAGGCCCCTGCCAGGTCTACAGTTTTGGAAACACAAAAATCTTCCTTCTGCTCTCCTGTTGCAGTTTTCTTCCCAGGGCAAGAGAATGAAGGGCATTGCTGCCCCTGCCTCCTGCGGAGGGCGGGTCCCGGGTGCCCGTTAGTTACTGGGTAGCCAGCTCCTCGGCTGTAAGAGGCAGAAGTAAGATTGTCGGTGGGGGAGAGGGTTGCAGAGTCCAGGGAGCTGAGATGGGGAGGTGGCTGGACTCCTCCCAGGGAGAGAGGGGATACAAGCCGGCAGATCTGGGTGGAGAGGTTGCTCTGCTCTAGCATGGCCCCTGTTTCTGTTTGCCTCACTTCTCTGGGTCCCATGTACAGGAGTATCCGCCTGGGCTCTGGTCAGGGCCAGGCCACCTCGCTTTCTGTTTTAGGGGAAGGCACCAGGATTTGCCATTCCCCAGGACCTCATACAAGGAGGAGTGCCTGGACAAGGGAGATTGGTGCACCAAGAGGGGCAAGAGAGGGCTGCAAGCTGGAGGCCAAGAATGTGCCCTGCTGGACGGCCATGGAGCTGAGGGGAGCCAAGGCAGGCATGTGACCGGTTCAGTGAACAGCCTGACCTTAGTGGGGTATAAACATGAAGCAATTCGATGCTTCCCCAGTTGCTCCCTCGGAAGAGCTAGCCTGCCTTTTTCTGACCCCCACCTCCTGTCCACGGTGGCACCTGCCAGCCACCAGCAGGACCCCATATGCCTGGCCTCTCCTACGGTGTCCTTGCTACTGGCACCCCCTGTGCTTGCCCAAGGGACAGGAGCCTCTGCTGGTGCATCTCCTCTCTCAGCTCTGCCCTTCTCTCCTGGTCACCTTCCTCTGCTCAAAGAGGCCAGACCTGCAGGGATGTGGGTGCAAGTTTATGTCCTGTTGGGGCTCAGGAGGCTGGCACCTTCTTGGAGCCCTGGCAGTAGGGGTGCTCCAGATGCCCCACCTTCCCCAGGGGTCCAGGCTCTTTTGATCTTACTCCTCCATCATCCTTAGGGCATGGTTTCTACCCCAAAATGGCTGCTTGTGTTCCAACCATCATGTTCACATTCCACCCAAGAGAAAGGGTGTGAGGGTGGCAAAGGGCATCCCCTGGTCCTTTCAGGCAGCCTTCCAGATTTTGCACACACTGCTTTACCTTACATCCCGCTGGCTAGATTTGGGTCACATGACTGTCTAGTTGCAAGGGAAGCTGGGAAACGTGGTCTTTTGTTTGGGTGCCCAGGTGCCTGGTTAATATGCCCAAGAGACGGCCTGAGCTGCTCGTGCAGGGTTTGATCATGCCTTTCTCCCTTTCCTCCTCCTTCCACCCCCGGCTGGCTGGCAGTGGGCGCTGGCCTCGGGGGTAACTGCACGGGCTGTGTCATCTGCTCGGAGGAGAACGGCTGCTCCACCTGCCAGCAGAGGCTTTTCCTGTTCATCCGCCGGGAAGGGATCCGCCAGTACGGCAAGTGCGTGCACGACTGTCCGGTCGGCTTCTTCGGCATCCGTGGCCAGGAGGTCAACAGGTGCAAAAGTATGTGGCTCTTCCCCCTTCCGTGCTGGTCCCCAGGGCATCTGGAAGATGTGCCTGAGCCCAGACCCTGACCCCTGCTCAGTGCCCAACTGGCTGTGTGGACCTCAGTCAGCCAGTCCCCTCCCTCCCTTCCTCAGCACTGGTAGGACTCTGACAGGTCTCAGCACGAGTAGAGCAGGGAACTTCACGTCTACCCTTAGTCTGCTGTGGGGCTTTGGGCATTTATTTACCTTCTCTGGGCCTACCTCAAATAAGAAAAGGAGTCCTAACTCCATTTTCACTATGACCTGGGACAAGTCATCACTGTCTCTGAGCCTTGATGGAAATGGAGTCCAGATTTGCCATGTGACTTTAAGCAAGTTGTTCACCCCTTCTGAAGCTCAGCTCAAGTGAGAAAGGGAGATCTCACGTGTATCCAGTCTAACCTTGGCCAAGTCCAGACTTCAGAGGAGACATTGCATCCCGAGCCCAACGCCTTGGAGCCCCCAGGTGCACGCCTGGCTGCGGCCCTCACCCGGTGTCCCGTCTCTGTTACAGAATGTGGGGCCACGTGCGAGAGCTGCTTCAGCCAGGACTTCTGCATCCGGTGCAAGAGGCGGTTTTACCTGTACAAGGGGAAGTGTCTGTCCAGCTGCCCGCCGGGCACCCTAACCCACCAGAGCACACGGGAATGTCAGGGTGAGTGGCCTCTGCACCCTGCCCCTGCTCCCACCCTGGAGCAGGGACTTGAGGAGATGCTAGGGGACAGGGACGTGACCACAGTAGAATGCCGTGCGGCAACAGGAGGCTCAATACCACATGCCGGGTGCGCAGGGACCAGCAGCACGGCCCCCATCTGCGAGGGCCACCAGGGCCACCAGGACTGGGATTCCCATTGCAGCAGCCATTACCACGGAAGCAGCAGGGGACGGAAGAGAAATTATTTTAGAAGAAAGCAGATTTTGGGCCAAATGATGGTGGTAGCACATGCCTGTAATCCCAGTGCTTGGGAGGCTGAGACAGGAGGACCACAGGTTTAAGGACAGCCCCAGCAAGTTAGCAAGACCCTGCCTCAAATTAGAAATAAAATAGGGCTGGGGGTGTAGTCAGTGGTAGAAGGCCCCTGGGCTCAATCTCCAGTACTACAATAAATAAACAAAGAAATAAATAAAGCCTACCATTAGTGACCTCAAGCAAATCACTACTGCTCTGTGTCTCTCAATTTCTCCAAAGGTTAAAAGAAATAAAAATAGAACATAGGACTTACACCACCCCAGCCAGGCGTGATGGCCTGTAATCCCTGCTACTCTAGAGGCTAAGGCAAGAGGATCACAGGTTTGAGACCAGCCTGGGCAACTTAGCAAGACTGTCTCAAAGTGAAAAAAAAAACTGGGGATGTAATTCAGTGGTAGAGCGTCCTTGAGTTATATCTCTAATACTACAAATAAACAAACAATCAAATAAACAAATGTATCCCCAACTCCTAGCAGTAGACCAAGACCTTTGCAGGTAGAGATGGTGTCAACACACCCCTAGACCCCACTCTGGTTCCAGAAGGGACCTCACCACCAGCAAACTCCCCCATCTGTCCA
The DNA here is from genome assembly GCA_004027655.1 of Graphiurus murinus. Taxonomy (NCBI): domain Eukaryota; kingdom Metazoa; phylum Chordata; class Mammalia; order Rodentia; family Gliridae; genus Graphiurus; species Graphiurus murinus. The sequence goes on from PVLC010000667.1 coordinate 14,113, forward strand.
TCTCTCCCTCACCCTGCAGAGGACTGTGAACTGGGCCCCTGGGGCAGCTGGAGCCCCTGCACGCACGGCGGGAAGACCTGCGGCTCCACCTGGGGCCTGGAGACCCGAGTGCGAGAGGCTGGCTGGGCTGGACGGGAGGAGGTGCCAACCTGCCAGCTGCTGTCGGAGTCAAGGCGATGTCTTATCCAGCGGCCCTGCCCAGGAGGTGAGCATGGCGAGCAGTGCTTAGGCCTTGAGACGCCAGCCCACGAATAGCACCTGCAAAGCTTCTGAAAGCCCCCACCCACACCTTCAGAGGGCAAACGTGCCCTCCCAGGGTCCTTTCAGAGGAGGGTCTGCCTCACTGGGGTCAGTCCCAAAGGCTTCAAGAAGGCTGGGCTTGTCAGGAGTCCACACCCAGACTGACCACTCCCCTTCTCACAAGGATTTTACACTGAGCTCCTTACTGGTCTGAAATGAAATTCATGGAGAATATAACCCTGGCACAGGTCGTTTTTAAAAAACAGGATAGCCAGGCGCAGTGGCACACCCCTGTAATCCCAGTACTTTGGAGGCTGAGACAGAAAGATCACAGTTTTGAGGACAGCCTCAGCAACTTAGTGAGACCCTGTTTCAAAATAAAAAAATAAAAAAAGAAAGGGTTGGGCATGTATGTAGCCTGGAGGTAGAATGCCCCTGAGTTCAATCCCCAGTACCAAAATAAAACAACAAAGAGCTCAGCATAGTGCCCCAACTATAAAATAAAAAAAGAAAAGAAAATTCGTGAGAACACTCAGGGAAACAGAGTCAAAGTGAAGGCTGTCGCCGTGGTCAGTGCACCCATCATGTAGCCACTGCGCCTTCTGAGATGTGGCTTCCCCGTGGGGCTGCCAGCTAGTACCGTCCAACCAAACTGACCGGTCTCTTGCCCAAGACCACAGGGCACTGCTAGAATGTTCCGGGAGCAGAGCTCAGCTCCAAGCGCTGATCTTTCAGTGACACAAGGGTGGAGCAGGATGTGACAGAATGGGGGGCTATCCCGTGCAGCCCCCCAACCTCGTATACTGAATGCCACCGAGCCCGCTTTCATTGTGGCCAGCGATGGGGCGTGGTGAGCAGGGGTCAGTGGGCCAGGGGGACCCCGCTGCCAGAGAGGGCGCAGGGATGGCCAGTGCTACTTTGCTCTTAAAAGGGCATGCTGGAGCCAGGGGTGGCGGCACACGCTTGTAATCCCAGGACTTGGGAGGCTGAGACAGGAGGATCACAAGTTCAAGGACAGCCTTAACAAGTAGTGAGAGTCTCATCAACCTAGTGAGACCCTGTTTCAAAAATAAAAATAAAAATAAGGCTGGGGATGTAGCTTGGAGGTAAAATGTCCCTGGCAATCCCCAGTACAAAAAAATAATAATAATTAAAAGCCCAAAAACAAAAAACAAAAGCATGCTGGGACCTGTCCTCATCCGCCACCATCTGGCCACTGGTCACAGCTCATTCCTTGGCCCCCGTGTGCCACTCGGAAGGGACAGGACTCCAGAAAGTCCGGTTCAGGGTGTGTCACTGAGTCAGGGCTCATCACCTCAGCTGAGAAAGGGGACTAATCAGATGCTCATATTGGAATTCACCCTCTTCCCCGGGGCGGGCACAGAGCCGGGTCTTGGGTGCAACCCTGCGTGCCTCCCTCCACAGGGGAAGGGGAGGGCCAGACCCCTCCGTGCCTGTCAAATGGGGGTGGGGCCCCACTGCCTTTCTCTGCTGCAGAGTTTCATACACTAAAGCACTTGGGGTCGGCTGGCCTGCTAGGGGCAGCAGCTAAGTGCTGTTATTCTTGCGTCTGAGTACTGAGGGGCAGGGACTGCAGCCAAGGTGAGTGCGGCCAGGGAAGAGTGCTGGCTGCTGAATGTCTAGCCCAGAGCCTGTCCACGGTGAGGGACATGCTTATTGGAGGGCCATGAGGCCACCCTAAGTCACGATGGGGCACAGTGTGAACCTCAGGCCGGCCCCTCAGAAGTCAGCACTCCCTCCCCAGGAAACTACAGAGAAATGTTCATTTGGGGGCACCTTCTCCCGCAGCCCAAAGTCTAAACACCTGTTATCGTGAGGCCAACGCCCCAGGGTTCTTCTGAGCCCGTGGGCATGTGGGGAGGGCAGTCTGTCTCTCCGGGCAGAGGACCCAGGACCAGCAGGTCTTGCAGCCTCAGAAACTAGCCCCTGTGCTCTCCTTGCAGAGAGAAGTTCCCGCCAGAAGAAGGGCCGGAAGGACGGGCGCCTGAGCAAGGACAGGAAGCTGGACCGCAGGCCCATCGGGAGGCCACGCCAGCCGGGCCTGCAGTGACCTCTGCCCCACCCTGCTGGGCCTCCCCTGTCTCCCCAGCGCTTCTGCCTCGGTGTGCCCTCTAACTCGCCATCATCCTTCCCCATTCTCTTTCTCTCTTCTCTCTTCCAGTGCCAATCCACCTGTCTTTATTTCTCTTTTTTCTTCTAACCCCATTTTCTCTCTTCCTTCCCTTGCTTAATTTTTTTCTTTCTCTTTATGTCTTCCTTTCTCTTTCCTTCTCTCTCTCTCTCTCTCTCTCTCTCTCTCTCTCTCTCTCTCTCTCTCTCTCACACACACACACACACACACACACACACACACACACACACTTTAAGAGAGGGACCTTGAGCCTTTGCCCTCTCTGTGGCTCTCTCCTTAAGGAAAGCAAACATCTTTTCGGCTTTTCCCTGGTCCTGTCCTGACCCCACCTTTGCAGAGAAGCGGTTTACACGGGGCTGGCATGGCTGTGCGCAGTGCTGTGTGTCGAGAGCCCTGCTCTACGCCACAGAGAACCCGGAATCTGGGGCGGTGGTGGAGGTGCCAGGCCAAGCACCTGCAGGCTGCCTGCTGCCCTGCCGGGCTCCCGTTCATGGTCCCCATGCTCCTTCGCCAGAGGTTTCTGGGGGCCCAAGCACTGGCTCTGGTGGGGCTGTCACCTTTAGTGGGACAAGCAGCTCATCCCAGAAAAGGCCACTGAATCAGGATGGAACGCCATTCCACACCCTGGCACCTCCTGTCCATTGCACCACAGGGAAACTGAGGCCTGAGACACATCTGCTTCCCTGTGGTGATTGCCCCGCTCAGCACATCTAGAGCTGAGGGGAAACTTTGAGGGGCGCTCAGAGGGGGGATGAAGGAGATTGCTGGGTGGAGAGCCAGAGGAGAGCCCCCACTGCCACAGTCACCTGGACACACCAAGGGCAGGGAGGATGCTGGGAGGAGTGTCTAGGCTAGACCAAGCTCAAGCCATGCGCCGCATAACCCTTCCTCCAAAACCCCCAGGCCGGGGCCAGCCACTGCGAGCAGGAAGGGGAGGAGAAGCCAGAGTCTGAGCCCCCTGAGGACTAAGGGTGACTGGGTGAGGTCCTAGGTGAAGAAATGTCACCTTCTCCGCCACAAGACAGTGACCCTCACCCCTGCCCTCCACTGGCACCACTGCCTGCCCCGAAGGCCCCCCGGCCCTTGCCATCCCCTCTGGCTCCCTCCTGGCCGGCCTGGACGCCTGTTCCTCTTCTGCAAAAGTGTCTCTGAAATGCTCCATTGTTCTCTATTCAAGACCCCAATGTTTGGTTTTTGTTTTTGTTTTTTAAATAAAGGAGAAAGAAAAAAAAGACACTCATAAATACATCAAACGTGCTAAAAACCATCATGCTGATGATCTGAAGTTCAGAATCTAAAATATGTGGGGTGGTTTCTCCTGGAATGCTCAGGGCTGAGGGGGTTGGATGCCCCGCAGTTGGGTTAGGGGAGGGGACTGAGAAGAGAAGGGGGCCACAGCCCCTCTAGAAGAAGGGGGCTTAGCCAGAGGCAGACAAAGGCAGCAGCACGTCCCTGCAGCCCTCAGCACCTGGGACCCCATGTGCACTCTACACAGCACGACTGAGGAGCCAGGACCCTTGGGAGGCCATCAGAAGACCCCAGCCACAGCATTGGAAAGCACAGGTGTGAGAGCAGCCTTCTGGGCCTCAGTTTCCCCCGAGTAAATCCATTGCTCACATCTAGGAGATCCGTCATCCTTCCTGGGGAATTTTTAAATCCAGATGCCAGGGCCACTCCTCAGACCCACTAATGATGAACAAGTTTAGGAGCAGGTGTTGAAAACAAACATCCTTACCCGACAGACCAGCTAGGGAGGGTGCTGGGGGTGCCTCCAGCCCAGAGTGATGGGGTCCAGACTGAGGGCTGCAACTCTGCTCCTGACCCAGGCTCCATGACCTGATGCAAAACTCTACAGTGTGTGTGTACATATACACATATATGTATATATTCCATATATGTTCTAGAGTTTTCTGCTGAGATTCAAATCCTAGGATGCCGGAGGTTCCAAATTCCACAATTCTAAAAGACCAAGAAAGGAGTGGAAGCTTCCAGTCTTGCAGTTTCCTAGCGATGGTCTTCTCCTGGGGTTGGGAGTGGGGAGGAAGCCTGGTCCTCTGTCCCCAGCTGGGGCTGTGAACTGCATTTAATAGTCTTGTTTCCTTGAAGGCTCTTATGAGGCCTTTGGTTGGAAACATTCCCTCCCGCCAGCCCTGGTCCTTTCATATCTCAGCCTCACCCACTTTCTCTTGGGGATGTAGATTCCTTCCTGAGAAGGAGACAGACTCAGAAACTGGCTCTGATCCCAAAGTGGCAGAGAGGGAGTTGGGGTGAAGCCCCTAGGGAGGTTCCAGGCATCACCAGATGCTATTGCAGCAGGAGAGAACTAGGGCGTGGCTATAGCTGAGGGATTTCTTCCGGCCGGCCTCCTCCCTCCCACCCCGTCCCCATTCCAGCTAGGTCACGCCGGAGCCTTCTCCGCAGACTCCCCATCCTTCCCTGAGGTCCTCACCACCAACCCTTCACCGTGGAGCGCCTGTCATTCCCACATACTGCCACAAGAGGGCGCTGCTCGACCAGGGGCCGGCCAGCAGCCAGGCTTGGCAGTTTCTAAAGTCGGGGCAAGTCCTCGAGAGAGCGGGGGAGGAGGGGGCTGCTCCCTTCATCAGCCTTAACAGACAGTTACAAAGGCGCCTTCTTCAGCGGGATGGCGCTCACAGCAGCACGCCAGGCCGAAACCCTTCCCTTGCACAGAGGGAGCCCTCCCTCAGAGGAGGACCCGAGCCCAGCATCCCAGGAAAGTCACCAGGACTAATGTGAACTTTAACCCAGACATCCAGCCCCAGGTGAGGGAGGCATCACACTTCTCGATTTTTGCTTACAGAACATTTTATTCCTCCTGTGTGATCCTTCTGTCTTGGAAATATGCATCCAAACAATAATAAAAATAATAGTGATGATGATAATCTTAATTTACTGAACACCTACTACCGCCGAGTGCCTTCCGCACTCTATCTCATTTTCTTTGTTTCTGCCTCCTCGATATAGGTCAGGGTAACTCCAGTTTTTCTCACTTCCTCCTGCATACCCCACATTCTTACATCCTTTATCTCCTCCTGCCTTCACAGTAACCTGCAAGCCAGCTTACAGAAAGGGAAATTGAGGTTCGTATTAAAGTTATTCAAATCCATCAGTCTCATGCATTCACCTATTCAATAAATGTGCATAAAGTGCCCGCTGTGTGCTGGGGACTGTGCAGGGCACCCGTGATAAAGATCCAGGCCTTGTCCCCCGAGTGCCCAGACGGTTCAGGGATGTGAATGAGGACAGGTCTAGGAGGAAGGACAGCAAACCCACCCGCAGCCACAGGCCAGAGGGCCCCTCCCACAGCACTGAGGACGCGGGGTGTGAGTGTGTGGAGGACGCGGGGCAGGGGGGCTGAAGAAGCTCTCCTGCGGTGCCAGCAAGAAGCTTCCAAGCCTTATTAAGCTGGCAGCTCTGCTCCCCACCCTGCGCCACGACCCCAGCCTCACTCAGCCCTGTCTTTCCATCCGGCCTGCCCCAGACCTGCAGCTGAAGAGGCCATCTGGGCAGGGGTCCCCCAGGCCGCTGCTCCAGACCCTAGCTGTGGGTCTTCCCAGCTAAGCCACTGCAAGGATAAGCTGCCCCCTCGCCTTTCAGATCTGGTGTCCTCAGAGCCCATAAGCTAATACGACGTGGCAGTTTTGTACCTCTAAGGTTGGGAGTGCCCGTCTGCTAGGTTGGACAGTAAAGTGAAACATGTAAGAGCAGACAGGAGGCCATAGATTCCATATCCACTGTGACCAGCTATGCAGTCACAGCAAGATCCTGTACATTTCTCTGTGCCTCAGTTTACTCAACTGTAAAAATGAAATAGTGAGATACCCTTCATGGTATTGGTGTGAGGTCTAAATAAGTTAATACACGAGAAAGGGTTTAGATACACAAGTAAAATAAAAGTATTACACATAGTTCATTTATTCACTCAACAAACATTTCTTAAATGCATAGTCTGAGGCAAGGAACTGTGGCAGACATTTAACATTAAACACTTAAATCATCTTCCCCAGAGCCTCTTACGTGAGTTCTATTATTATTATTATTCCCTTTTTTTACTAACAGGAAATACAAGGCTCCAAAAGTAAGTAGTGGGGTGGGAACACAGAAATCCCCTTCTCAGCAGCCACCTGGTGCACGGGCGGCCATGGGGGGCTTCCGTGCAGCCCAGGGAGATGAGACTCCTGTGGCATAATGCAGCCAGAGAACCTCTGTGGCCGCACTGACTCCCCCCCCCCCAAAAAAAATTCCAAGCATCTCTTAACACCAGCGAACATGATCAACCCTCTCAAATTAAATGGCAATAAAATCACATGGAGCTACCATTTTTCACCTATCTGATTGGCAAAGAGCCAGAGCCCTGCCTGGCTGGGCTGGGTGAGCCGCCTGGTCCCCACCTTCTGGGTGACTTGCAAGCGCTGCAGAGGGAGAGCAAGCGAGCTCTATCAGAGCCCCAGGCCCCCCCGCCCCCTCTGCAGGCTCATCCTCCCACTCGCCTGGCCACACAAGACTCGGGGAACCCTGGAAACAGCCTACACGTCCAGAGATCCAGAAAGACACAACCTCCTGCCAGGTGTGGTGGCGCATGCCTGCAGTCCCAGTAATTGGGAGGCTGAGACAGGAGAACCATAGGTTTGAGGTCAGCCTCAGTCACTTGGCGAGACCCTCAGCAACTTATTGAGATCTTGTTTCAAAACTGAAAAAATAAAAAAATAAAGAGCTCAGGGGGTGTAGCTCAGAGATAGAATGCCCTTGGTTCAATCCCCAGTACCAATAAATAAATAAACAAACAAACAAACAAGCAATCTCCTCACCCCCAACAGAATGTCGCCCAGCTGCACAGCTGTGAAGTCCCAGGAGGAAGCCCCTGATGTGGCTCCAGAGCCCATGCGAGGCTGTTGAGTGACAGCACAGGGCCGCACAGTGCCCAGGAAGCCACCGTGGAGGGAAGGCGACAGCGACCTGTGTGGGATTGCGCATGTGCCAAACCTACATGGCGGGTCTGGGGGCGGGTGGGGCTCCAGCCTCGCTGGGCTGGAGTGGTGGGAAGGAGACATTTTTCTCATTTGTTCCTTTTCTGTTTCATGCCATGGGAATGTATTGCCAAGTCCAAAACATAAAAACAAGACACTTTGGGGACGTTGTGAATGAAGATTGAGACTTTACCCTTAAGAAGGACTCAACCGGCTTTGACATAATTCCAAAGGAAGTATTTCTTGGTCCTTGCGCTGAGGAGTGAGCTCCTGGACCCCCAGGCGTGGCCTCAAGCGCCAGTGCCAGGTCCAACACCAGCCGGGAGCGAGGTTCTGCTGAGACACAAAGCTGACCGGGGCTCGCACTCTCTGTGCTCCTTGGTGCAGCCCCCAGTGGCATGGCAGATGGCACCAGCACGCCACACAGACCTGGCTGCCCCCAGCAGGCTGCAGCTGCAAATGAGACCAAAAGCAAGAATCCCACTGCAGGGGTGGTGGAAAATGCCCCGGCACACAGTAGGGCTAATTAATGGCAGCTCTTGATAGTGTAGTTGCATTCGTCCTGCCATCCTCTCGCCAGTCTTGACTCCTAACTGTATCTATCCTTCCACATAGAGGCTCCTCCTCCAGGAAGCTTCACCTGATCTCTTCCCGGCCCCAAGCGGCCCTTCCTCCCGCCTAGGATGCCAGAGGAACAGGCAGGTCACAAGGCTGGAGCGAGTGTCTCCAAGTGCTCACCTCTGTGAAGCCCCACCGTGTGCCAGGCTGCTGCTGCGCAGGTCGCCGCTCTACCTAACGGGAGCCTCCTGCTGCCCCCTGAGGAAGGCACTGGTATTGCACCCTGCCTCCAACCTCCTTCTATCTGCTTAAGGTCGGGTGTCAGGAGATACTTTCATCGTTCTCAATCCTTGCAAATCCGTCTGTTGCTCAACTTAATTTTCCTTCTGATACCCATGCCCTCCCCTGAAGGTGCCCACTCTCCTGAGTCTGTTGTGTGTCTGCGAAGATGCACAGATCTTCACATTCCTTAAAGCAATTGGGGATATTTTGTAGGTCCTGTGGCTTTTTTATTCACAGAAATGGTCTTTTAATCTGCTACTCTCTCCTCGTTCACCTGGTGTTTCTTAGATGCACTTATGGTTCACATTTCCTGGCATTAGGTGTAGATAATTGTTCACCACTCACTTCCTTAAACTGTGTCACGAGACCACTACCCACTCCTTTAAGCTGTGCCGCCACAGTGACCGCTGCCTCTCAGTCTCCTCCCAGACCTGCGGAATAATCCCTCGGGGTACACACCCAGGGGGAAAGAGCTGGGCCATCGGATATCATCCTACTTCTGGTCCCAAGGTACCACACCAGTCCAAACACCCAGCAGAATGTGGAACTCCCCCCTCTCACCCTCACTGGCTAACACTCAGAAGCCTCTGGCCTACCAGCCTTTGCGTGTCCAGTGGGTGTGAGCGAAGGGACCTGCCTCGTCACTATTTAATTCACATCTACTGAGGTTGGGCATCTATCTGCACACTCGTTTTCCCCACTCTCCCCATGTTATAGGTGAGAAAATTGAGGCCCCAGCCCCCAGGGTACAAAAGGAAGAGCCGAGGGCACAGCCAGGTGTGCGGGGGCTGAGGCCCTGCGCAGAGGCCTCCCAATGACAGCAGTGATGTATTTACACTTGGTTAAGGCGTGTCTGTTCTCAGGGGTCCGTGGTTGGAGCAATGGCTCTGATCAGTAGAAACAGCTCCTACAGCCCAGCAGCAAGGGAGAAGGGCAGTTCGCACTCCGTGTGGAGGGGCAAGGCACGGGGGCTGATCTGAGGATGGCTAAGCCTGCCCATAGATGGAGGCCGGAGGAGACTGGGATCCCCCCGGGCCAAGGGTCAGGAGGGCGTCTTGCCCAGGGCAGGGCCAGTGCGCACCAGAGGGTTCCTCGGTTCCTCGCTGCTGAAGTAGCCCGTGCTCCTCCGGATGCCACAGGATCTTCCTTAGCCCTTCTCAGAGCTCGTTTGCTGCCCTCTCCTCTGCACCTGCTCCAGACACACGAGCCTCATCGGTTCTTAAGCACATCAGGCTCCTCCTGGCCTCGGGGCCTTTGCCCTGGTTGTCTCCTGGAGTGCTCTCCCCTAGATCTCCACATGCCTGGCTCCTTCTCTCCCTCTAAGTCCTTGGGCAAGCCTTCCTACCTGCAATTCCTTGCACTTGCATAAAATATATCTGGGAAGATCCATGAGAACTGGTGACAAGGTCACCTTGGGGAGGGAGTTCCTAGGGTCTGGGAGCAGGAGTGGGAGAGAGGCTCACTTTTCCCTGTGCCTCCTCTTGTACTGTGGATGTGTGTTGTGCAGGAAATAAGTGCAAAAAGAAAACAGAACCAAAGAAAGCGCCCTACTTCTTCAGGGCACCTGGTCTAGAGGGTTCCATCCCAGGTGCACAGCCCTCTACAGTCTTGGAAAATCCTCTCATGTCCCTTCTCAGTCCCAGCACACAGCTGCTCTGCCAGGCCAGCTTGAAAAACAGTGCTTCTTTTGCAGCTGGGGAAACTGAGGCCCTGAGCAGGGACAACATTCCCAAGATGCCTTGTGAGGTGTCCACCAGGGCCAGAGGCTCCAAGAACCAGGGGAGAGGTCCTCCATCTCGCCCTGGGGACCCAGAACCGTCACTGAGGCACGGCTCAGAGCTCAGCGCAGAGCCCATCTGGAACCCATCGCAGCCCCACCCTGGGTGGAGGCAGAGGGGGCGGGGCGGGCTGTGCATCTGTTCCTCATCAGCCTCGGGCTGTGAACAGGGTGCCGGCCCTGGCCGCCCTCCCTCCCCGCTGGACCCGGCAGTCCCAGGGTGCACGTGGAGAGGCTCAGGGCTCGGCTGGCCCTTGACCTCCAGGGCTTTGAAGTCCCCTGGTTGTATGGACTAGACAAACTGCTCAACAACTAAGTACACACCAGCTCATCCACAGTCACAGCAGCCACCTGAGCTGGATGTTCCTGCTAGCTTCATTTTTCTGATGACCCTGCAGAGGCTCAGAGAACCCGAATAACTTGTCCACAGTCACACAGCTCGCAGGCGATGGCGGCAGGATTGTAACCTGGGCACCTGACTCCAGAGGGCCCTACACTGCCTCCGTGCATTAACATCTCTTCCGCACTGATCCCTGACTCCTGGGGTGCCCGTGACGGTGTCCCCTGACACGGAGATGAACACTGACCTCGACCAGCACTGGTTGGCTGAAGGCCGTGGGAAGCATCTTAACCTGTGGCCATTTGAAGGGAAAATGAGAGAGGGCAGGAGGCTGGGAACAGCCAGGACAGGGGAATGGGGGGCGGCAGGACCCTTGCACATGGGGTGCAATCTAGAACAGCCTGCCAGAAGGTAGGAGTGGGCAGACCCCACATTAACAAGCTGCCCATACGCCTCGTGTCCACGAGGATGCCCGTGTGGACAAAGAGACAGAAACAGGGACTTTCCCTCTGTCCTATTAAAAATAGGAGGAGGCTGGCCACAGCCCAGACGTCCGTCAGTGGCAGATGGTCGCACTGACGGTGGCCCAGCCACACGTGGAGAGCTATGCAGTGGTGAAAAGCTTGACGCAGCTCATGCGCTGAGCCGGCTCCATCCAGAGCCCATTGTTTGCAGGACAAAGGAAGCTGCCGGGCAGGGCAGAGCGCAGTGCAGCCAGGGGGCTGTGCGTGGGGCGCTGGGAGGCGCAGCGGGGCTGGGAGTGGACCAACAGACGGAAGCAATGTTAACTCCACCTTTTACCCTTGTGGAACAAACAATTTCACAGAAGCAATAACTATCAGAGTGAGAGAGGAGAGGGCAGGCGTGCCGCGCTGCGCCTGGCCTGGCCCAGATTTGGTGGAGGTGTTTTGAGCCCCTGGTGACTGATGTTGGGTGCAGCTGTGAAAGGGGTCATCGGGCCTCATTCCTGGAGGGCGCCCACGTGCCCGGCTCGAAGCAGCTTTGATGGAAGGAGAGGGAGGAGCAGAGGCCAAGGCGAGGGCACGGCTGGTAAAGAGCAACGTCACCTGCAGAATAAGGCTCACCCCAGAGCCTGGAGCCACGGCTGTCCAGGCCTTCCCCATGCGTGACTGCTGGGTTGCCGACTCCCCGAGCCCACAGACGTTTCCACCTTGCCTGAGCACTCGGCCAGGGGTCTGAAGCCCGGCTTGTGGTCCACTCTGGCCTCTGCTCCCTCGTCCCTTCCAGAGTTGAATTCAGGCAGCCAGCAGCAGGGTGCTGCTCAGCCAAGAAGGCTGGGAGTGATTAGGGCCCAGCCAAGTGTTCTAGAGAGAGGCGCCTTCTCCATTTTAATGGAGCAGGGCATGAAGACCCAGCTCAAGTTGCTGCTTCCCAGTAAGGCAGAGTTATGGGAGAGAGAAGAAACACCCTGTTGAGGAGAAGAAAATGGGGTGGGGGCTCGGGTGGGACGGGGAACAGAAAGAACGGGGAACTGGTCCTCCCAGAGGTAGCTGGCACGCCCGGGGCTTCCTCTCCTTCCCACCCTAGGCCTCCTCCCTCTAAACTCAAAAACAGCCTGCGCCAGCCGCCACTAGAACCTTAGGGACAATTTCAGTCCTGCTTTTCCTTACTGGTGGGAACTTAACTTTCTCCAGAGAGTAAACCTTAGATCCTTGAAGAAGGGTGTCCAGGCGCGCTGTGGGCTGCAGCCAGAAGAGGGCTGGTCTACTGGTGGAGGGAACTTCATAGCCTGTCCCCGACCCCACTCCAGCTCCAGTGACCCAGAGGTAGATGAGTACCGTCACCAGCACAGGTCACTGCGCCAGGCCATCGCGAAAGCCAGGGGGACCTCAGCAAGGATCTGCCTTAATGGCACTCTTTTGTTTGTCTGTTTGTTTGTTTGGTGCTGGGGATTGAACCCAGGGGCTTCTACCTCCAAGCTATACCCCCAGCCCTTTTTATTCTGTAGAGACAAGGCCTCACTAAATTGCTGAGGCTGGCCTGGAACCTGCAATCCTCCTTTCTCAGCCTCCTAAGTACTGGAATTACAGGTGTGTGCCACCATGCCCAGCCTGCATTGATGATACTAATGGCAACACCGGCGACAGCGATAGGGCAGTCAGACAGCAGGGATGACAGTGAGTCCTAGCAGTCACTGCGCATGTAATTCTGACCACAACCCCGGAAACTAGGCCATCTTCATGTCCCAGATGAGGTACTGGAGGGCTAAATAACTTGCCCAAGGACAGACGCTGGAACACAGTGGTGCCAGGCCAGCCCTCTCCTCAAACAGAAGAGAAAAGAAAGGCCCAGAGAGGGCCAGAAATCAGTCCCAAATCACACAGCACATTAAAGAAAAGGCAAGGGCAGCAAGGGCCTGACTCCCAGGACAGGCCCCTCCCTCTGCTCTATGCCAGGCCTCTTGGAGGGCAAGAGTGGCGCCCTGTCGTTCCAAGGGCCTCAAGCCTGAGCCTCATTCTCCCAAGGGATGTGGCTTCTATGGGGAGAGAGAAACAGAAAGAGAGAATGAGAAAAAAAGAGAGAAGGAGGAAAGGAGAGGGGCTGTCTTAAGCCAAAGAGGGGAGGGGAGGTAAATTTGGGCTGACTCCAAGTCTCCACTCCTTCCTGGGATCCCCTCTGCATGCGGGCAGAGAAGTCTTTAGAAAGGATTCCCCCACGGTGCCCAGCATTGCGAGGAGCTTGCCTTTTGTCCTGGCCCCTCCACATTAGCCACGCTGCCCTCCTTTCTGTTCCTTGGACACAAGGAGCTGGTTCCAGCCTCAGGATCTTTGCACTTGCAGTTCTCTCTGCAGGAACACCCTGCCCCACAGCACTCTCCGCTCCCCTCCTCCAGCTTCCTGGCTTGGTCTCTTCATGACACCCATCCTCATCTGAACTCCTCTTGCCTGATTTCTCCTCCTAGAACATCAGTGCCCCAAGGTCCAGGGCTCCCATCTGCTTCCCCTGCTGCTGCTGCTCAGGCTAAATAATGTGCCTCACACACACACATGCACACACACACACACACACACACACGCATGCACGCCACACGCACGCACGTGAGGAGCCAGGCCCAGGCCCCAAGGAGAGGCTATGCAGGAGGAAGCTCCTCTGGGGAAGTGCTGTGCTCCAAAGTCTAGCCTTGGAGAGCACCCTCCGGTGCCCCAGGGCGGGGCTGCTGGGTCAGGACAAGGGCTGAGACCGGGCCCAGGAAGCAGTCTACGCAGCCACCTGCAGGGACAGCTCCTGGGGATGACACAATTATTAGTCTCCTACCCTGGTTCTGGGCTTGATACCATCTTGGGCAGCTGTTTGGAGGTCAGGGATGGAGGGTTCAAGAACAGTCGGCACCCCTCCCTCTGCCTTTGCCCCGGCCACTGGCCGTCAGCTTCTCCTATAAACCTTTACAGGGCGCCCCCAGCCGCGGCTACTAGGTGATATTAGTAAACCAAAGACACATATTAGTAAACACCAAAGGAGCTTCTTGTCACTCACCAAAGTCTATCCTGGATGCTCCTGCCGAGCCAGGAGCACCTGCTGGGCAATGGTTTGGACCCAGGCCCTTCTCAGCAATGTCTGTCTCTCTCTCTCTCTCTCTCTCTCTCTCTCTCTCTCTCTCTCTCTCTCTCTCCTGAATCCAGGAGCATTCTACCTCTGAAGCTATGCTCCCAACAAAACTCTAATATTTTTATTTTGAAACCAGGTCTCCGTAAATTGCTGAGGGCCTTACTAAGTTGCTGAGGCCTGTGATCCTCCTGTCTTCAAACCTGTGATCCTCCTGTCTCAGCCTCCCAAGTGCTGGATGATAGGCATATGTGCCCTGACGCGCCTGGCCCCATCTCTTGCTCTGCTGCCTTTCACCGCTCTCAAGGTCTTTGGCCTGAGTTCTTCAAGCCATGGAGGGAGGGGACCCAGTCACACGGCCACTGCCAACAGCACGGGAACACACAGAGCCACGTGACCTGTAGGATTGCCCACCCAGAGGCTCTGCCTCAGGTGCAAACGACTTCTCTACCTGGGCCCTGGGCCGTTGGGAAGGAGCCTGCCCAGAAGTGCTCTTGGTGCTGCAGGGCCCCGCCCCTCCTCCTACCAGCCTCCTGTACTATGGCAGTGAGTCCTCTGGGGGTTTTTGTTTGATTGTTTGTTTGTTTTGGTACTAGGGATTGAACCCAGGGATATTGTACCTCTAAGCTACACCCCCAGCCCTTTTTATGTTTTATTTTGAAACAGGGTCTCACTAAGTTGTTGAGGACCTCACTAAGTCACTGAGGCTGGCCTCAAATCTGCAATCCTCCTGTCTCAGCCTCCCAAGTATTGGAATTACAGGCATGTGCTATGGCACCCAGCTCTGTCCCCATCTCAGAGTCTCAGGTGGGATAACGTGTCCTGAGCCGCCCCCTGCTGGGGAGATGGAGATTTGAACTCAGGTGTGTTGGCTCAAGACGCTTCTAGGGGGAAACTTCATCTTCTTTCAGGCTAGCAGGATGGAGATAGGCCCAATCCTGAGGCCGGGCAAGGCCTTGGCCAGGGCCTGGAGCGCAGCAAGGACGCCGTGCCCACTGGGGGGCAGTGCACTTCTCACGGCTTGTCTTCGATTCCTGGGAAGATCCCCTAAATGGACAGCTCCACTCAATTATTCCCCACCCCAAGTGAGAAGCCGAGAGGGTGAATGAGCCAGTCTCTCCGTGCTCCAGGAGAAGGTGGAAGCAACTGCAGGCAAACAAGGTATTCCTCGTCCCACTGACACAGGGGTGCAGGGAGCGTGGCCACCACCTCCCTCTTGCTGACAGATCTGCCCCCTGCGCTGGGAGCCACACCCCTGCCCCGCCGGTGCGCTCCACGAGCCCGTTCCCACCTCTGCTGGCCACCACAATCAGCTCTGGAGCTGGAGCATGCCCAAACTCAGACACAAGACTCTACTGGCCTGGGAGGCTGGCCTGGAAAAGGATGACCACTGGAGCCGGCATGAGGCCTCCCCGGGAATTTACGGGGACTTGGGGAAGAGCTATCAAGTATCAGGGACTTAAGGTAGTGGTGCCGACAATAGAGTTTATTTTTCTGTCTTAGGAAAGAGTCTGAAGTTAGGAGTCCAGGAGCTTAGCGTTGTTGGGGCTGATGTAGTGATTAATTTTTTTCTCTTGACCTTCCCACCGTGGTTGAAGATGGCACCATGTTGTGTTCAGGGCCAGGTAAAGCCGGAGGGCGGAGCCAGCCACATCTGCCCCTGCGACGTCTCCCAAGTGGCTGCCCAGTTGCCCGAGAGGCAGAAAGCAGGACATTTGGCCACGCGCCTCTGCAGCTACAGGAGGCCGGTGGGAATGGGCACTCGAGGTGCCTTTCCCCTCAGGTCTTGCCCTCCGAGTGGGAGGGGGACAGGAAGCCTGGCACTGCAGGGGCCCTCCTGCCGCAGGACAGAGGGTCCATCCTGGTGGTGCCTGAGGCTGCAATTGTAGACTGTGTCTGTTACATGAGCAAAATAATAAGTCAGAATTACAGGTATGTAGCCGAGCGTGGTGGCACCTGCCTGTAATCCAGTACTTGGGAGACTGAGACAGGAGGATTGCAGGTTCGCAGACAGCCTTAGTGAGGTCCTTCACAACTTAGTAAGACCCTGTTTCAAAATAAAAAGTAAAAAATAGGAATGGTGTATAACTCAGAAGTAGGTTCAATCCTTACCTCTGCAGTCGGGATTGTGGCCCCTGGGTTCAATCCAGTGCTACATCAAAGGTGAGTGATTTTTTGTGCTTCAGCCCACCTGAGCTGGACTTTACCTCTTTCTCTTTGTAAGAGAGGCCTGGCAGTGGGGGTGACAGCCCTAGAGGCTTGGAAGCAGGCCACCTAGGTCCCAATCCTGGTTCTGCTTTTGGTCAAGATATTTCATCTCTGGCTCCCAATGTTCAATCTGTAAAATGGGCTATTGTGTGGCATGTGTCAGGGACAGCCTGGGCAACCGCCCTCCTTCTCCTCCTCCTCCCTCCTCCCTCCTCCCCTTCCCCCTTCTCCTCCCCTTCCCCTTTCTCTTCCTCCTCCTCCTTCTTCTCCTCCTCCTCCCCCTCCCCCCCCTTCCTCCTCTGATTGCTCACTGGCTCACATGAAGATTGGCAGGTGCTGGAGGTGAAAGGTGAGCCTCGTTTGCCATGGCATTCCTGACAATCTCTTCAATGCTTATTTGCCATCCTGCCCTTCTTTCATTAAGCTTTTGTTGAAAACTTTTGCCCCTAATTTATTTTTCTTATTGAATTTTGAGATTTCTTTACATATTCTAGATATAAATCCTTTATCAGATAAGTGTTTTGCAAATATTTCCTTCTAGTGTGTGGCTTTTTTTATTATCTTACTAGTGTCTTCAGAAGAATAAAAATAATTAATGTTGATGACATTTGTTAATCTTTTCTCTTATGATTTATGTGTCCTATCTAAGAAATCATGGCTTATATTGTGTGTGTGTGTGTGTGAGTGTGTGTGTGTGTGTGTGTGTGTGTGTGTGTGTGTGTGTGTGTTACTGGAGATTAAACCCAGGGGCATTCTATCTCTGAGCTACACCCCCAGGTCTATTTTATTTTTTATTTTGAAACAGGGTCTCACTAAGTTGCTAAGGCTGGCCACAAACCTGTGATCCTCCTGTCTCAGCCTCCCAAGTTTAGGCATGTGCCACTATGTCTGGCTCAACCCTCTCACTTCTAAGAACTCTGATATTCCAGCCTATGAACTTGTTATAGCTTCCTGTTGCATTGTGGAGAAGGAAGTTCCAAGTAGAGAGCTGCTAAATTCCCAGATTGGATCTATGGGAAACGTTGAGTTCCAACGACAGTTCTTCAGAAAAGCCCCCTTGCTGATCCTGTCAAAATGGCACACACACATCTTCCACCCCATTTGTTCCCACGATGGCTGTAAGGGGTCAGTATCCCCCCACACACTTGACTGGGGAGGAAAGTGAGGCTCAGCGCCTTGCCCGAGGTTCACAGCCAGTAGCTGGAGTGCGAAGGAAAGATCTGGAGGCACCGTGACAGTGCCGGCTAGGGGCACCCCAAGCCAGGGCCCAAAGTGGCAAACGCTTTCATTTCTCACCCCTCGGGGTTGACCAGGCTGTTCCCCTGGTCTGGGCCAGCTCAGCCAGGCTGGCCTCGTGAGTGGGTCTGGGCTTGGTTCAGTGTCTGCCAGGTTGGCAGAATGGCACGGTGGCGTGGGTCTCGCCCTCCAGCAGGCCAGCCCCATGTGTTTTACAGTAGCCACAGAATCCCAAGTAGGCAGGAGAGAAAGCCCAGTGCATGAGCTCTTTCAAAATCACTGCTCACCTGGCATTTGCAAATGTCCTACTGGACCAAGCAAGCCACAGGGCCACAGCCAGATCTAGGGGGAGGAGAGTGGGCATTGCACAGGAGCTTCTTGCAGGGACAGGAAGATCTGGGGCCAGGCTTCAGTCACCCACAGAAGCAAACCCAGTGTCTAGCAATAGCAAATCCTAGCAGTGCCCAGTGGAGGAGTCTACCACCATTAACATGTGCATATAGAAGGATGCTTGGCTGAGAAAAGCAGTTCATAATAAATCAGATAGGAACCAGGGATTATGGTACACACCTGTAATCCCAGAACTTGGGAGGCTGAGACATGAGGATTGCAGGTTCATGGCTAACCTCAGTAACCTAGCGAGACTCTCTGCAACTTAGAGAGGGCCTGATTCAAAATAAAAAATAAAACAAGGCTGGAGGTGTGGCTTAGTGGTAGAATGTTCCTGGATTCAATCACTAGTATGCATGTACACACACACACACACACATTCTCATGCTCGCTCTCTCTCTCTCTCTCTCTCCGCTCCCCCTCTCTCTGGAAAAACAGGCTACAAAATCATGTGCACCCTTTCCTGGCCAGCAGTTTGGTATAAAAGCAAGCATTAGCATTCGCATTAGCATTAGCTTGGCATTGCTAAGCAATGACAGAGTGCAGAGCAGAGGAACCCTGGTGCCTCCAGGTGGGAGGTAACCCCAGCAGACACTCAGAATCATACGGGGCAACAAATACACCCCACGGCCCAGGAGGACGCTTTTTGCTTTGTCCCTAGAGAAGTAGGACCTTGCTTACGAGACAAGCAGTCCTGGGCAGAGAGCTACAGCAGCATCGTTAGGAATAACAAAAGAATTGAGCAAACCCAAAGAACCATCTGCCAAGGGCCAGAAAAATAAATAGTGGGATAATTATATGCTGCGATGTGGCACAGCAGCAGAAAGAAAATGACTTTGGCCACAAGGTCTCCGTTTAATTTAGATAGATCTGGAAAGCATGGAGGACGAGCAGAACACAGCGTCCGGCGTCAGAGCATAGATCGAAGTTTTATTTTTAATTTTTATTTTTATTTATTTTATTTTATTTTTTGCAGTACTAGGGATGGAACTCAAGGTCATTCTACCTCTGAACTACACCCCTAGCCCTATTTTTAATTCTTTATTTTGAAACAGGGTCTCACAATGTTTCAGAGGGCCTCACTAATTAGGTAGCTGAGGCTAGCCTCGAACCTGCCATCCTCCTGTCTCCACCTCCCAAGTACTGGGATTCCAAGTGTAGATTGAAGTTTTGAAAACACAAAAATATGATGCCCTGTTTGCATATACCTACATGTATCTGTAAGCGGGGAGGGAGAGAAATGAGATTAGGAAGGAGTTAGGAGGGATACCAACATTACCTGTGATATTTTCTTTCTTTCCAAATTTAGGAAAAATGTGGACATGTGCTCATTTAGGACAATGGCTAGATGGGGGTGTATCTTGTACAATTGTGATTTTTTCCCAACAGATAAATCCAAAATAAGTAAAATAAAATAAAAGTGGTTATGAGGCTGTGTGTGTGTGTGTGTGTGTGTGTGTGTGTGTGTGTGTGTGTTTGCTAGAAAAACACAAGCATCCATACGTGGAGGGAAAACCTCCATGGCATTAGCTGTGGTTTCCCCTCCAACTGGCGAGAGCATAGGCGGCGGTCATTTTCTCCCTCTTGCCAATATGTATTTTCTGACTTTTCTACGAGGGACATGCCGTGCTTGTTTAATAAAAACAAACAAAACACAGAGGGGCCTGTTGGTTCTCTGGGTCACAGGCTCCTCTGGGCCTCCACAGGGTCCCAGGTTCCAAAATAGATCTGCCCTCCAACCCAGCAGGCTCATTCCTCATGTCCCACAGCGAGTGCCAGGGGCAGGCTCGGCGACGGCCCTGCTCCCCAGGCCTGAGAAAGAATGGGCATGGCTGGTGGCCTGGGCTGGGCACGGCCAAGAGGACACATGCCTTCTACCCTCGGAGGCAGCAAAGCCAGCATGATTCCATTGTTCAGAGGGGGAAACTGAGGCCAGAAGGAAAGCCTGGAAAAAGCCAGTGTGTTAGCCGCAGAGGTGGCTGCATTTGAGGCCCATCCGGTGAACTGGTGCTGATGTGCTGGGTGACCGAGGACAAATCCCAGTGCATTTCTGGGACATTTCCTTTGTCAGCCCCCATGGAAATAATCCTACCTCCTACTGCACCTTTAAGTTATCACAGGGTCTAAAGGACATTTTGGTGCGCAGAGATCCTGGGTCTTTCCAGTGATAGCAAGGATAATAACAACATCTCCCATCTCTGGAAAGCTTGAGCACCGAACCCCTGGACAGCATGTTCCTATGCTGTCCTCCTGTGGTCAACTGTGTGCTCCCCAAGCGGCCGCAGTGTACCTCCCATCCCACGTGCTCTCCTGGACATGTGCAGAGGCTGATGTAGTTGTCCTGGCGACAGCCCCAGCTGAGGTCTCAGATGCATCAACAGAAAAGCTCCTGCTGTGAGACAGGCGTCACCATGGTTTTAACCAGCAAAAGTTGGGGTGCTTTGTGTCACCACGTTGGTAAGTGGGAGGCTCCACGATTGTCTTGCCAGGAGGGATTGTTCTCCTCACTTTGTAGATGAAGAAACTGAGTCTCATCTGCTAAAGCAGAATCAAGATTTGGGTCCAGGAATACAGGATGGGGCTCCCGAGCTCTGGGCCCGGGTCACAGGGTGACACCAAAGCCCAGCTCAGGGTGGAACTTACAGGCAAGTGACAGACCGTTGGTGTGGGTAGAAAGACTCAGAGGGACACTGGTGCTTATTGCATCAGATTCACCTGTGGCTTCCCAGGGGAACCCCAGATGGTCCTGCAGGGCTATTATCTGCCCCAGAGCTTTCTGCCAGGAAGTAACCACACACCCATCAGCAACCTGGGAGACGGCCACATACTGTCCTCAGAACATGAACAGCTCCATTCAGGAGACCTGGGTCTGTTTCAAGATGCCCAGTTTCCAACCTTTGAAGGGAAGGGGGCGGGGTGTATGCTGGACTGTGGGGACATGGGGACGACAGCTGGCGGTGGGTTGCAGGCTGGTGATAGACCTCTTCTTTTGAATCCAGACACTCAAGGAGCCCAAATTGGCAAGTGCGGCCCATTTTCCCACCCTCCATTTCCAGGAGTGGGAATGAGTTCTCCCAGGAAGAGAGATTCCTGTGTGCCGCCGTGGGCAGCGGCCTCCCTCTGTGGGCATCCGTCCCCTCATGAGCACCCCAGTCACCCAAGGCTCCCCTGGCTCATGAGGAAGTGGGTTCACATGGCGAGTGGCCAGGACAGGCGAAGCTTTGTGCACACCAACATGCCCCACGCTGGCCACTCGCCCCACACTCAGTCCCTTGGGGTCCCAGGAGCTCCAGGCCTCACAGAGGAGCTCCAGGCCTCCTCACGCACGGCCTCGCCTGATCAACCAGAGTCCCCACCTCACCGGCTGCAGTAGTCAGTTCGGGAATGGCCATGTGACCCGTGCTGGGACTCTCCCCAAAGCTATCAGGAAAGACACATTCCACGGGGGGCGGGGGCTGAATTGAAGGATTGCAGCTGCTGCCATTAACGCTGATAGAGATAGTGCTTGGAGCTGTCAGAGGAAAATGAGCCTAGAAGAAAAAAACTCCCAGCGTTATTTAAACACCTAGATCCAGCCATATTGGAAGCCAGACCCTCGAACAATTCCGTTACATTGACCAGTAAGCTCTCGTTTTGGCCAAGCTATTTGAACAGTCTTCAGATGGTTATAAATACACTCTCCATGCTCTGTCTCTGGTAGCAACAGACTAGCAGAGTGAAAACAAATCTGGGGGTTGGGGTTTTTCTCAGGATTTGGAGACATGACACTCAGATAGAAATGCCTGTCGCCCCTGGAGAGGAAAAGGTGACAACTTGAGCCTCTGCTCTGGGACTGCAGCTCCAGCTCCCACCCAAGAGCTGGGATTGTTCACTCAACAAACACTTGTGCAAATTTCTGCAAGCGTGACCATCGGGTGGGCTACGGGTACAAAATGGAAAGTGCGGTCTAGAAGAGGAGGGGGCTGACTAGAGCCTTAAGAACACAGGTGAGAACTCTGATGACACACACTGGCAGGGCCCCGGGATCCAGTGGTAGAGGCCCTCTTCCCACTGAAGCAGAAGACAGATGAGAGAAGGCTTCCTGGAGAAGGTGGTCCAGGTGGACACAGGTGAGAAGCATTTAGCAAGCAGAAGTTTTTGTAAGAACACAAGCCTCGATGCCTCAGATAGCAGAGAACATGTGCAAACGGAGCCAGACCCCACACTACCAGGTGCAAAGTCCCAAGGACAGCGGCGAGGTTGGAGGCCAGATCCCACAGGTAGTTGTGAAGCGCAGAAAGAGTTAGGAATTTGCAACAGAGGAGCTCTGAGCAAAGAAATCAGGGGCTGGGCTCATGTCTTAGAAAAATCACTCTGAGCCCGGTGTGGTGGCACATCCCTGTAATCTCAGTACTACTTGGGAGGCTGAGGAGGATCACAGGTTTGAGACCAGCCTCAGCAACTTAGCAAGGCCCTGTTAAAAAAAAAATAGATGAACAATATAAAATAGGGTCATAGCTGAGAAGTAGAATGCCCTGGGTCCAATCCCCAGTACTAAAAAAAAAAAAAAAGAAAATGCCAGGTATAGTGGCGCACACTTGTAATCCCAGCATTTGGGAGGCTGAGACCGGATGATCTGGGTTCGTGGCCAGCCTCAGCTACCTAGTGAAGCACTCTATAACTTAGTGAGATCTGGTTTCAAAATAAAGAATAAAAAATAGGGCTGGAGGTATAGCTCAGGGGTAGAATGCCCCTGAATTCAGTCCCCAGTACCGCAAGAAAAGAAAAGAATCACTCCAGCTGCAGGATCAGAGGTGGATTAGGGAGCCTCAGCTTGAAGTGCTTCTCTCCTTAGCAAGAGACAAAGCACCTTGGGCTACAGGAGTGACAGTGGGGTGTCCTCATCTGCTCGGGCTGAGTGCCTAGATACAACAGCAGTCTACTGCTCACGTCCTGGAGCCTGTGAGTCCGTGGTTAAGGCCCCGCCGGGGCCCTGAGGGTGTGGGTCCAGCGCAGAGCCACTGTCGGCTCCATAGAGAGCCCGTGTTTGCAGTGTCCTCCCGTGGCAGAAGGGAAGGGCAGTCTCTTTCACAGGACGGCCGCTCCTGTGACCTACTCACCTTCAAAGGCCACCTTCTAACACATCACTTTGGGGATTAGGTGTTAGCATATGAATTTGGAGGGACGCAGCCATTCTGGCTCTGGCAGGGGGAATAATGGCATCTGCCACTTAATTGAGCACACACTGCGTGCCGGGCTCCGTGCTAACCTCTGGACAGGGATCAGCCTTTTAACCATTTAACATCATCAGGAGAAGGGACTGAGGGACGGAAGGAGGGTGAGCAGCTTGGACAAGGCCATGCACGAGAGGAGGCAAAGCCAGAATCCCAGTCCAGACAGGCGTCCTGCGGGCCGCCCTGAACAGGGAGGAGGGAAGAGGGAAGAGGTATTTAGAGGGTCACACTGGAAGCCGGGGCGGGGTAGGGGAGGAGGGAGCTCATGTCTTCCAGGCAGGACCAGCTGCACCATCTTTGGGGCCCAGTGCAGAATGCAGTGCTGTGCCCTTGGTTCAATATTTACTAAGCATTTTATGACAGTGATAGAGCATTAAACCAAGCATGGAGGAAATGCCACCGGGTAAGTTCTGAAGTTGGGTCATGAAAAGTGATACGATTTCCAACTGGATCCCTGGGGACATTCACCTTGGCAGCCCTCGGTGGCCTCATGAGAAGCCTGGCTCTCAAAGCCATCTTGCCGCCGACACCACTCAAGAGCCAAGGGGCTGCCCAGGTGAGGGAGAAAGCCTTCAGATGACCCTGGCTTGGCCACCATCAGATGTAATGTCATGAAAGATCCTAGCACAACTGCCCAGCTGAGCTCCTCCAGAACTCCTGACCCATAAACACCCTGAAAGACAATAAGTTGTTATTTTGTTTAAAGCCACTAAGCATTGGGGTGATTTGTGAGCAGCCATAGAAACTGAAACAATGATAAAATGAATGGTAAGTGTGGGTGGACAGAGAAAGTAGCATGTGCAAAGGCCCTGGGGTGAGGGTGCAGTGCTGAAATGAAGGTGAAGAGGTAAGCAGTGCCGACTTGGAGGCTTTTCAGCCCTGGGCAGGGCCCAAGCAGGCAGGAAAGCCTCCAAGCTGTCCACCAGACACAGCGCTCTTCTTTGGGTCCTGCCTAGGTTTCTTCTGTGAGGGATAAATCAGTGTCCTCTCCTGTGTGAAGAGTCATTAGTATGATTCTGAGCCATGTCTATTTAAGGAGGAACACCACATTTCATTAATTCATTCATACATTTGCTCATGTATTCTCTCCATCAAGATTAGATACATCACTGAACATGTGGCACACACTCATAATCCCAGTACTTGGGAGGCTGAGACAGGAGGATCACAGGTTCAAGGACAGCCTTAGAGACTTGAGATCCTGTTTCAAAAGAAAAATAAAATAGATCTGAGGGTTTAGCTCAGAAGTAGAATGCCTCTGGGTTCAATCCCCAGA
The DNA here is from genome assembly GCA_004027655.1 of Graphiurus murinus. Classification (NCBI taxonomy): domain Eukaryota; kingdom Metazoa; phylum Chordata; class Mammalia; order Rodentia; family Gliridae; genus Graphiurus; species Graphiurus murinus. The sequence goes on from PVLC010000667.1 coordinate 38,337, forward strand.
ATAAAATAAAATAATTTTTAAAAAAAGATCAAACGTATCTCTTGTGCCGAGTTCCTCCCACTGTCGTGTGGGAGCCATGCCGTGGCCCCTAGGAGGTTGACACTGTCTCCTGGGCACAGACGCAGAGCCCAGGGGGGTCGATGGGAGGCTGGGGGTGGGCAGCAAAGCCTCCTTCCCCTGGCTCAGTGTTCTCTCTTTTAAAACGTGGAGGGTAAAAAAGCAGGCCTCGGTGTTGGGGTGTCAAGCTGCCGGTCCCCAGGACTGATGCCGGCTGCCGCTGGCTCTGGCTCACCCGCCCAGGTGATGGGTGTGCTCTGGACCCACAGCGCAGCGGCTTCCGGCTCTCACAGCCTCCTCTGCAGTGGAGGGAACAGAGACAGCCAGCACTGACTGCTGAGCCAGGGGCGCACGGGAGGCCCAGCACTGGGCCGCCGTCACCATCTGCTGCTCCTCTTCCTACCAGAGCCCCCACCTGGGTTAGTGTCCCAGGCCCTAGTTCACCACTGCCCGTCAGCAACCTGCTCCAGTCAAAACTTCAGCAGGATTTGCGGGGGAAAAGGAAAGAAACAATACCCAACAGCTGGATTCAAGCCCTCTCTCTCTCTCTCTCTCTCTCTCTCTCTCTCTCTCTCTCTCTCTCTCTCTCTCTCTCAAAACAACAAGGAGGAAAGCTGGACTGGCCCAGAACCAGCCCAGGGCGCGGGGCCTGTTCTGCCCAGCCACCAGGGTCCCAAGGACAAATCTCTACTCTCTGAGGTTGCACACCAGTCACTGGAGGAGGGAGACACACAATAATAAAGTAGAAAAGATTTGTGTTCACTAGGTGCCCGCGCTGATTGGACTCATTTGATGTTCATGTGCTAGGAAGTGGGGGGTGTTATTCTGATGCTAGAGGAGACCAAGTCACCGAGAAGCTCAGTGACTTACCCAGAGTCACACAGCTGGCCCGTTGGTGGAGCCGGGTTTTGGATGAGCACGCTGAAAATTCCTCAGTCTCTGCTGACTCATACACACTCCCCACTGAGAGGTGGGGGTGCTCTGGCTTACAGATTAGGGTGTACACAGAGATAAAGCTTCCCACTCAAGGTCTCCCAGCCAGTAGTGGGGGAACAGAATTTAGGGCGAGTCGCCTCCAGCTCTGGGTGGCGGGCCAGGATACTGCTGCACCCCAAGTTCCTCTTCTCATGATCCACGGCCCCAGTTCAGTCACAGGCAGTCCTGCTGGGACAACCTACCCCAGGACATGACAACTTCTTATTACTGTCACAGCAACCGAGCCTGGGCCACCCAGGGCATAACATCACCCATCAAGGGAGAAGTGAGGATGGAGCCAGCGCCCGGCGGCTCCAGTCTTGGAAGGATTTTCTGTGTCTCTAAAAGCAAACTGGACTTTCTGCCTCCATCCAGCCTCACCCTGCCCGTTTTCTGTCTCTGGAGTGACTCGATTGTGTTCCAAGAGTTATATTGGGATGCTCTCCTAGAAATCAATGCCAGAGGGCGGTGATTTCTCTTCCTCGGTCCTTGCTTCCCAAGAGAAAGATTTCAGACAGAAAGTACGAACAGGGGAACCTTGAGGTTCATTTGGGGAAGAGGGGTGCAGTGTAAGAGAAGGCTGTGATAAAGGGGTACACTCCAGAGGGAGAGTCTGGAGCAGGCCGCTTCCCAGAGTAGAAAACAACGGAGTTCTCCCCGTGGAGGCCCGTGTCCCCTCAGACGCGCCTTCCGTGCATGTGTGTATTTGGGTTGGTCCTTTGTCCTTTCTCCCAGCATGTTTCATTGTCTGCGCCAATTCACATGTTGGAAAATTTCCCATCTGTGCTAAGTGAACGTGTGTGTGTGTGTGTGTTGTGGGGGGTCTAAAGCAGTGACCGTCAGGGGCCACCTTTGGCTGAGCTGGGAAGTTTACCTTCCAACATCCTCTTCTGGGGGCTAGCTTAATTTCCCCTCAGGTCCATGCCGATCTTGTCCTGACCTGTCCACTTCTCCCCAGCTGCCTAACAGAAGCACTGACATGGAACCAGTGGGGGAGGTGGCGAGGTTGGGAAGGGGGAGGAAGGGGCTGAAACTTGAGAGCCCAGCCTTGGGGGGCGGGGGGGGGGGATGGAAGAAAGCTCAGAGGCGTGTGGTCACGAAGCCAGCACGTCCAGGTTCCGTACTTGTGTGCGTGTGCTTGTGTGCCCCCCCCCGCCCCCGCCTTCTGCAGGAACGCCAGACCCCCACTGGACAACAAGGGGTCTCAGAGGCGAGGTGGGGAGAGCAGGGCTGGTGCAGGCGAGCGGGAGGCGGCAGGAAGGGACAGCGAGGGGACGGAACGAGGGGACCCTGGGGGTGGGAGCGGGAGGCGAGGCCAGCAGAGGAAGCCCAGCAGCTGTGCGCCTGCAGTAAGTATAAATAGCCGCCAGCCAGAGCTCGGCCAGACTGGGGTTGGAGGCCCGTCCATCCTGGCCACGCAGCACCAGCAGCGGACACCCCTCGCCGCTGCCGCATCCCTGGATGCTCCCTCAGCCAGCCATGCTGCTGGGCGGCCTCGTCCTCATGGTGACCACCATGACGGCGGCCCAACGGAGAGGACACGAGGTGGGCGGGCAGCGCCGGACCTACCGGGTCCAGCACGGCCAGTGCCGCTACACCTTCCTGCTGCCCGAGCCTGAGCCCTGCTCGCCCGAGCCCGAGGCCTTTGGGGGTCCCAACAGCCTCCAGAGAGACGCCCCGGCAGCGGGGCTGAACCTGGGGGAGTGGCGAGCCCAGCGCGTGCGGCAGCTGGAGAAGATGCTGGAGAACAACACGCAGCGGCTGCAGAAGGTAAGGGCTGGGCTGCGGGGGCGGGGCCCTGCGGGTCGTCCCTGACCAGCAGGTGGGGAGCCCACCCCAGACGCCTTCCCAGACTCCAATTGTTTAGACTGGGATCAGAGGCCCAGAGAAGGGCAGGGATGGGCCTGAGGCCACACAGCATCAGAACAGCAAACCAGGCTGCTCACCCCCTTCCATGCATCAGAAGCGTGTTGGGCACTGACGGCACCCCAGGCCGTCCTAGGTGCTGGACATAAAGCAGTGAGCAGACCAGCATGTCTCCTGGACAGCAGGGCGGAGGTGAAGGAGAGATCTGCTACACGAGCTGGTAACCCAGAATGAAGACAGGGGACAGGCCACATTGTGGCCAGGGCTGGCTATTTGAGGTCAGATCATTCAAGATGACATCTTGGGAGGAGGTGACATTTGAAGGAGGTGTCTGCGGGGAACATGGCTGGCAGGGGATTAGCAGGTGCCAGGGCCATGAGGGGAAGGCTGGAGCCGAGGGGGAGGGGGTACAGCAGGATCTGGAGGTGAGGGCAGGATAGGCCACTAGAAGGACTTTGGCTTTTGCTCTGAGTGCCACGGGGGCCGTGAGACATCCCTGGTTTGATTGTAACAGAATAGACTATGGGCCTGGGGTGGACACTGGATGCCCAAGGAGGAGGACGGGGTGGGAGGCAGATTCTGGCATCTTCTGAAGGAGGAGAAATGGGCTCTGCTGATGAACTGGATGTAGAGCAGCAGGGACCAGGCGATGTGGCTTGGATCTCCTGCATTCTCCCGTTCTTCAGCAAATGCTGAGCACCTGGTGTGTATGCCAGGCAAAGGCACTGGGTGAGGAGGTGGCCCAGGCTGGCTCTGCTCTGGGCGGTGTGGGTGGGGGAGACCTGGCATCCACAATGTGGCTGGCTCGAGCCCCTAGGTAGAAGCTACCAAGGAAAAGAAGTGGGCCGGGGGACAGTCGGTGGAGGAAGTAGGCTGATCCACAGTCTCGGAATGTGTTAAACCACAGCCTCCATAGGCAGCGAGGCGGGGTGGGCATGGATACCCCCAACATGCCTCTCACTGTCCTGCTTTGCGAGTTCTTTAAACCATGCACCTAATCAGGAGACAGTGTTTGCTCCCCCATTCATGCATGTTTGCTGGCAGTTATGCACATGCATGCCTATCGACAGCATGCATGTGTGGTATGGCAAATGGAAATGGTATTTATTTATTTATTGACCTATTCACTTATTTATTCATTTAGTTGTACTGGGGACTGAGTGCAGGAGCATTCTACCTCTGATTTATACCCCCAGTCCTATTTTATTTTTTATTTGGAAACAGGGTTTCACTAAGTTATGGAGGGCCTTGCTAAGTTGCTGAGGCTGGCTTTGAACCTATGATCCTCCTATCTTAGCCTCCCAAGTGCCGGATTACAGGCCTGTGCCACCACATCTGGCTAATTTTTATTTTGAAACAGGGTCTCGCTAAGTTGTGAAAAGCCTCACTATGTTACTGAGGGTGGCCTTGAACCTGCGATCCTCCTGTCTCAAGTACTGGAATTACAGGGATGCACCACCACACCTGGCTTGAAGATGGCACTTTAAAAAGCTGACACAAAACTATAAATGGAAGTTCTGGGGTTTTCTCCTATTTTCTAAAGGACTGTTTTGCACACACTCTGGGTTGATCCATCCCCAAGCTTGTGTCTCAGGGATCTGACCCCATGTTTGTCCACACACTCTTGTACACACTCAGGAACCTTCACATCTGACCCCCGCCCCTGCTCCCGGTCCTCCTGCAGGTCCTTCCTGCCCCTCCACTCCCTGCCCTGAAGTGCTTCACCCTGATGCCCTGGAACACTTGCGTGCCCAGAAGGCACTCCTGCCTCCTGGCAGACTGAAGCCTGGGTACCTGTCCTGGGCTGCTCTAGCCACAGCTCATGAGGCATCCCAAGCCTCCCCTCCTTCTCCAGCCCTGTGGCCACCCCGTCCTCTCCCCAGACAGAGCCTCCTGCTTTAACGAGAAGGGGCAGCTGAGGGCCCCACCAGGCTCTCCCTCCAGGCTCAGAGGGATGGAGAGCCAGTCTTCCTCCAGGCCATTGGCTTCCTCAGCCCCTCCACCTCCTCAAAGCAGGAGCCCTTGTCTCCAAGGACTGGGACCCAGACCTCTCTGCTGGTCCCCCACCCCCCACTTAACCACATCCAAACTTCTCCCATGTTAAAGATAAAGAGGAAGAGGAGGAGGAATGGGAAGAGGAGAGGCGAGAACAGCCTCTCCAGGAGCTTTGCCTCCTCTTCCGCACTTCCCAATCCCTCTGTGTCCCAAGGTCACCTCCGAGGCCCAGGACCCAGTGGCCACAGCCCAGCCTCCATTTTACGTGATCTCTGGTCACTGACACCATCCTCCTAGGACCTGTCTGCATCGCCAGTCCTTACCCACAAAACACACTGACTCCGACACTTTCCCTCCCACCGTGGCCCCCACCTGCCCCAGCCACCTCTGTATCCCACCTGCCACCACCCTGGGCTCCCGGTTTCCACCCTGGTCCCAGTCTTCACTTGGCAGACAAAGGGGTCCCCATTAAAACTGAGTTGCTGGCCTCTTCCCAGGGCTCTCAGCTTACCAGAATAAAAGTAAAAATCCTAGTCGGGCATAGTGGCACACACCTGTTCTCCCAGTACTTGAGAGGCTGAGAGGAGGATCTCAGGTTCGAGGCCAGCCTCAGAAACTTAGCAGGACTCTCAGCAACTTAGAAAAATCCAATTTCAAAATAAAAAATTAAAGACCTGGGGGTGTAGCTCAGAGATAGAATGCCCTCTGGATTCAGTTGAAAGAAAGAAGGAAGGAATGAAGGAAGGAAGGAAGGAAGGAAAGAAGGAAGGAAGGAAGGAAGGAAGGAAGGAAGGAAGGAAGGAAGGAAGGAAGGAAGGAAGGAGAGAGAGAGAGAGAAAGGGGAAAAAAAGGTGAAAGTCCTTCCTCCCAGGGACACTGCTCTTGCCCCTGATGGCCTCCTTCAGGTATCAGCTCCAATGTCACCACCTGAAAGCAGTTGTCCCTGTTCCCGTTTGTAAGCCACCATCCTCCACACCCTTGCCCCTCCCCCAGCTCTGTGCAATGGTTTCTGAACCCTTCATCCACCATTCTTTTTTTTTTTCTTTTTGGGGTACTGGGGATTGAACTCAGGGGCATTTACCTCCAAGCTACACCCCCAGCCCTATTCTTAATTCTTTATTTTGAAACAGGGTCTCACTAAGTTGCGAAGGGCTGAGGCTGGCCGCAAACCTGGATCCTCCGGTCTCAGCCTCCCAAATGCTGGGATGACAAGTGTGCGCCACCACGTCCGGCTTATCTGCCATTCTTAAGAGCATGTATTGTGGTCTGTGAGCACTGAGGGGGCAGGGACCACTTCTGCTGTGTTCTCTACTGGGATCCCAGGACCTTCAACGGTGCCTGCCACAGGGGAGGCTCATGAAAGCCTCTGTTGAGGGCAGTGCAGGGACGTACTCCCATCTCTGGGTCTGATGTGAACTCAGGCTGGCTGGACTCCCGCCTCAGTGCTCTTCTGCCCCACAGAGCTCATGGTGACAAGAACCCTCCCCATGATCGCCACTGACTGGCATTTGATGGGATCCTCAGTCCCAAACTCAGGATCCAGCCTGCCCTGCAAGATGTCTCCCCTGCCCCGAGAACCCGTGGTGCCTCAGTGCCAGAACGCCTGAGACTCGGCTCCTCCCGCCCCGTACCTACCTCGGGGTCGCGCCACCCGACAGGTTGCCTGCAGCCCTGGGGGTCGCTTTTGCTCCCGCCTTGGCCCCCGGCAGCAGGTCTAGTCCGTCCTCCTGGTTCCCCTTGGTCTCCTACAAAGTCTCCCTTGGAGTCTCCGGGTGCCTGGTGCTGGGGACACAGAGCAGCACTGGGGTCAGGAGGCTGCCAGGCCGGACTCCAGCCTGTGGTGGAGTGTCCTCTCTCTGTGTCCACTGAGGTTGGCCATCCTGGGGAGGGTTCACGTCACCATGAGCTCTGTGGGGCTGAAGAGCACTCAGACAGGAGTCCAGCCAGCCTGAGTTCACATCAGACCCAGCCCTCACTTGCCACGTGCCACAGGTGAGCGAGTCTCACGTGCAGAACAGAGAAGTCACAGCCGGGACCTGCGGAGACCGTCAGGCACCACCTCAGCCTGGCCTGGCCCCACGTTCTAAAGGCCGGCTAGCTCACTGGGCAGGAATGCAGGCTTCTATCCAACTCAGCATGGCCCGTTTGAGCTCTGCACCTCTGAGCTCTGGTGTAGTCAGTCTCGTCAAGTCAGTCCACGGGCTGAGGGTATCCTTGGAGGTAGGAATGCCACCACTCCTGCTGGGGTTCCCGGCAGGACCCCAATCCATGCAGAGGTTTGCCATACCACCTTCTTGAGGGGCCTTGAGCTGAGCACCCCGTGCTGCTTCCTGACATTCAGGCCACTGCCAGTCGCCCCATGCCTGTGGAGCCCGCCATAAGAATGAGACCTGTTAGCCTAAGCACCCCTGGCAGTCACCCCCCTGGGTCTGCCGCCTGCTTGAGCAGCAGCGGAGCCCGGAAGGTGAGAACCCCGGCACTGGATCCCAGAAGTCAGGATTCCAGCCTCATTTCTGCCCTTTCCTAGCTGTGTGACTTGGAGCAAGTTGCTTCACTTCTCTGAACCTTGGTTTCCTCACCTACAAAATGAAGTGATAATACTACCCACCTCTGTGAAGATTTAACAAGACGATCCCCAGGAAGTCCTTGGCCTGGGGCCGGGCATACATGCTCAGGATATGCTGGCTATTTTCTTTAGGGACTTTTCCTGGAAAAAGAAACCAAGGGTCCTGCAATTTGAGAGCCCCCCCCCCAACAGATGAGACCCTTTATCACTATCATCACCATGGCCTAAAGGGCGCCTAAAGCCAGGTGTGCTGGTGCCTAAAGGGCGCCTACAGGTGTGCTGGTGCATCTCAATTTAGTGAGATTCCCAGCAACCTAGTAAGATCTTGTTTCAAAATAAAAAATAAAAAGGGCCGGGGTGAGCTGGGTGTGGTGGCACACGCTGAGACCAGAGGACCCAGGTTCTCGGCCAGCCTCAGCTGCTTAGTGAGGCCCTCCACAACTTAGTGAGACCCTGTTTCAAAATAAGGAATAAAAAATAGGGCTTGGGGTGTAGCTCAGAGGTAGAATATCCCTGGGTTCAATCCCCAGTACCACACACACACAAAAAAAGGCATGGGTGTAGTTTGAAGGTAGAATACCCCTGGGTCCATCCCTGTACCAAAACAATAATAATTAATAATAATAATAATAATAATAATAATAATAATAATAATAATAATTTTTAAAAGAGAAAAAGAAAAAGATGCCCAAGCTCTCAGTGAAATCTGTCCATCTGGGGAGAACTGGGGATACTCTGCCTGTTGTGAGCTCGTAGTGCCTACTCCTGCTCAGCTGGAGACCCCAACTCCCTTCCTGTTCCCCTGTGAATGGAGGGGGGAACTGAGGCCAGAGAGGGACAGTGACTTGCCAGAGTCACACAGCAGTGACAGCCAGCCTGGGTTCTCACTGGATTCTTTCTCCTGCCTCTGGGAGATGCCGGGCTGCAGAGTGAGGGGCGGGACTGGAGAACAAGGCCTCCCTGCTGTCTCCCAGGGAGTTTCCAAGTCCTGCATGCTGCTGGTGCCCGGGCCCTGCTCAGAGTGCTGGGGCAGGGAGCCCAGCCTCCAGCGGCTTCCTCTCCCCCTCGTCCTCCGGCTCCTCCCCCTCCTGGCTTTTCCTCTCCCTTCTCCTTTCTCCCCTCTCCCCCTCAAAAGCCCTGCCCAGTGACTCACATCTGGAGCAGCTGGGAAGGACTGCACATCAGCTCTGGGCTTTGCTCCACCCCCTCTTCTGGGTGAAAAGCTGTGGAATGTTGAGAGGCCAGGACAGATCCAGCGGGAACAGGCTTCCCGGTGGGCTGTGCTGCCCTGTGGCCAGCCCTGTGGCCTCCTGGGTCCTCTGTGGACTGGCTCCAGGACCCAGAGCCGCCCTACACTGCACCTCATCTGTGAGGTGGGAGAAGAAAGACATCTCTGCCAGACCTTGGAGGCAGGGCTGAGGGAAGAGGGCAGGTAAAGCAGCTGCCCACAGCAGGTGCTTCATGAGACCCCCTCTTGTTACTGTCCGTCCCTGTTGCCCCAGCTTTTCTGCCAGGAAATGCCACTCTCTGCCTTCTCCCCGTCTCTGCAGAATGACTCTGCAGTCCCAGGGGAGGGCAGAGCCACACCTTGCACTAGTGGCCCTCTGCTCGCTCACCTGGACTGAGCAATGGCGGCCTGGGATTCTTGCTGGATCTGTAGCTCTCCCCTTAACTGCCTCATCTCTTTCTCTCAGACCCTGGTAACCCCTAGACCACTTCTCCTGCCTCTGCCTCCCCGGGTGTCTACACTGGAGACCGTGGGCCCAAAGGCTCATGGCCAATCTCTAGCCCAGCCAAGCCGCCAGCCGGGGCCTCTCTTCCCTGCTGCACCCAGCGCCAAGCGAGGAGAGTCAGAGGATGGGCAGGGGCCTCCAGACTCTGCCCTTCCCAGGCGCTGGGGTCGGCTCCAGGCCTGGCTGGACGAGGGTCAAAAGGGCATCCAGCAGAGCCCAGTGTGGGGTCCTTGTCTAGCCCAGACTCTCCCTAACTGGCCCGGGATTCCCAGCTGTCCTGGCCTCCCCAGGCTGCCTGTAAATTCTTGGCATTTTTGGTCTTTGGTTATCCAAACAAGAAGTGAATCTTAGTTGTTGAACAAAACATCTTGGGGTTTGATTTCTTGACCTCACTGTGGGCTCCTTTCTGAGCAGTTTGGCACTGGGGGAGGGGGTGGAGGAATGGTATTATTTTTCAAAAAAAAAGAGCCTAGAAATAGTGAGTGGGTCCAGATGCCCTCAGGCCAGGAGTGCCGAGGTCGTCAGTGCCCGGGGCAGGGCTTGAGGCTGTGACAGCAGCAGGGGGCCCCTCTCAGCTTTCCCCAGAGGGACAGGTTTATTTGTTCAAGTGGCTTGGCCAGGCCATCCTGCAGGACCCGCCAGGCTTTTTCACTCCCTCCTCCCTGGCCCTAGAGCTCCTCAGGGTGGGGACGCGTAGGCAATCAGGGAGGACACAGGAGCAACCAGGCCCAAGTCTGCCCTCCAGCACACACCTCCAGCCTCAGAGAAATGTCTAGAATGGATCACCGGAGTTGCCTGGCTGGGGGCAGCGAATCATGTTCCAGGAGGTCACTGACCGCTGTGGGACCCCAAGGAAGTCACCTACCGCAAGTCAACATGCTCCCCGCCTCCCAGAGTGAGGGCAGGACAGAGAACGAAAGGAGAATTCATGCTTTGTATTTAATGAGCACTTACTGTGTGCCGCGCACTGCCCAATGTGCTTTGTGTGGATTCTCTCCTTTAATCGGCACAATGGCCCTATGAAGCTGCTCACCTGAAAAGATGGGGAAACTGAGGCTCCAGGTGGGGTGACTTGCTTAAGATCAGACAGCCTGGAAGGGCGAGGTTAGATTGAACCCCAGGCCATCTGATGCCAGGACCCCGTTCTCAGCACTTAGGTCAGTTTCCCGGCTAATACATGAGACAGGCCTACGTGGGCAAGTCCCAGACACCAGCCGGGGCCCGGGGAATGCGAAGACCCTGGCCCCGAGGGCAGGCTTCCTCAGCTGTCAGATCTTCCCTTGCTCTGGAACCCACAGCCTAAGGTTCTTCTGCCAGAGAACATTTGGCCAGAGCTTCCCAGCAGCAGAACCTTCCCCACCTGAGCGTCTCCGCTGATATCCCCGTCCCTGGGCCAGTCCCAGAGCACCGCCGGCTCCCCTGGAACCCCAGCTCCCTGCTCGCTGACTGCACCTCTCAGACAAGCATCTGGCCACCCTGGGCCTCATTTTCCTGACCTGTGAGGTGGGGACACTCATAGAAGCCACTTGGGAGGTTGCCGTGGTGATTAAATGAGTTAGTGCATGTGCAGAGATCTGTACAGCTCCGGACTCAGAGAGGCCGGGAAGGCGGCCAGAGTGGGTGGCATGGGGGGCCGCGTGGGAGTCAGGTAGCAGAGGAGTCAGCTGCAGCCTCCTACTCCCTGTCCTGTAAAGGAGCCTTTTTCTCCTCCCTGGGCCTCTGTTTCCTCATCCACAAAATGGGAATCATAATAACAAGTACTCTGGGGAGACAAAATAAGGCAAAGCCTGTAACTATCTGGTGGGGTCTATGGGTGGGCTGATGTGGGGACCTTGAAGCAAAGCCAAGCTCCCCTGGGACCAGGGAATAGAGCCTCAGAGCCTTGTGCACCCTAACTCCTGAGCCCAGGCCAAGGGGATCCCTGTTGGGAAGCTCTGCTGAGGCTGCAGATGGGCCCACAGGAGCTGGAGGAGCTGGAGAGGTGAGCCAGGAGGGCATATGGACTCAGCCCTCCTGTCCAGCAGATCCGGGTTACAGGCCCCATTCCTCCTCTTGCCAAAACCACAGCATAGTTGCTTTGCTCAACTTTTTACTTAACGTTCAGCATGCCTCATCTGTAACAAGGGTTGGTAACAGCTCCTGCCTCAGGGGGTGGCAATGAGGACTTACTGATTAAAGTGGTTAGAATAGAGTCCAGAACATAAAAAAGGGCTCAATAGGCATTTGACAAAATGGATATCACCCCATTCTTTGCAAAGACCGATGCACAGTGGCAAGGACTGCCAGGAATGTGCTTCTTCACTTCCTTCCCCTGCAACTCCCAGTAGTTACACATGGAAGGGGCAAGAGGGGACTCATCTTTTGGGCCCCATTTAAGGCTCCTGAGATCTCAAGGTCCTTGTGACACAAAGCGGCACACCAGGGTAGCTGAGCCAGAGGAGGCAAGAGCCCTGCGGCCCCTCTCCATCTTCTGAGAATCACCCACATCCAGATGACTGAGGCAGCCCCCCCGCCCTGCTCCTTCCCCAGCACCCTTCGTCTGGGGCCCCCCATCCGTGAGAAGTGAGGCTCAGAAGGCAGGACAGTCACAGACACTCAGCAAATATTGATAAGTACTTATTACGTGCCAGGCACTGTGTTAGGCTCCAAGAACAAACCAGACGGAATCCCAGCACGGATTCCAGTGGCTGTTCCTCTGTTCCTCCCAGCCCATCTGCTTGAGGGGGACCCTGAGCCCCATCTTCCAATGAGGCTGCTGCAGCTCAGAGACATAACATTGCTGGCACGGAAAGGAGAAGGCCGAGCAACGAGGGGAGCCAGCTCCTGGTCTCATGCCGGGGGAGGCATGGCCGGCCGTGCCGGGGCGGGCATGGCCAATGGGGCTCAGCACATCCTGCAGGAGGCCGGGTTGCCCCGACTCTCAGCCTGGCTCCCTGCCCACTCGCTCTGCCTGCTCTGAGCCCTGACCCAGAAGAAACGTCACAGGGTCTCTCCTGGGGAGGGGAACAGCAGAGGAAGGCTGGACCTGGCTGCTCATAGGAGACAAGACAAATAACTCGGTCTGCATCGAACCACCGGGCCAAGGCTTGATGTGGGCCAGGGGGCGGGAGGGTGCCTGGAGCAAGGCAGAGAGGGGTGGGGTCCTCGGCTATGGGGCTCACGGTCTGGAAGTCCACACAGTGTCAAGATGAGGAAACCGAGGCCCAGGGACAGCAGTGGGGAGAGGTGGCTGACCAAGCACAGGGATCGCAAATGGGAAGCAAGAGGATTTAATTTTTGCAAACTCTGGGAAAGCAGTGTGTCAGTTATCTATTGTGGCATAACAAATTGCTGTAAGCCATTTAGCAGCTTAGGATGACGACGCACATTTCTTGTCTCTCTGTTTCTGGGGGTCAGGGACTCAGGAGAGGTAGCCAGGCTGTCCTGCTACGAGCTGATTCCTGTGATGGCACTCAGGGGTCAGCTGGGGCTGGGGGTTGGTGCCAGCTGTGGGCAGGAGGCCTCAGTTCCCCTCTAGGACATAGTGGCTGACTGTCCTAAGACGAGACATTAGCCAAAATGTAATGGTCTGAATGTGAAGTCACACACTGACATTTCTGCAATATCCAATCATGACTCAGAGAGGGGGCGACAGCACAGGGGTGCAGATAGCAGGATGTGGGATCCTGGGAGTCACCCCGGAGGCTGGTGCCACAAGAAGCCTGCCCAAGTGGTTGAGTGTGGTCTTTGGAGCCCAAATGACTGCATTTTTTATTATAATTATGAATACAAACCCAGCGTGGTGGCACACTCCTTGTAATCTCAGTACTTGGGGAGCTGAAACAGAAGGATCACAAGTTTGAGGCCAGCCTCAGCAACTTGGTGAGATTCTCAGCAATTTAGTGAGACCCTGTTTCAAAATAAAAAATAAGAGGGCTGGGGGTGTGGCTCAGAGGTAGAATGCCCCTGGGTTCAGTCCCCAGTACTAAAAAGAAAAAAAAGTTAATCACACAGATGAGTGGGATTTGCTGTGATATTTCCATTCATTCAAGCGCCAGGCCCTGATCAGGTTCATGTATACGTCTATCCTCTCCCGCTCTTCGGATCCCTGTGGGTGCCCCGCTGCACTGGCAACGGGGCTCCCCTCAACGCCCCCTACCCCTTACTGCACACAGGTCTTGGCATGTCTGAAGGACTTTGTTGCATAGGTAAAAGAGTGCTGAGACTGTACCTGGTTCATTTCTAGAACTTTCCTCCTGCAAACACCCCAAGCTGGACCCCTTCCTCCCTGAACACTTCCTCCTGCCTTCCCCCACTCCACTCATCCTCCAGGCTTGGGCTGGGTGTTGGCCTTCTCTTCCCTCCTGTTCCTGTCCTGACTCCCTCTGGCTCCTCTCTGGCCTCCTTGGGCGCCACTCCCCTGCCCTCTCCCAGGTCTCCAGCAGCAGCTGGGGCCGGGTCCTGGAGGTCCAGACTTCTTTCTAGCTGCCAGGCACTGGATTCAGTGGAAATCCAGCGTTCCTTCTATAACTATTGAATGAGGACCTCCTGAGCGCCTGGCAGGGCTCCGGCGCAGGAGGCGTGGCCAGCTGTGGCTAATATTCTTGAGACAATAACAAATGACCGTGGTGGTTTCACAGGGCATGAAGGAACCAGGTGGTACGTGGCAGTCGAGAACAGTGTGGGGCTGGGGCGGGGCTTGCCTTCCACGGGGTGGTCAGGGAAGGCTTCTCAGAGGAGGTGACATGTATGAGGAGTCAGAAGGAGGCTGGCAGGAGAGGTGGGGGTGCGGATGTGTGTCGGGGTGCAAGTGGGCAGCTCCAGCTCCTGTGGCCACCTCTGCAAACTCTAAGTCCCCTCTAAACATGAAGTAGAAACCTCCAGGCACTGCCCCTCTCAAGAGCAGGACAAGCACACACCCTTGAACTTGGCAACGCTGCAGCATAGGATTTACCTCGCCGGCCTTGCAGGAGTGCTGAGGCACGAGCATACAAGAACACCACGGCAGCGGCGTTAGTGATGGCGGAAGCCAGGAGACAAGCTACATCCTAGATGAGTGGACGGTGGTGGCCATGGGGGGCTAGCTACAGCCCTTGAATAGTGAGGCCAGTCAGCTGCATGAACATGCTTCAATCTCCAAAATACGTTAAGTAAAGAGAAGCCAGGCGCAGAAGAGCGAGCCCTCGCCTTAGACCACGGGTCAGGAGGGCGGTGCGTGCTCACTGCTGGTGCATGCAGTGTCTCTGGAAGGAAACCGGGAACCTCCCTCGTGGGAGAGAGGACAGGAACCGCAGGCTAGCGCAGGGATGAAATACGTGTTTTCCACTACAATCCTTGCGGCTCCTTGGGATTTTAACAATGTGACTGTATCATTCATTCAAAACAATTAATATTATAGAAATTTACACTTATATTAAAACATACATGTGCACAAAGCCACCTGAGCTCTGACCTCTCAGATTTCCCCAGATGTGATCCAAGCCTGGCCGTTAGCTCCTGTGTCTGTCTGCCCTGTCACTTTTCTGACTGGTGCCTCAGTTGTTTCCCCACCTGTGAACAGAGGGGGTGGGGGTCGGTGCTCCCTCGGGGTCCTCTGGGCTCTCCACATCTTCACTCCTCCTTAGGGCCTTGCCCCTGGGCAGCTCTGCCAAAGCCTTCACCATCTGCCCAGGCTCCAGCCTCCGCCCTCATCTCACCCCTGGCCGGGGTGCAGCTCCACCCTCATTCCCGCCCATGCCAGGGCAGCCGGGCCTAGACCCTGCTCACTGGGGTGGTTTTGCATGTTTCCAAAGCAAACAAAGAAGCCTGGTTCTAAGTGACATGGGGGCCACAGAAGGGCTTTGAGCAGAGGGTGCCACATATGACCTAGGTTTGCCTCTCTGGCTTCACACGGGACACAGCTTGGGGCTGCCAGAGGTGAGGACAGGGCGGAGCACCCAAAGGAGGCATGGAGCCCCACTAGACAGATGACAGCGGACAGGCAGAGGTGACCAGCCCTGCGTGTGACTGAGGGTGGAGACCACAGGTTGGTGTGGGGTGAGGCAGAGAGGGGTCAAGGGCCACTCTGAGGGGCTGGAGTTTACTGCGAGGTAGAGCCCACGTCCCACCTCTGGAAACACTCCTGCTCTGCGGTCTTCAGCTCCCTGTCATTTGCTGGGTGGCAATTTGGGGAGAATCCCTGGCCTTCCTCCTTGACGCACACCTGGCTCACACAAACCCCAGTTCTCTGTGGTCTGGTTGACTCAGCAGCTGGGTCAACAGGCAGAAGCCAGCAGCAGGGCTCTGGGCTCTTGGCTGGAGGGCTGGTCCCCAAACTGCCTGGGGGAGGTAGGCGCCCCCTCTACCCACTCAGCCCCGACCCTGACCCTACTGCACCCGACAGACCTGACCCTGCAAACTGGCAGACGTGGAGGCAAACCCTGCCCACTTGGTGGGTCACCCACAGTCTCCAGCTACTCCGCTGTCAGTGGGGGTAACTGCAGCGACCGTGGTGCTAGAAGCCAGGACAGATGCTCTGCAGCGTCTCGCAGTGTGTTGGTTCCTGGCAGGAGCCCCAGCTCCAAGCAGCTTAATAGTGACAGCAGTAATGACAGCAGCTCACGGCTGTGCACCCAGCGACTGCCAGGCCTGCCCTCTTTCAACCCTCAGGACAGCCCCTCTCAGTAGCCCACTGTCTGTGCCCACTGTACAGATGGCAAAACTGAGGCTCTCAGAAGCCACCCAGGCTGGATACGCTCAGAGGCCCTCTCCAGGCCTGCACAAAAGAATTGTTAAAGGAAGAGGAAGTTTTCAGAGCCTCTGGAGGGGTGAGGCAGGGAGAACGACAATGTTTGTGGTAATGTTCCTCGAGTACCTACCGAAAGCCAAGCACCGCTCTCCTTCCTGGACAAAAGAAACCTTGTTATCCTTCACAACAATTCCACAAGGAGGTGTTAGGGTCCTCATTTGACAGATCGGGAAACTGAGGCATGGAGAGAAGACACTCTGCTGAAGTCCTGTGGCCGGTTAGTGAAGTTAGAACTTGAATCCAGGGTTACGGTTCTCAGGCTAGAAGCATTGGCCATTTCTGGCTATTGGACCTCATGCTCCTGCAGGGCCTTTCCCACCCAGAGGTCACTCCTGCACCCTCCCAGACAGTCCAGGTCGCTTGAGACTTCAATGCTAGACGCTGCAGAGATGCCCCTGACCCCTGCAGGTCCCTGGAAACACTATGGGGACCCCAGCTGCCCCCCCAGCGCAGCTCTGCCAACTAGGATGGCTGCCCCCGCCCTCCCGATCTCCCTGAATCCTCCAGCATCCTGGTCCAGAGCGGCTCCCAACACTGCCAACAGGACCGTCCTGTCCTCCTGTGGCTGGGGAGGTAGAGCATGACGGCTGGAGAGGCCAGGCTGTGCTGCAGCTCAGGCTGGGCTCCTGCTCTCCCTTGCCTGACAGGTTTCCTGTGGCTGAGCCACGTGGTACCATTTATTTCAAAGTATTTCTTCCATGGAAGGGTAAAATTCATTCATTCATTCATTCATTCATCCTAACAAATATTCATGGAGAACCTACCAGTTGCCAGTCTCCTTCCAGGCATGAGGAGCAGAGGCAGGTGGAGGCCCCGTTTAGTTGGCATTAATGTCCCACCTGGAGGCATCTTCCAGCGTCTTGGTCTTCCCTGGGCCCTCTGGCATCTGGTGAAGCTCTGGACCCTCTATCAGAATAATTCTTTTTAAAAATTCAATGCATAGGACCTGCAGGTATAGCTCAGCAGTAGAGTGCTTGCCTAGCACAAGTAAGGCTCCAGTTTCAATTCCAAGCACTGCAAAAAACAAACAAACAAAAAAACCTAATTGCACAGATTCACAAAGGAAACAAATTGACTTGAGATACAAGTATCAAAATACTTTTAAAACAGATTTCTACTACCATCCAATGTTGCTTCTGTATTCACCCATTAAATAGTCTAGTGTTAGATTTAGTGCCTCCCATCAGTTTGGAGTCATGATGAGTGGATGTATATATTGTAATGACCACAGCCATCATGCTAAGGCATGAAATTATCATTTCTCCTGGGGTTGAAGCCATAGGCACAGCTACTGTAGTAGTTTGTGGCCTGTTTTCATTCGTGTCGGAAAAGTTAATTTCAGTTAGAGACTAGAGAAAAAACAATATGTCACTTTTTTCTATCCAATTCTGCAGATTTCCTAAGATCTAGTCACAGATCTCTCAGGGGTCCAGGGACATCAGTTAAGAACACCTAGTATAGCCAACACAGTGGCACATGCCTGTAATCAGAGTACTTGGGAGGCTGAGACAGGAGAATTGCAGGTTCATGGCTAGCCTCAGCAACCTCATGAAGCCCTCCACAATCTAGTGAGACCTTGCTTCAGAATAATAAAAATAAAATAGGGAGCCAGGCGTGGTGGTGAATGCTTATAATCTTAGTACTTGGGAGACTGAGACAGGAGGATCGCATGTTCAAAGCCAGCCTTGGCAACTTCGTGAGTCTCTCAGCAACCTAGTGAAACCCTGTTTCCAAATAAGAAGTAAAATTGGACTGAGGATGTAGCTTGGAGGCAGAATGCTTTTAGGTTCAATCCCCAGTACTAAATAAAATAAAATAAAATAAAATAGGGCTGGGGTGTAGCTTAGAGATAGAATGCCTCTGGGTTCAATTTCCAATACCACAAAAAAAAAAAAAGAACACCTAGTGTATATACTTCTTAAATATTATGCTAAATATACCTGTACATATTCTAATTCTATTTTAAAAATCTGAACAATTTTGAAATATGTTAAGGGAAGACATTGCTATCCTCTCCCCTGCATCAAATCACCAGAGTTAATAATCTGGTGTCCTTGGTCTTCATAAGGAAATACACACCACGTACACCTTCCCGACACGGTGGCCCACACTATCGGCAATGCTCAGCATCCTGCCTTTTTCACTTGAGTGTGTCTGGGGCACTTTTCAGATCAGCACTTGATGAAGCTCAGCCTGCTCTTAATGACCATGTGCTAAACGCATGACACCATCCTACCAACATTTGTCAGGGATGGTTATGTGACCATACCCCAGGCCCTTTGCATGGGTCACCTCAGGAATGCTTCCAGCCACCTGGGAAATAGGAATTCTGGTTATCACTGTTTCAGGGAAGAGGCCCAGACAGGCAGAGACACCTGCCCAAGGTCTTTCAGCCAGTAAGCTGAGAGCTGCAACTCAAACCCAAGCACCACCTCTCTGCATGTATCTTTAAGGCTGACAAATGCTTTTCCCAGTCATGAACCATGTGCACTATTTTCCATGGAAAAGACATCAGAGAATGTAACTGCTATTGCTTTTCTCCTTGATC
>PVLC010000667.1:56942-134319 GCA_004027655.1 Graphiurus murinus
TACTGGGGATTGAACTCAGGGGCATTCTACCTCCAAGCTACTCCCCCAGCCCTATTTTGTATTCTTTATTTTGAAACCGGGTCTCACTAAGTTGTGGAGTGCCTCACTAGGTAGCTGAGGCTGGCCGCGAACCTGGATCCTCCGGTCTCAGCCTCCCGAATGCTGGGATTACAAGCGTGCGCCACCACGCCCGGCTTCTCCTTGATCTTTAAACACTGGACACAGCTGGGCGTGGTGGCGCATGCTTGTAATCCCAGTACTTGGGAGGCTGAAACCGGAGGATCTGGGTTCAAGGCCAGCCTCAGCTACTTAGTGAGGCCCTCCGCAACTTAGACCCTGTTTCAAAATAAAGAATAAAAAATAGGACTGGGGGTGTAGCTCAGAGGTAGAATGCCCCTGGGTTCAATCCCCAGTATTGCAAAATTAATAATAATAATAATAAGCATTGGACACACTCCCATCTAGCTCAGGGCCTTTGTACCTGCCTTGGCATCCGCCTGGAATTCCCGCCCCCTGCCAAGCTGGCTCCATCTCATTCTCTCAGCCCAGGTGACTCTGGGGAGGCTTTCCCTGCCACCCTGGCTCAACTCACCCCCACTCCTCATTAACCTTGCTTATTTTCTTCACAGCACTCATAACTATTGCACTTAAACTGACTTATTCAGTGGAAGGATCAGAAAACTTGCCAGTTTTATTCATTTCTGATTCTATAGCACCTGGCACAGAGCCCAGCACACAGTGAGTCCTCAAGAAATAATTACTGAATTAATACAAGGAAGAGACGCAGGGTGAGAGATTAGTTTGAGGAAGCACATTTAACAACACATGAGACCTTTTAGAGAATCTTGTGCTGGCAGATCTGCTTTTCATTGAAGTATAACTTGCATACAGTTCCAAACATACACAGCCATGTAATCACCGCCACAATCATGATCTAGGACATCATCAAGACCCCCTAAAAGTTCCCCTGTGTCCCTTTGCAGACAAGCCCCAGGCCCACGCTCCAGTTCCCAGCAATCACAGATTCGGACTTCCCAGAAAGTCACATAAATGGAATCCTGCACTGTCATCCCTTATGTCTGGCTTGTTTCACTAGCACACTACATCTGACGTGCATCGACATTGCTGTGCACCGACAGACGTGTGCGCCTTCTCACTGCTGAGCAGCGCCCCTGGGGTGGGTGGGCCAGAGTCGTTTCACACAAACGATGCAGGAGAAAGCCAGGTTCCAGCAGATCTCCTTGGCCACTGCAGCCACACATCCATAGCTCAGTATCTGTGGTTTGCCTGGGATATCCTTCCTCCACTCTTCCCTACCTGTCAAAACTCCTTTCCTTTAAGGCCCTTTTCAAAGGCCCTCTTTCCAACAAAGAGCAATGTTTACTTTCCCCATTCACAGATACATAAACTGAGGCTCAGAGCCATGTGGCACCCTCCAAGGACCCACGGCTAGAGTATAGCAGACCTTGAACCCAGGGCCAAGAGGAACAGACGACGGCCTGGGGGCCCCAGCTCAGCCTCTGTAGGCTGGAGGGGTGGTGGCAGGTTAGACCCCTGTTCTCCATCTCAGGCCTGAGAATTTGGTGGCACGCAGGGGGTGGAGAAGGGGGAGGTCCACTCCCGGGCTGGGTGGGAGGTGCCATCCTGGGTAGATTCTTTCATTTGGAATCGTTCCCTTACCCTTCTGGCTGGTACCGGACCCCTAGGACAGACCCAGTCCACACCATGCAGGCCGATTTGGTCTCCGGAGCCCCAGCCTGGCTGAAATGGGTCCATCTGGTTCAGATTATCCAGCACAGGGCTCATGCTAGTGGGCGGGCATGGCGAATTGGGTGATGGGATCCAGCTGTGGGTGGCCTTTGCCCCACCTCGTCACTTGCAGCCACAGGACAAATGGGGGACTAGGGAGGGTACTTAGGGAGGTGACCCCAGACTACCCTGACTCCCAAGCCCAGCTCAGCTCTGCAGACGTAAAGAACCCCCTGGGCAAGGAGTCTTGGGACACAGCATGGTGGATGGAGACCTCGGGCGAGTCTCCTGGGGCCTCTGAGGGCTTGGGAGAGATGCCTGCCAAGGGAGTGAGCCTGCCCGTGACCACGGAGCAGGAGCTCAGGGCCCGGGAGTCTACATTAACCCTGGTCTGGAAAGCCCAAGGGCAGCCTCGGATCTCCTGGCCCTGTCCACCATGGGCCCCAGCCGCCCACACGGGAGGATCCCTGGGGAGCGAAGTTAGAGTGGGAGGTCACATGAGGCACCTTATGAAGACAAAGGAGTAAGTGAACAGATTTGAAATTTGCGTTGGAGCCAGGGGTGGCACACTCCTGGAATCCAGTATTTGGGAGGCTGCGACAGGAGGATCGCAGGTTGGAGGCCAGCGTGCTGTAGTTTATAGTAAGACCTTGTTTCAAAATAAAAAGTAAAAAGGGTTGGGGTAGCTGGGCATAGTAGTGCATGCCTGTAATCCCAATACTTGGAGGGCTGAGGCAAGCCTTAGCAACTTGGTGAGGTTCTCAGCAACTTAGTGAGACTCTTTCAAAATAAAATATGGCTGAGAGTGTAGCTCAGAGGTAGAATGCCCTGGGTTCAATCCCAAATGCCAAAATAAATAATATTTTAAAACAAAAAGAATTTCACTTTGGGATCACAGCAGGCAGAACTTACTAGTGGGTTGAATGTGGTGGGTGAGAAAAAAAGAAGTCAAGGTTGAGTCTGAATTTGGGGCTTCAGAACCAGATGGGGCACTTACAGAGACGGGAGACCTGGGAGGGCCGGGCAGGGGGAGTGGAGGGGGAAGGCGGACGCTCGATGCTCCAGCTGCTTCCTGGGAACCTGATGGAGAGCTGGGGGGACGTCCTGGGGAGACAGCAGGTGGGAGACTGCGAGGTGCTCTCGCATGGTGGGTGCGGAGGTCCTAGGACTGGGGTAAGCGCTGGTGCACCTGTAGCCACGGCCCCTCGGCATTTGGTACCGGGCAAAGCGCATGGATCCCTTCTCAGAAACACACAAAATAAAGGCATGAGAACACTTGGCAATACCGAAATTATAATCAAAGTATTAACATTAATGTTAGGTATGGACTTAATGAATATTAAATTTTTAATTTTAACACTAAAAACAAAATAATAAAGTTGTGACATTGGTGGATTTAATAAAGTCCATAATTCTAAAATCACAAGAAAAAAAATTTTTCTTCTGTGTGTGGTACTGGTCTACACTCCCATCACTATTTTATTTTTTATTTTGAAACAGGGTCTCACTAAGTTGCAGAGGAACTTACTAAGTTGCTGAGGGCCCAGGTAAGTTTCTGAGGCTGGCCTTGAACCTGCAATCCTTCCAGCTCATCCTCCCCAATACTGGGATTACAGGTATGCGCCAACACTCTCAGCTAAAAGCAAACAAACAAAACAAAACACACACAAAAAACAATACTTTAAAATACTGTTACCAACTGTGTCAAGTAGGAAAATAGTTGTGATTTTCCTTGGCCATGAAGTCACAGGACCTGCTAGGACTTCTCTTGTTCGGGGCCTAAGCTTATAATTGAAGGAAATTCCAATTTTTAAAAATAAGTTAGTGGATTAAAGATATAATTTTTTTCTCATTCAAGTTCATGGAGCCCCTGAATTCTCTTCATAGACCCTGTGATCCTCTGTTGAGGACCCTGACCGAGGGAGAAAAGGTACAGCCAGGCTGGACCCGGGTGCAGTCCACAGGAGTCCCTGCATAGAGGAACCTGATAAAGAAGGAGCCAGAGAAGCCGGGCGTGGTGGCGCACGCTTGTAATCCCCAGCATTCGGGAGGCTGAGACCGGAGGATCCGGGTTCGCGGCCAGCCTCAGCTACCTAGTGAGGCATCCCGCAACTTAGTGAGACCCGGTTTCAAAATAAAGAATAAAAAATAGGGCTGGGGGTGTAGCTCGGAGGTAGAATGCCCCTGAGTTCAATCCCTAGTACCGCAAAAAAAAAAAAAAAAAAGAAGGAGCCAGAGGGCGAGGGGTCGAAGGACCCTGGAGAGGGAGCACGTGCGGAGTGCATCCGTGGTGCCGCTGCCCACAGGTTGAGTAAGACAGGACACAGAAGTGTCCCTTGAGCATGGTGTCTTGACAAGGCGGATTAAAGAATGAAGGGAGCGGGGTGTGGTGGCACATATCTGTAATCCCAGTACTTGGGAGGCCGAGACAGGAGGAACACAGGTTCAAGGACAGCCTCAGCAACTTCATGAGATCTTCAGCAATTAGCGAGACCTTGTTTACAAATTAAAAAAAAAAAATAGGGCTGGGGGTGTAGCTCAGAGAGACTGTCTCTGGCTTCAATCCCCAGTACCAATAAAAAATTTTTTTAATAAAAAATGAAAAATATTGGGAGTGTAGCTCAGAGGTAGAATGCTTTGGGGTTCTGTCCCCAGTAAGGTAAAGGGATAACGGGGACTGAGAGCCACGGTGGGTGTGCAGGAGGGCTCAGCATTACAGGCTGTGCTTGTTCGTTGTATGTTTTTGTATGTGCAGAGTGCACCATAATTATATGTTAATTTTTAAGGAGGGTGGGCATGCGGGTAAGAAAGTGGCAAGAACTTGTTCAAGAAGTTTTGCTTTGCTGGGAGCAGGGAAGCTGGAGAGGCAGCAGGAGGGGGTGGCGAGGTTTATTCTTGATAGGATCGGGGAGCACAGGGTGCTTATGCGTTGCACGGACGGGCTCAGTACAGTGGGAGGCTTGGAGCAGCATGCTGCCGCTCCCACCCCCCATCTCCACGCTGAGGGTCCCTGGGCTCGCCGAGTCACCGCAGGGCCGCCGGCACTCCCAGCTCAGCAGGGCTGGGCGACCGGGACTGTGCTTTCTAACGAGCTCCCGGGTGATGCCCATCCTAGGACCACACTCTGAGAAAACCGCTAGTCTGGCGATGGCATGTGCTCCTCCAGAAGTGCTTCCTGGGAAGGAAGGGCTGGGAGTGAGCCACTGAGAGGAGGAGAGGAGAGGGAAGGAGAGGGAAGAGGAGGCAGCCAGCGCCTGGCCGTCCAGCCTCTCCCTGGGGAGCAGCAGTTTTCCCAGGGACCCTGGGAGCTGCCCCACTGGACCTCCTGGAAGACTGCAGAAGCTGCCAGGGATGGGCTGGAATGGTGGCCAGAGGCCAGCGTGTATGCAGGGCGGGGGCAGGGAGCTGGCTCTCTGCCTACAGGCACAGAGCCTAAGAACACGCTGTTCACCTTTGTAACTTGGTCCTGGTCTTGTGCCAGACCAGCCTCCCAGACTCTCGGGAAAGTGTAGCCCTGTCAACGAAAAGAACATTGGCACGTGGAATCCCAGAGCCTGGAGACTGTGGGTCTAACCCTGTTTGGCAAACCAAGGAGACCAGAAGACAGAAAGAACAGCTTAGCAAATGAATCTGCAAACTTGTGCAAGAGAAAGATGTGTGCCCACCCCCTGCCAGTTGGCTCACCCCTAGGGAGCTGGGGAGGGCGCAGGATGGGAGGGGGCCATACTGTGCCTCTAGCTGCTCCTCTTCCATCAGTGCTTTGAACACATGTTTGTTGAGTACCTACTGCATGCCAAGCATTGCGCTAGACATGGAGATAAAGTGGTAAACAGGACCAAGTCCCTGTCTTCGTGGAATTGACATTCTAGGGTAAGGCGGACAATAGCCAGACAGATGTGGTACAGAGTTGGGAGTGACACGTGTATGAAGAGACCCGAGGTTGGGGGAGAGCTCCAGAGGAACACAGAGTGGACTGCATGTGCAAAGGCCCTGAGGTGCATGCATGCTCGCTGTGTTGGAGCGATGTCACCCACCGAGGCAGTGCATCTGGAGTGGAGGGAGGGAGGCCGCAAGGGAGCGTGGCAACAGGAGGCCGGGTAATGGAGGACTTGCAGTCATGGTGAGGACTTTGGCTTTTCCTCTGAGTGGAATAGAGGAAGGGCATGGCTTAACTGAGGCTTAACGAGGTCTCTCTGGCTGCCGAGTTGAGGATGGACTGTGTATGGAACGAGGCAGAGAGTTCAGGAAAAAGCCGGGAGGATGGTCCAGGCAACGGGAGGGGCATGCTGGGAGCTAGGGAGACTGCCCCGGGCCTCTCTGTGCCCTCCTGGGAGACCCATAGGAGGGACCGGAGGCTTCCTCCAGCCCTGCTCTGTGACCCCAGCCCACGGCCTCCTCCAGATAGAGCGGTACATCCAGATGAACTTGAGGGCGGAGCTGGCACAAACCCAGCAGCACATGGTCCAGAACCAGACGGCCACCATGCTGGAGCTGGGCACCAACCTCCTGAACCAGACCACGGCCCAGACGCGCAAGCTGACTCACGTGGAGGCACAGGTAACGGGGTAGCCAGCGGGGGCTGGGCCAGCTTGTCCTGACATCTGGGTGAGCTCAAGGCCTTTTCCTCCTGGCCCTCCTCCTGGATGCACCCTCCTACAGGACTCAATCCATCTGCACCTCCTCTCTGGCTCCTCGCCTGCCACTCTCCCACAGTCACTTCCGCATGCCGGTCTGGATCTGTCAGCACATTCCCACCCCTGGGCCTTTGCACACGCTCCCTGTCCAGCATGCTGTCCTCCGGTAAACCTGGCTTTGGCCCAGCCTCGGTGGTTCTTCCTAGCCCTGCTACATGGACTTGCCGCTCCCCTCCCTCCACCATGCCCAACAACGCCCATTGCTCTCTCTTGTGGGTAGACTTTAGTCCTGTCAGCGTGGAACCTGCATCTGCCATTTATCTTGTTTGCCTTTCTGGTAAACTCTTCAGGGTGGGAAGTGTGCCTGCTCTGTTTACTGCTACAACCTGGAACCAGCCATCTCAAATGGTGTCAGGCGCGTAGTAGGGCTTCAACAAACATAGGCCTATGAGTCCGTCCCTCTGCTGTGATGCTCAGAGTCCTCACCCCCTGCCCCGAGGTCTAGTGGGTTCTTCATCATCCCCCATAGCCCGTGGGGCAGCGAGTGCTGCACTTGAGCCCTGTGCCCAGTGCAGACCTGGCACCACACTCGCCAGGCAGAAAAGCCCAGTGTCACCCACCCCACAGAGCACGGACAGGGGACAAAGGTGGGACCGAGGAGCCCTGTGAGGAAGCTGGTGCAGGACCCTGGGCAGGTGACAACAGAGGCTGGGGCTGGAGCGGGGCTGTGGAGGGGTGGTGGGCTGGTGAGCTGGCCGCGGGGCTCAGGCATGCTCCTCCTGGGGCCTGCGCAGCAGGAGGATGGAATTGCACTTGTGGTGACGGGCTGAGTGATTGAGCGAGCAGGCGACCGCAGGAAGAGTGGCCTGGTGGGTGGCAGTGTGTCAGCCAGTTCCTGCAGTGGCAGGCTCACGGGCAGGTGGTGGTGACCAAACAGGGCTCCTGGAGGGCTCACGTGGCCCCTCACCTCTGGTGCTTGCGGGGACAGGTCCTGAACCAGACGTCGCGCATGGAGACCCAGATGCTGGCGACCTCGCTGTCCACCAACAAGCTGGAGAAGCAGCTGCTGCTGCAGGGCAGTGAGCTGCACCGGCTGCAGGGCCGCAACAGGTGGGCATTGGCACCTGCCTGGGATGGGGGCAGAGCCAGGGCCAGGGCCAGGGCCAGGTAAGGACTGGAACAAGCTGGGAGGGCAGGTGGGTGGGCCCTGGGGCCCTGGGGCCCTGCAGGCCCTGGCTCCCCAGCATCAGCTGGAGACAGAAAATGGGCATTTCCCTGGAGCTCTGAACAACCTTGACTCTTTTTTTCCCTCCTCTCTTTTCCTTTATCTTTCATTCTTCCTTTCTCCCTTTATAAATTTTCACTGTTTTATTGAGATGTAATTTATCCACCATACAATTCACCTCCTAATGTTTAATTGGCTTTTCTTATTTGTAAATAAAGAAAACTGATCCCATCTATCTCTTCCCCTTCCCTGAAGAAACCACTGTTGCTAATTTTCTTGTCTACACTATCAGAGTTCCTGCATTATATGCAAATACTCATCAGGGGAACACCCTCTAAATTACAGAGAAACAAATAGTCATGCGGTATAGATAAGGCAGAGAAATCTGACATCCCAGGCTGATTTTATCTTGGTTTTGAGCTGAGTGGAGAAAAAAACAAAAACAAAACAAAACAAAAAACTGCCAGAGCTAGGGTTCTGGGGGAGGAGAAATCTTCTCATCAAAGGTGGGGTGAGACTCTGGTGTTGTTCTCACTGGTCAGAAGTCATACCCTCCCTCTGACCCCGGAAACAACAATAAGGATAAGAACAATGGTCCTTATTCCGATTCTCCCACTCCACAATGGCAAGAACTGGGACACTTTCCATTGATCTGAGTTGGCATCGAGTGCCCAGGACTAGAGACAGCCAGAATTCTAGAATTTGTGTGTGTGCCCCATTCTTCCTTTGTAGCATAATTTGGGGCCTGGGTAAAATTCCTTCTTCTCAGACTAGACTCATTGCTCAATCTGGAGAATGGGTGGGCACACGCAGATAGAGAGTGAAATGTCCCCCTCCTGGGTCCCTCAGTCACCACCCGCTCCAGCAGAGGCAGCCCCGCCCTCGGTCCTGTGCCCCTTCGGTGCATTCCTTCACAGATCTCTCTTGAGCTCTTGCCAGCGTCAAGCACCACAGACACTGGGGATGCAGAAATGAACAAACCCCATCCTCATTCTCCTGGGGTTTCTTATGAGCATGCAAGCATGTACCCAAGCCCTTTTTTTAAATGCTTTTTAAGCCCCAATGTAGCATACTATCCTTCTATGTCTCATTTTTCCAGTTATCTTGGAAATATTTCTATAACTGCGTGGCATGCTTGCCCACCATACAGTTTTTCTCTAACGTCTCAATGTTCCAAAGTATTTATTTCCCCAGTCTCCAATTTCTGGATACTGAGGTTGTTTCCAGTCTTTTACTAACCCAGTCAGTGGTGCGATGACTAACATCTCCATATCTCATTTCACACAGACATGATTAGACCTGGGGGGTAAAATGCCTAAAGGGGAAGAGCTGAGTGGAGTGTTTCTTTAAAACACTTATCTGTTTTTTAACCCATAAGATACCTCGTGCTTGTTATAACAGAGACCTGTATAAAATCAAAGTGAGGGGCTAAGGGTGTAGCTCCACTGATAGAGTGTGAGGTCCTGGGTTTGAGCCCCAACACCATGAAAATAATAACAATAAAAACAAATAAATTAAGCTGGGCATGATGCTGTACACCTGTAATCTCAGTACTTGGGAGGCTGAGACAGAAGAATCGCAGATTCAAGGCCAGCCTCAGCAACTTAGCAAAACCCTCAGCAACGTAATGAGACCCTGTAAAAATAAATAAATAAAAAGGGCCCAGGGGTGTATCTTGGGGGTAGAATGCACCTGGGCTCAATCCCCAGTACCCCACACACCAAAAAATTAATTAATTAATTAATTAATTAAAATTAAAATTAAAGGGAAGATTGGTCCTCCTTGCCCTGTTGCACAGACGTCACAGCAAGGTGGGGTGTTCTTTGAGCTTCTCTCTGAACTGCTGGGGTCCTCCCCGTGTCTTTGCATGCCTTCCCTCCCTATAGGTTCATCAGTGTTTCTCTTTTTCCATGAATACCGTTTTCTTTCTCCCCACACATGGGGTTAGACTAGAGGTGCTGACATACCCAAGTGGTTCTGCAGAGGCCCGGGTAGCTCTCCAATTCTGTGCAAGTGTGCTCTGCCTCCTTCCTCTGTGGCTGCAGGATGTCCCCAGGGACACCAGACAGAGCAGACTCCGCCAGTCCCAGCTGCCGGATGTCTAGGCTGTTTCTTTTTTCTCTTTTACTAACAATCTCCCAAGGGCATTCTTGCCCCTGCTCCCTGGAGAATATCCCCTGAGAGTGCCCTGTGGGATCAAAGGACAGGCACATTTGTGATTCCATAATGGATACCGGATTGGTTACTGGTGTGTCCCTCCCAGCTGATCTCTTTCCTCTTCTGGACCCCAAGCTATACTACTCCAGGGCGGGGTCTCTCCTTCCTCCCCTCCCTACAGTGGGCTTGCACTAAAGGCTGTGCAACCCCCAGTGGAAGGCTCCGCCTCTCTGATCCTCCACACAAGTGTGCCCAGGGGAAGCCGGTGTGCATACTCTGCGGAATGGCAAGCTCACTCCTGTATACCCCACCCCGCAGCGAGCTGGAGACTCGGGTGCAGGCCCTGGAGACACAACAGGAGGCTGAGCTGGCCAGCCTCCGAGGTGAGAAGGAGCAACTGCAGCGCCTGCTGGGCCGCCAGAGCGGCGCCCTCGCCGGCCTGGAGCGCAGCCTACAAGCTGCCAGAAGCAACTCCAGCCTCCTGCAGCTCCAGCAGAGCCAGCTGCTGGAGTCAGTGCAGCGCCTCGTGCACCTGCTGGCCCAGGCCCCTGGTGAGTGTGTGGGTGCACCGGGCGGGGGAGGGCCGAGGCCCCACGACCCTCCGGGGTCACTCTGGCCTGTCCTGGGAGAGGCCCCACCCAACCCCAGCTATAAAATAGAAATAACAAGGAACCGCAATAATGCCAACAACAGTCTTAAAGAGGAGCTAATTCGAACTCTGCCCCCTGACCTTGGATATGCCCATGGCCCACTCTTGGCCTCAGTTTCCCCATCTGCCCAATGAAGGTGATGATAATAAAGAGGACCACAGTAAGCAGTCCAGACTGGCGAGTCTGGGTTACAGAATTTGCCCTCTAGCCCCACTTGCTTGGGCTTGCCCTGCCCCTCCCCGGTCCTTGGTTTCCCTGTACAGTGGGAAGGTCATATGCAAATAGTGCATCCCCAAGGACTTCTGTCCCCAGTGCCCTCTGCCCCGAGCCAGGAGGGCCACACGGACGTGAGGAGCATCCCACACTCTTGAGAAGGGACGAGGACACCTGGGCCTGCTCCCCAGCCTTCACTGGCTCCTAGTGGCCATTTGGAACGGCCAAGGCATTCTCGGCTTTGGCTTCCATTGCTCAGCTAACAAACTGTGCGCCTGGCCCAGTGCTGGGGGCTGGGGGTACAGCAGTGCACAGCAGGTCACGCCCATCTCTTGTAAAAACTCCCGTTTGGGCGCTTGTCTCAGAGGGAAGGAAACAGAAATGCATCTACCAGATACTCGATTAGCTGTGTTCCGGAAGCTTGCACACCACAGAAGGCCTAAAGGGCTATGCTAAAGAAGGGAGGCCTTCACCTGAAGCCAGCGAGAGCCATGGAAGTAACAGGGTAGGGTCTTTTTAGGAAGCCCAGGCTGGAACCATGAAGGGGAAAATGGCTTAGTAAAGGAGAAAGATGGAGGACGGGGCTCCTGCAACTGCTGGCTGTCATGCGAAGCCTGCAGGGCACAAGGAGCCGAGCAGTAGTGATGGACTGCAGCACCATGGCTGGCGGGGATTTGGGGAACGAGGATCCCACTGTGGCTTCATTCTAAGCCCAGCAGGAAGCCACAGGCAGGAGAGGTGGATGCCTTCCAAACCCAAAGATGTGGAGTGATAGGGCGTAGCACGGGCTTGCGCTAGCCCTGGCAGGGAGGCTGCCGAATGAATCCCACGTGTGGGTTGCTCACAGCTCGGCCCAAGGCACAGGCCTGCGCCCCACGCCTCCCCCTGGCCCGCTGCTCACCAGTCTCCAGCTGCAGCTGACTGTCTGCTGGCCAGTCTGGTGGGAGGTTGTACGGGGCACACTTTGCCCAAACACCATGCCCTCTGGTCCCACTGTCATCAGAGAAGGACACGTGGAAGTAGCTTTTGTCCTCTGTCTAGATGGAGAAGCTGAGAAAGAGGATCCATCACCGGTATTGAGCACAGCGTGGATGGAGACAGGACCTGGGAGGCAGACACCTTTGAGCTAGCAGGAAGGGAGCTCCCCACTCTGCAGAGCCTTGTCCCAGGCAGGTGGAGGCTGGCGATAGGAGGAGAGTCTCCTGGGTCTCAGGCATCAGAGGTTAGGACAGGGACAAAGGTGGGAAAGACCCAGGCTACTCGTAATGTAAAAACAGTGTTCATCCCCCAGCCTGTTTGCCCAGTCTTGCCCCTGCTCACCGGTGGAGCCCGGGCCGCCATGTGGTAGGCAGGGTACCTGCCTGGCAGGCGGATGGATTCAACCCTGGCTCGTTCACTTTAGTAAGCTGATACTTTGCAAATGTCACTGAACTTCTCAGAGTCTTAATGTTCCTCACCTATAAAATGGGGATGACAAGCTCACTGAACTCTTGCACAGAGGGTGAAATTAGGACCCATGGGAAGTGGCTTGGCATAGGCCTCAGACCTGAAGTCAGCAAAACTGGTGCATATTACCAGCCTGGAGACTCAGAGAAAGCCCAGCCATAGCCCAGATCAAAATATGTTGCAGAGCCATACCAGTCCACCTGTTCAATCTTTTTCCTGGACCCAAAATGCCCCTGGCACCTAAGAAACACTGCAATTCAACAGTGGTGGGTATTTCACCTTTGTTACTATTGCTGTTATCAGTATTGCTGTTAACTAAGGAGATGGGCAGTAGGCAGAGCTTTGGAAAGGGTGACTGAGGGTCTCAGGCCAGCCCCCAGCTCTGCCTTTGTGTTGCTGGGTGAAACCTGGCCTGCTAGACTAGCACCTTCCCCAGACTGATCAGACCCCAGTTCTCCAGGGACCTTGGAGAGCAGGGCTGCCGACAGGTGGGCAGTGCAGACCTCTGCCCCGGAAATGTTATACACAGGCTGGGATGGATTTGAGGCCCTAGTCACCGCATTTGTGATATGAGAACAATATCCTCCTTCAGAGAGGTGCCCCCCATCCTGGATCTGGGAGCCACAGTTCGGGTGTGAGGCCAAAACAGAAAATCTTGCCTCCTAGTTCCTTGTTGGTGTTGATGCCCGTCCATACATCTGGAACTTCAGCCCCAGCCTTGGGTACCCAGAAAGATTGGGTCTGGCACAATCATAGCCCAGACTTAATTTGATCTAAGCTAGAGAGAGGACAGTAAACCCTTCATCCAGTCAATAGTCACTTTTGCCAGGACAGACCTAGAGGCCCATGGGCCCTGGTGGGTTTCAATCATTAAATCAATGTTCTCCTGACTCCAGAAACACAGTCCAAGCTGGGTGTGGTGGCTCACGCCTGTAAACCCAGTACATGAAAGGCTGAGCCATAGCTTCAGCAACTTAGAGAGACCTCCACAACGTAGAGAGATGCTACTTCAAAATAAAAATAAGTCTGGGGGTGTAGCTCAAAGGTAAAACGCCACTAGGTTCAACCTCCAGTACCACAAAAAAAGAAAGAAAAAAGAAAGAGGGAAGAAGCATGGGACTTTGACACCCAGTGACCTGCCCCCAGGGAGGGCAGGCTGCAGGGAGATCCAGTTGAAAGGGTGGGCGGTGCAGGGGATTGAGACTTCCTACCCAAGGGAGCCCCAAGATGGGAAGTCTCTGCCCCACCTGGCTGGGTGCCCTGGAGCCAGTTACTTCACCCAGGACCCAGCTTCCCAGTCTATAAAGTGGAAAGTGTCTCTTCGGGTGCAGGTTCCAATCACCCTCTCTCAACCTCCCTGCATGAGGCGCGTCCTCTCTGGAGTCAGGGCTCTTCAGCCTGGCACCAAGGCTGGCTGGCCCTGATGCAACTCAGCCTCCCCTCTGCCCTCTTCCTTTCTTGCCCCCTGCAAACATCCAGAGCTCTTCCTGGCCTTGTTCTGCTCTCGGGTGTGAGTCATCCCTTCCTGGCTTAGTCTCAGCCCCCAGGACTGTTCCTGGGAGCCTCAGGTACACCCTGCCCTGGGCGACTCGTGCTCATTGTAGACCTGCACAGAGCAGGCAGGCAAGCCCCCCTCCTCCCCTCCTTGCTGGCCTCCAGCTGACTTTTGCTTTGTTCCACAGCAGCCGCCATGAGGGCAGCCGAGCCAGTGTTTCAGGACTGTGCAGAGATCCAGCAATTTGGAGCCAATGCCAGCGGCGTCTATACCATCCGTGTGGCCAACAGGACGGAGCCCAAGAAGGTTGGGCCCCCAGGGACTGAGGCTCGGAGTGGGTGCTGAGCCCAGAGCTTCCCAGCCTGCCCCCCTCAGCCTCAGGCTTGTCCAACATCTGAGATACAAGCGCAGACTGGGGAACCCCGCCTGCCAGAGCCCTGCAGGTTGTGGGGTTAAGTGTCCTATGGTGGCATCTTCTCCAGAGATGACTCTGATTGGAATGGCAGGAAATAGTTCTGTTTTACAAAGGTGACTAACCAGTGAGC
This sequence comes from Graphiurus murinus, assembly GCA_004027655.1. Lineage (NCBI taxonomy): Eukaryota > Metazoa > Chordata > Mammalia > Rodentia > Gliridae > Graphiurus > Graphiurus murinus. The sequence continues at coordinate 71,057 of PVLC010000667.1, forward strand.
CCTCTTCATGATTCTCTTTGCAATATCTTTCCACCCTTCTGAATACGTCAAGGAGACTGGCTCAGTTTGTCCCTAGGTTGCCTTTACACTTCTCACACACCTGCTAAACTCCCTTTTTAAGAAAAAGAGATCAAAGCCAGCCATGGTGGTACACACCTGTGATTTCAGTACTTGGGAGGCTGAGATGGGAGGATTGCAGCATCAAGGCCAGCCTCAGCAACTTAATGAGACCCTCAGCAACTTAGGGAGACCCTGTTTCAAAATGAAAAATAAAATAGGGCTGGGTTCATAACATTTTTATTAGATTTATTTTATGCTCATCTAAATAAAGGCAAGGGTTACTAGCTTTCAACTTACGATCCTGTAATATTTCCTTCCAAAATACATTTAATCTAAAATTTTAAGTTTAAAAAGGGACACCATAGCCAGGCATGGTGGTGCACATCTGTAATCCCAGTACTTGGGATGCTGAGACAGGAGGATCGCAGGTTTGAGGACAGCCTCAGCAAGTGAGACTCTCATCGACTTAGTGACACCCTGTTTCAAAATAAAATAGAACTGGGGGTGGGGCTCAGAAGTAGAATGTCCCTGGGTTCAATCTCCAGTACCACAAAAAGAGGGGACACACTGTGTTTTTAAGTAAATATGCTGTGTGAAATTAAGTAAATTCAGCTCTTGTGGAATTTGGGAAGGTGTGAATGACTGAAATCTGGGGAATACAGATGGAGAGGAAAGAGTAGCCTAGGAAGCGAGAGCCCTGGGCTCAAACCTCAGCTGGCCTCTTAACTCACTTGCCTGAAGCCAGTTCTCCCCTCTCTAAACCTCAGTTTCCCTTTCTACACTCTGCACATGCCTTCTCTCCCTTAGTGGCTTTTCCCATCTCACAGCCTCTGATCACGAAGCACCGTCCTTGGGAGTCCATTCTCCTGGTCACTCCCTGGCAGGCAGGTCATCATTCAGTCCACCTCCTCCAGGAGCCTCGGGCTGCCCACTGGCTCCTCCTTGAGGCTCCTCTGTGCAGCCGCCCAAATGTTGACAACCAATAGTCGGCCTGTCCTGTCACAGCCTCCCTCAGATCAAGTCAGCCATGAGGGCCGACTTACCTCTGACTCACTGACAACTTAGTGCAGGGCCAGGCACCATGTCTGTAGTCACTGAACATCGAACATGTACTGACCTGGCTGGAAAAGTAATATGTGAACACAGGTCAGCCTGGAAGTTTTCGTTGTGGTAGATAGTAAACACTTTGAGAGAAAGGATTCTTATTGATATCATCATCTGCAGGGCCTTAAACAGAGCCTGGCACATAGTAGGTGCTCAGAAAACACTTGTCCACTGAGTGACTGTAGTAATAGCGTTTCCTGGATCTACACTGGCTCTGCACTTCATGCCTATCGACCCTGAGTCCTTACAGCAACCCTGCGGTAAGAACGCACAGAAAGCCCCCATTTGTGTGTGCCAGGCTCTCTTCTACATACCCCACGAGACTCACCTCATTTAACTCCCAGTAAAACAAGTTTGCAGAGGAGAAACTGAGGTACGAAGAAATTAAGGCATGGACACCCATTTTATAAACGAGGAGAGGGAAGCTGTGAGAGGGTGTCACTCACCCGTTACTTGGGAAAACGGTGGCAGTGTATGTCAAATCTGAGCCTGGATCTTTCTGATGCCCCTGAGTGCCAAGGATCACCTTTTGCTTGCGGCCAGGGGTGGGGAGGGCGGCCAAGTCACACCTGAGCTGGTGTAGACCCAGCTTCTGACCTCCACGGGATCCCAGCTGCAGCCCCTTCTCCCCAGGTGTTCTGTGACATGGAAGCCAATGGAGGCGGGTGGACCCTCATCCAGCGCCGGGAGAAGGGTGACTTGGATTTCCAGCGGAACTGGAAGGATTACAAACAGGTGATGCTGCCACCTGGGGAGGCGGGCCGAGCCGAAGCCTGTGCTGGGTTGTCGGCAGGGGACGGATTTGCCCTCCTCCTTCCCTGGGGACCAGGGGTGGGGGATTCAGCTCACCTGAAGCCAACTACCTTCAAACAGATTTTCCCAGGACACATTCACTTTCTGGGACCCAACCACTGAAACTGAACCCCCTTTTTGTTTGTTTGTTTGGGGCAGTACTGGGGATGGAACCCAGGGGCATTCTACCTCCAAGCTACACCCCCAGCCCTATTTTTTATTCTTTATTTTGAAACAGGGTCTCACTAAGTTGCGGGGTGCCTCACTAGGTAGCTGAGGCTGGCCGCGAACCCGGATCCTCCGGTCTCAGCCTCCCAAATGCTGGGATTACAAGTGTGTGCCACCACGCCTGGCTTAATTTTTTTTAACTTAGTTTATTTTCTTATGGTACTGGGAATGGAATCCAGGGGCCTTCTACCTCCGGGATATACCCCCGCCCTATTTTATTTTTTATTTGGAAACAGGGTCTCGCTAAGTTGCTGAGAGCCTCACTAAGTTGCTGAGGCTAGCTTCAAATCTGCAGTCCTCCTGTCTCAGCCTCCCAACTATTAGGATTACAAGTATGTGCCACCATGCCCTGCTTAATTTTTTTTTTTAATGATACAAAGGAGGAAACAGAAAAACATCTCCTCTACCCATGGCCTGACTACCTTATCACATGAATTCCCTTGTCTTTTTGCACATCTGTGGTCACATCTGCAGAACATATTTTTTAATGTGAAATTTGTGATCCAAAGGTCACGTGCATTTTACAAGATGAGTAGTGCATGCTTGTTTCCCAATTTTTAAATTAAAATTTGAGTAAAGCATTTTTGGAAATCCGACTTAAAAACTCTTGAAGTTTTCAAAAGTAAAAGGAAATAGAAAAAAATACCCACAAGAAAATATGCCAATATTATTTGTGTGTGCTTGCTGTGATACTTAAAAATGAATATTGAGCTAAGTTATGATTGTCCTTGAACCAACTGAGTTTTAAACAATCACTCAAATGTCAAAGAGAAAACAGGGAGCCCAGATGCAGAAATACATGAAAGAGTGCAGCATCTTAACCCTTAGGCTAACAAAGTAGCACTGCCTGACTCACATGGGGAGTGGGACAGGTGTGCCCTGTCCTTGGTGCTGAATTATGGTTCGGCCGAGGACGCTGTTTTCTTGCCCCCTTGGACAAGCACTCCCAGGGCTCTGAGCTTCACCTTTCCATGTTGCAGGGCTGCCCTGAATTATTTATGTAGCTGATTAAATTCTCTAATTGGGGGTGGGGTATTGGGAATTAAACCCAGGGGCATTTTATCTCTGAGCCACACCCCCCATCACTTTTTATTTTTTATTTTGAAACAAGATCTTATCAGTTGCTGAGGGTCTCACTAAGTTGCTGAGGCTGGCCTCAAGCCTTCAATCCTCCTGCCTCAGTCTCCCAAGTACTGAGATTACAGGCGTGTGACACTGCACTTGGCTCTCTAATTTTTAACATACATACTGCTAAGTGCACAAATATAGAGTGTAATGCTCAATTAATTTTTCATACATCTTCACCCATGTGACCGCCATTCAGAGAACCCCTTCAGGACCCCCAGAAATCCTCCTGTAGCCCCACCAGTCAGTACCCCCCAAAGGTAGTCACTATTCTGATTTCTATAGCCACGGATTAGGTTTGCCTGTTTCTGAACTTCAAAGAGATGTGATTTTTAATGGACTCTTATATTTACAAATGTCTTTGTTTTTTCCTCGGGGAGATGGGGGCTCGCACTCCGGGCCTTCCCACACTGTACTTATGAACTTGACCATTAGACACAGTGGTTTTGAATACGTGGTGCAGAGCCTGGCTCGCCCTGTTCCTCGGCTGGGCTGCAGTCTCCGTGCTCGGCATGCTGCCCACCCCTTCTTCCCCTCGCAGGGCTTCGGAGACCCAGCCGGGGAGCACTGGCTGGGCAACGAGGCGGTGCACCAGCTCACCAGCAGGGCGGCCTACTCTCTGCGCGTGGAGCTGCAGGACTGGGAGGGCCACGAGGCCTATGCCCAGTATGAGCACTTCCGGCTGGGCAGCGAGGGACAGCTGTACAGGTGGGCTCGGGGTCCAGGCTGTGGGCGGCTGCAGAGTCTGCACCAGGGGTCAGTCCCTGGGCGTCTCCTGTTCCCACCATCTGGCCCCCATTTGAGCGCACGTCACAGGGTCTGGAGGCGGCTGGTTAGCACTCAGCACCTCCCGGCCTCTGGGTGGAGTGGAGAGAACGTCACAGACGCCGCGGTCCCCAGAGCAGGAAGGGGCCTTCCAAGGTCACTCACCCCAAGTCAGCCATTTTCAGAAACCCAGAAGGAAGAGGTGACTCACCCAGTCTGTCCTGTGCCCCGGGGGAGGCACCAAGGTCAAGGGGCTGGAAGGCGGGAAACCGGGCCAGCTAGCACAGCCACCGCTCTCCTGCGAACCAGGGCAGAGGGAGGCCGGCTTCCCGGAGCCTCTGCTTCTGCACTAGCAGGACGAGCTTGGCTACGAGGATCTTGTAAAACCTCCAGGCTTTCCCACTCCTTCCTTGATCTGGTTCATGGTGTGTTTAGGAAAAGGAATGGGCATTTGCTGAGTACCTACTGTGCTCCTGGCACTCCACTTAATAGGCATTACCTACTTTAGTAGTATAGGAACTGAAGTACTGAGCTTAAGTCCCTTTCCCAAAGCAACAAGTTAGGTAGAGCCTGGATTTGAACTCAGGTCTCCCTGCTGGAGATACTCCATGATGCCCCCTCTCTGAGAAACTCGCTGATCTTGAAGATAAGCCTGAACCAGGACAGAGTGAATCACGTGCTCAGAGATGAGAAGGCCCTCCCATGACGTCTAGTTCTTCCCACAGTGCCAGAGTTCCCTCCACAGTCATCTTCCAGCCACCCTGGCGCACCTCCACAGATGGGAAGGTCGCCGCCTCCCAAGGAACCTCTGAATGACTCTTCCCTTGCACTTCAGGCCCAATACCACTCAGGGACTTCTCAGGGACGCGTCCCCATGTCCCTCTCCTCTTATTATATGCCCCCCTTTCCTGCTTTGGGGCACACCCCAATCTAAAGTCCGTGGTGCAGAGCTGAATGAGACACGCCCTAGGTCAGGGCCCAGGGAGGCTGAGCTGGCGCCCCACTCCTCACCACCAACAGTGAGGAACCGCAGCACCCTGCCGGCTCCTCCTTAAGCCACCGACCCCTAAAGCAGAGGCTCAAGTCCTAACTCCATCCCTCACTCCCTGAGTGACCCTGAACAAGTCCCTCCACCTTCCCCTCTGTAAAATGGGTGCCTTACTTAGCTCTTTTGGCACACAAAAAACACTCAGCAAATAGTATCACAATTGCTGTGCCAGGGCAGCCCAGCCCAGCTTTAGCAGCCTCTATGTGAGCCAGAACCAGGCCCAGTGTTCACTGCCAGCCCACCCCCAGCATCCGGGGTGTGGTGAGTAAGGAAGCACAGTCTCACTTTCGTGACCCAATTCTTTGCCAGAAAATTCTGTAGCCCTAAGCCCAGGATTTGCCCATCTTCCTTAGGGAAGAAATATTGGGAGAAAGAGTAGCTCATTGCAGTAAATATCACAGTCTGTGGAGTCATGTGCCTGGGTCTGAGCCCCAACTCCATCACTCGTTGACTTTATGGCCTCCAAAAAGTTCCCTAAGCCAGGCACAGTGACACATTTCTGTAATCCCAGTACTTGGGAGGCTGAGGTAGGAGGATCGCAGGTTCAAGGCAATGCCAGCAACTTAGTGAGACCCTCAGCAATTTATTAAGACCCCATTTCAAAATAAAAAAAATAAAAAGGGCTGGATGTGTACCTTAGAGGTAGAGCACTTCACATTCAATCCACGGTACCAAAAAAAAAGTTGCTTAGTCTCTCTGTACCTCAGTTTCCCCATCTTTAAAATGTAGTATCTGTGTCATAAATGAGATCATCTGTGGTAAGGTGTCTAGCATATGGTGTTAGGTAAAAGTTGGGGATATACAAATGACATATTCAAAAACCAAAATGTAACATTTCTGGATCTATCTATATGTCTGTATTATTTATGTCTACCATGCAGACATTTGCACAACTGTGGAGCGTGTTGCTGGGCTCTCATGTATAAATTGCATGGGCTCCCTCTGGCTTTTCATCTGAGCCATAGCGTGCTCCCTGCCCACGGCCCCAGATGGTTATTCCCAGGCCTCAAAGGGCCTGCACTTGCCTTGGCCCTCCGCAGACCCCTAATAACAATAAATTGAGCTTGGCATGGTGGCACACACTTGTAATCCCAGTACTTGGGAGGCAGGAGGATCACAGGTTTGAGGACAGCCTCAGCAACTTAGTGAGGCCCTCTGCAATTTAGTGAGACCCTGTTTCAAAATAAAAGATAAAATGGGGCTGGGAGTATGGCTCGGAGGTAGAATACCCCTGGGTTCAATCCTTAGTACCACAAAATAAATAAATATGTAAATAAATTAATAATAAATAAATAAATAGCAGTAAATTGAATCCTTGCCCTGTGCCAGACACATGCTGGAGGCAGCGATCTTCCCAAGGTCATGCAGCTGTTGAACATCAGTGTGGTGGGGGGTTTGAATCCAGGTGTTCTGCCCCCCACAGCTCATGGCCATCATCACTGTGCAAGCTCAGATGTGCCTGCCAGGACCACAGAATCTGGCAAAGAAAGAGACCCCCCCCCACCTGTAGATGTCAAATTCCCAGGCTGAGGATGTCCTGGGTGCAGAACCACCTGCGCCAGTGCAGTCAAGGAAGGCCTCCAGGAAGAAGTGGTGACGTGAGCACCTGGGGATTGCAGGACAGTCATCAGCGAGTGATGTGCTTGGAGGCCCCGGCTGGGCCGCACCAGGCTAAAAGGCGCCACTGACCCTTAGGCTCTGAGACCCTGGGCTCAGAGAATTCCTTAAGTTCTTGGGATCCCATGTTCTCCATGGAAGAGGCTGTTGTGAGTTTAAGTGGGAATGAGATAACCCACAAAAGCACTCGAACAGTGCCTGGCACATAGTAGATACTCAACAAAATGCTCACCCTTGTCCTGGTCGTGATTGCACTCCCCCTCCAAGACCCAGGTTCAGAGAGATGAGGAGGGCCGGCACACAGGAGGTGCTTTGTCACTGATTGGCAGCAGGCAGAGAGGGCTGCAGGGGGGGGAATGTCACAAGCACCCCACCCAGCATGGAGCTCCCCCACCACGAACAACCCAAAGGGAACCCCAGCCTTGGGCAAAGCCCCTGGGGGGGGCCTTCCTTGACAGGGCCCCTGCCTGACTCTCTTCCCCCTCCCATCACCATGTCCGGCGGCACCAGGCTCTTTCTGAGTGGGTACAACGGCTCAGCAGGGCGCCAGAGCAGCCTGGTCCTGCAGGGCACCAACTTCAGCACCCGCGACGCAGACAACGACAACTGCCTCTGCAAGTGTGCCCAGATGCTGTCTGGAGGTGGGTGCACCCCACTCACCCACGAGCTCCCTAAGTCCTCTCGAGGTCACACCTCCTCCCAAAGCTGGCAGCACTGTAGAGACCTACCGGAGGAAAGACGAGGTGGGCACAGGGTGCCCCGTCAGTCACAACCTCAGGACAGGCAGGACAGGATGGAGGAGCCCAGGGGACAGCCAGCCCCCAACCAGCGCCCACTCAGCTGGTGTTCCTGGGCAGGGACAGAGGTCAGAGAGCAGGAAACTCAGGACAGGTAGGAGAAGAGACCTGTGCACAGAGATGGGGACGGAGAGAGGCAGAGAGCAATACCAGGCTCGGAGAAACAAGAGCAGTGGAGACAGAGCTTCCCAGGGCAGAGAAGTCGGAGGGAGACGTGGAGAGAGAATGAAGCCCAGGGCAAGGCCAGGAGGTAGACACAGTGCCTGAGAGAAGAGACCGGGAGAGAGGCAGCAACAGAGGCCAGAGACAGAGAGAGACCATCAGGGAAGAGACACACACAAGCACAGAGACTACCAGAGAGAGAGATGGATCCCAGGTGTGGAAGACTCAGAGACAGAGACCACTGGAAACCAAGGGGGAGAGAGGTGGGGCCATTAGAGCTGGAAATACAGAAGGTCAGTGTGGGGGGGGGGGAGACATGGCGGGCCAGGTGGGGCAAGGGGCTGGAGCGGTGGCTGGAGCCCCCTGCTGCCTCCTAGAGGCCCCAGCTGAGCAGAGGGTCTGTTGCCCCTCCAGGTGCTTGTTCTCTTTGGGGCTCATCCCACTGGTGGTGCCCCTGCCTCCCCAAAGCTCTGTCCTCCCTCTTCCCCCAGGATGGTGGTTTGACGCCTGTGGCCTCTCAAACCTGAATGGCATCTACTACCCGGCCGGCCAGCACATGCGCAAGCTCAATGGCATCCGCTGGCACTACTTCCGGGGTCCCAGCTACTCTCTGCGCACCACGCGCATGATGGTCCGTCCCGTGGGTGTCTAACCAGCTGCTGCATCAGGGAGCTGGCCATACAGGAGGAGCCTGGCCTGGATCCCTCGGACAGGACAACCTCACCCCAGCCTAGGACACTGCCCGGGTGTCACCTGAGCCAGCCCCAGAAGTCCAGAAGAGCCACCTGCTTATCTACTCCTTGTCGTCCTCCCCTCTGGCCTCCTGCAGGGATTCCCTGCCAGCTTGCGGGTCGCAGTCCCCTAGATGAGCTGAGGACAGAGTAAACTCAGCTCCTTGAAGGAATAGACGAATGGTGGGATGCCGGCAGGTGGGAAGGAATTTGAAAGCAAGAAGCTGCCCAGATTCTGTCTCCTGGGTTTGTGGGAGCCTAACCCTGTTCCAAGCTCCTCTTCCAAGATTCCTAGCCTTGTGATATTCTTGAACTTTCCTTCAGTGATTACCCCCAATGGGTAATAATTATCCCCCCACCCCGCTGCTCTTAGGTCCTTCAGAAGGCTAAAGAGGGGTTCCTTTGCCATCAGCAGTTCCTAGAGTATGTTCCATAGGAAACAACTAGGGCTCCTTTCTAAAGTACCTATGGTCAAGCGGCAAAGAAATAGCAGGTTAAGCAAAAGGGAATGGGCATTCTAAACTGCAGGCATCCTTGTTCTAGCCTTTCATGCAGTCATGTGCCTTGTGACTGCCTGTGAAGAGGCTAAGATGGGCAGCTTTCTCCAAATTTATCTATTTGAAAATGGGCCCGGATTGCCTCGGGGCTGCGATGCCCTTAGTAAAAGCTGGTCCTCCCCCATCATGAGGAAGAGCCCTAGGTCCCATCCCCCACCCCTCTTTGGCTACAAGGACCACAGCAACAGCCTCAGAAACAACTGGAAGGAACTTTGTATTAACACAGACACCAGCATCCCCGAAGCAGCATCTAGGACTGTCTCTGCTGTGCTGTGGACTGGCGGCCCATGTGGCCGCCCTCACAGGGCTCTGTGAAAGCCCAGCCCACCCAGCCTTCGTGCAGAGACTGCAGGCGGGATGCCGGTGCCTGGGGCCAGACCCGCCCAGCCCCACCAGACAGTGACGCAGGGGACACGGCTGGGCCTTTGTCTGAGTTTGGGCTCCAAGAGTGCTGCCCGCCCCACCACTGCCACCCTCCTTGGCTCTGATGAGGTCCCAGGGCCCCGACAGGGTCATCGGACACCCAGGCCAGCCAAAATCTCACTTGCCACGTCCCCAGGAGGTGCCTGTCTCCAGGTTTTCTCCTGCATGAGGCAGGGCTGACCCTGCATCCCTCCTGGCTCTGCCTCAAGCCGACCCAGTCCAGATCTTCAAAAGAAATGGCGCTTTTCCTCAAGACTCAATGGACAGATGGAGTTGATGACAGGGCATTTCAGGTGCGGCGCGAAAGGACCCAGGGGCAGGCTGCTGCCCAGAAGGCTCAAATTGTCTTTCATGACACTTGACATTCATTTATCGCCTACTGTGTGCAGTACGGGGCCAGGGCAGGACTTCAGAGGTAGACAGAACTGCGCAGCTCTGAGACCTTAGGCCGGCGCCCAGCCTCGAGGCCTCGGTTGTTTTGTCTGTACAATGGAGACCATGATGCTCACTCTTTGCTGGGCTGCGTTGGGGAGAAACAAGAGCACACATGTAAACTTCTTAACAGAGCCTGGCATGAAGCAGGTGCCTAATAAATGTCAGTTCCTAAAAAGGCGGATGAGGTAGGAAGGTGACCCTTCCTCAGGCGTGCACCCCTGGACCCAGTCTCTTTGTTTTTACATCCAGTGCATTTATTTTTGGACTGCAAATCTAGAGGCTGGCTTCAGGCTGGAGGAGAGACGAGAGCAAAGCTGCAAGCCCCAGGCACAGGGTCCTGCTGCTCGTGTGAAGGTTTAAGTTCCTGTCTGCATCCCAGTGTTCTAATGGCCAGGGACATGATACTGATGAATATATAAGAAACTGTCCTACCTTCTTACCTCCCTTCCTCCTCCAGGCCTGGACTCACAGGCAAAAGCAATAGAAACTTTATGCTAAGGAATGGGTTGACTCATCTAACGGGGAAGTCTAGGCAGGCTTCAGGCATGGCTGGCTCTAGGGGCTCAAATGATGTCCCCTTGCCATGTCAACTTTGTTCTCAGCCAGGGTCTCTCCTGACGAGATGGCTCCAGCAGCCAGAGCTTGTGACCTCCTGGCTCAGCATCTCCGAGCCAGGGAATTCCCTTGGCCCTGTGGTTCCCACAAAGGAATAATTCTTCCCAGCCAGGATGGGACCTGCATCCATCCCTGCTTGTCACTGTGATTTCGGTTGGCCACACCTGGGTCGCACAATTACACCTGGAAACGGAGCGAGGTCACTCACACCCACGTCCTGGTTTTAGCAGCAGGGATGCCCTCTGTCTCCCACTCCCTTGGCTCTCCTCTCCCTCTCTGCCCCTCTCCCAGCCTCTCAGGGCCCAGGTGCCAGCTCGTCCCCAGGTTGCTCAGACTGTCAAGATCACAGCTGAGTCCCACCCTGGTTCAGAGTCCTGGCTCTGCTCCCGGAGCAGAACCCTTGCCCTCTCTGAGCTTCAATCCCATCTGTGTGACGGGGACACGGAGTGCCTGCTGACCTCCAACAGACGCCCTGGCAGTGATGCTGACCCATGACAGCCGCAGACAAAACCAGCCAGACTGAGGGTCGAATCCAGGGGCTTTTACCTCCAAGCTAAACCCTCCGCCTTTTTGTTATTTCTAAAATTTGAAACAGGGTCTCTCTAAGTTGCTGAGGCTGACCTCAAACCTGCAGTCTTCTTGTCTCAGCCTCCCAAGTACTGTGACTACAGGAGTGCACCACCACACCTGGCTTTATTTTATATTTTGAGACAGGGTCTCACTGTGTTGCTGAGGCTGGCCTTCAACTTCCACCCTCCTGCCTCAGTCTCCCAAGTACTGGAATTACAGGTGTGAATGAGGCAAGGAGGTGAAGGGCTGTGGGAAGAGCAGGTGCAAAGGCCCTGAGATGGGCACAAGGAGCCCCAGGGGGGCAGCATGGCTGAGCCTTCCAAGCACCTGAGGCAGAGAAGTACCTCCCCCCACAGCGCCCGCCAACTGCTAGCTCCAGTCGTGTCTTCCTGACTTGTGGTGGATTTGGCACAGATTCCTGCCCCTCTCCCCCCCTCAGTTTCCTGTCTGTAACATGCAGGAGAGGGATGGAGAGCCACCTCCACTGTACATCACTGAGATCGCTGTATCAACCTAGGTCAAAGCCTTCACTACCCTGGGCCCAGCACTGATGGGAAGAGAGAAAAGAGCGCCTTTCCCTTGGGTTAAAGGGGGACAGAGGGATGTCTCCCACGTGGGGGTCAGCAGGGAGAACAGGGTGGGAATAACAGGCTTTATCTGTGTGTCTGCCTCAGGCCAGCTCCATACACACCATCACACAGAATCCTACTAAGTTTTCTCATTGCCCCCATTATACAGATGTGCATACAGAGGCTCAGAGAGTTGAAATGCCCTGCCAGAGGTCACATGGTAAGTCAGGATTCAGGCTAAAGACCCAAAGATTCAGTGGGTCAGATGTATCTCTCATGTAAAGTCTCGAACTGAGAAGCCAGGGGCAGGGTGGCCTCACCCAAAGGTGCCAGTTTCTGACTGGCAGGAAGGGACACAGAGCATCAGCCTGCCCCTGCAGCATCCGTTCTCTTAGCCCAGCCTTGTCATTTTCCTGCAGGGTCACAGCAGCCTCCTGACAGGGCCCCGTCTCCAGGCTTGTTCCTCCTGGCCTATAATCATGTCGTTTCCTGTGCCTGGAGCCCTCCATGGCTCCTCAGTAGCCTGAGAATAACATGAGCATTATTTATGGTTGAGTTTCAAGCACCGGCCAGCTCCAGCTCTTTGTGTGCCTAAGGATGTTACCTTGTGACCGTGGTCATCCCTGTCCTGCAATCAGGGCCCTTCATCACCTAGCTCAGCCCTTCTCCAGGTCCACCTTCGCCCTGGGGTTCCTAGCATGGAGAGGAGGGGCCCCGTGTGACCATCAGTTGTCCTGCAGGAACTGTCCATTCTACTTGGCTTGCATGTAGCGCTGGCCACTCATGCAGGGCCCCCATGCTGAGGCTGCTCTGGGTCACAGTGGTTTGTAGTGTCACCTTCCAGTTCTGTAGGGAGCTGGGTCCGAGTCCCACTCCTGCCCTCACGGGGAGGACCTCAGCACCTCTAAAGCCCCCGTAGGGCAGGGTAAATGCAAGGCACCCAGGACAGGGCCGCACCCCATCTGTGATGGTATTGCTAAACATTTTTCATACCAAATACTATACCAAGGACTTCCTTGGAATATCCACAGCAACCCACCTCACCCCAGCCACAGAATAGGTATTAGGAGCAATGGTTTTAGGGCAAATTCGGAACAGGGAGAAGCCAGCCTACACATTATTCTTGCCTATCATTTGAGGAGTCCCAAGGTTCCACAGGAACCTAGTCTGAGAACAATTAGCCCAACAGGAATAGCTAACCAACCTGACATCTGCGTCACAGGGTCCAATGACGATAAAGGAAGCTGAAGAAGACAGAGCATAGATTTGACAAGTGGGGAAACTGAGGCCCAGGGAAAGTGAAATCATGTGGCCAAAGTCATAGCTCAAGGGGTTAAGGAAGTGGCTTTGAGCCCATATCCCTGGTCCAGAGTGAACTTTATCTGGACATTTGTTCCCTCATGACCAAAGTTAAAGAAGAATAATTAAATATATAAGCAGTAGCTGAGTTCAAGCTGGCCGATGCTTGGAACTCGCCCATGAGATAAAAGTTCGTGGTCCCTGCCAGTGCCTCTGGAGGGGCCCAGAGCCTGTGGCAGGGAACAGAACCTTCCTTCCAGCTTCTGCCTGCCTGGGCTTCAGCATGAACAGCCATAGGGCTGCCACCCTGAGTAGGACTTTCTTCCTTGTTGACCTCCTCAGTCTCCCAGCCCAGCCCTGGGCAAGAAGGGAGGCAACAGGGACAGGCCACAGTTGTTGGCTCTAATCTGAGAACAGGGAAGCCCCATGGGAGCCCGGGAGACCTGTGGCTGGCCGAGGCTCTCCCCTCAGCCAGCATTGCCCTCATGTTCCTGTGTCCAGGAGAGGTGATAGGAGCACAGTCAAGGCCTGGCTGTGTCCACAGATCACAGCGAACCAGAGTGGTCCCATCGCTTTCTGGGCCTCACTTATCCTATCTGTAAAATGAGGGTGAGCAGCCCAGCTCTGCTTGTTTAACAGAGTGGCAGCAAGACTCAAATAAGATCCTTCCCTTAAAAAGTGTTCATTGTTCTTGCATGCCTACTATGTGCCAGGAACTAAGCTGGGCCCTGAGGACAAGGACAGAAGCAAGGCAGACTGACACTGACTCAGAGAGCCGGGGTGGGCGGGAAGAGACAGGAATTTGGCAGAAATGATGGACACAATCTCAAACAGTAGGGCAAATGTGTGAGGGGAACCAGAAGGGGCTCCAAGAGCAGGGGTGCCAAGGTGGCTGGGAGAGGTGGCCCTGATGTTCAGGGAGGGGTAAGGGAAGGAGGAGGGAGGCTCCCAGCCAGAGCAGAGCACGTGCAGGGCCCAGGAGCCGGCCAGAGTTCAGGAAGGTGAGGCTGCCAGAGCGTGGGGTGGGGTGCAGGGTCTTGGGTGCTAGACTAAGAAAAGGACGCAAGGGGACATGGCCTAAACAGGACGAGGCCTGCACCAGGGAGCCTGAGTGTGTCCGCCAGGAGGAAGCTCCTTTCTCCTCAGGATGCCCAGCTTCACTCCCTGAGAGACAGGCCCCCCACTACCTACTCTGCTAAAGCTCGGAAGATTCAAAAGGTCTATCAACTATGTACGAAAGCCCTCCGCCAGGGTGTTAGAAAATATAGGGATAAGGAAAAACACAGCTCTACGCACCAGAGTGAACCCTGGGAGGGGGACTGACCGGGAGAGACAGTCCATGAGAGTCAGGAGCCCTTCCTTGTAGATTAGGGTCTTTTTGTGGGGCCTTAGGAGGGAGGGAGAGCAAGGCAGTCAGGTATTTCTCTGATGGGTGGTTTAACGGCAGGCCAGGCCAGGTAAATTTATGGGGCTGGGGGGAGGGAACAGAGGGATGGTTAGAGGCATTTTCCCACCTTCCTGAAGTTCTTTTGTGCTCAACCTCCTCCGGCCAGGCCTCACAGTCAGACCTCACAGTGCCCACATTCCAGAGGTTTTATAATATTTATATTGGGAAATGGGCAGCCGTACTCTCTCTGGCTACGTCCTGCTGACAATGGGACGAAAGCAGACAGGGCTGGAAGCTGTGTCGCAGGCACTGTGACAGTCTGTGGAGTCCTGTGCACTTGGGAGGAGGATGTGTTGGCCTTTGGTCTGCAAGAGAAGAATTTTGTTAACAGAGAGGTTAGTGATTCTTTGAATTTGTGACATAATCAGGCTGATTATGCATGGTCCAAAGAGTAGGATATGGAGGAAAATGAGTGAAGGAGTTAGAAAGGACAGGAGCTACGCTATCCAGGAGGAACCATAGCCAAAGATTCCTTTTGATTGGTGAATATTGTCTAGTTGTTTTGCATGCCAAATATTAAACTAGTTATCATTTTTAAATTATCAGTAATATTAAAACAACACATCCCAGGTTATTCCTGACATCCAAGAGCAAGAGCAGGTAATCAATTGTTGCCCCATTTTCAAGAGTTGCCTGACACACCTCACCTAGTTCTTCTTTGATTAACAGTTTTGATGATTAGACAGGCCAGCTGACACATTCAAATATAAGCACCTACCATTAATCCAGGGATGGCCAACAAAGTGGCTAACAATCCTACAATAAGAGCTGGAAACCAGAGATGAAAGTTGCTCTTACAGTCAGAGGGCAGGAGCATGCGACCTGTGAACGAGTTGATAATGATGGAGAAGGTAACATCATTCCCCTTTTCTAACATAACAGCGACCCTGAGATCCCTTGGGAATGGTGGAATACGAGAAATTAAAACAAAAGACTGACCAACCTGAAGGTAGGCTCATCTGCATTGCTGGACTGGGCTATTTACAGTATGATTACATTTAAGGTTACATGGTGCTGGTCCTATATGCAGATAGTCTCCTGGAACAGTCATTGAGACTGGAATGGGTTTTCCTGAACCCTGTGCTTTACTCTGAGCAGTATGAGTATGGCCATTAAACCCAGGAGCATCGTTAGAGTAAGATTTGTCAGCTTTGGGATTCCTCATTCTGCTAGGCCAAGACCAATTAGATGTGAGGTCAGGACCTGTTTGGCCAATTTGGACTGAACATACAGAAGGAAGATGTGTTTAGTACATTTTCTGCCATATGAGTCCAGAAACTAGTATTACAGAGAGCTGAAGTACAGTTTGGGATAACTTGGACAAATATAGGAGTTGATTTTTTGTATATTGAAGGAGCACCAGACCAAGAGGCTCCTCCTGGTTGAGCACACTCCGTTGTTTTTTCCCACTGCCATTTTACACACTTATAGGTACTGGTGTCTCTTAGAGTAGCCTGTGGCAAGACGATAGAAAACTTTGGTTTTTTCTCTGGTTTGATCTGTTAGGCTTTTAAACCCGGCTGTTTGGTCCACTGTGGTAGACTCCTCTGTCCATATGACAGGCCCTTCAGGCAAGCTGCAGTTAGTCTCACACTGGAGCATCAAAGGAGCACCCACAGTTATCGTGGGCAAAGTTAGGTATCTAGGATCGGATGTACCCAGTAAGGCCCAGGAAAGACAGAAGACCCTGTTTATGTGTAGGGAAAAGAACAGAGACAGTGGCCTTTTTCCAAGACAAGGGGATCTCCTTTGTTGTAGAGGTGATTATTAAGCCAAGATATGATGTGGCTGTTTGAGTGATCAGTTGAGCCTTTTTTTGTGAAACCCTATAACCGCAGGTGGCCAGGAAATTCGGTAATTGGACACCATGAGCTATGCAGTCTTGCTGGGTTGGACTATAGAGCAGTAGATCATCAATATACTGGAGAACAATGCTAGGATTTAGGTTAAGTCTCTTCAGGTCTGATTGAAGGGCCTGGCTAAAGAAACGAGGACTGTCACGGAAGCCTTGAGGGAGGATCATCCAGGTAAGTTGGTAGACATGTCTGGTGTTGAGATCTGTCCAGGTAAATGCAAATAATTGTTGTGAGGATGGGTGTAGAGGAATAGTAAAGAAGGTATCCTTTACATCTAATATCGAGAAAAAGGTGGTAGATGGAGGGATACGAGATAAGAGAATATATGGGTTAGGCACTACAGGGTGGGTGGGGATTATGTCTTCATTTACACACTGTAGGTCCTGCTAAGAGAAAGAAGAAGGTTTTTTGACAGGAAGGATAGGGATATTGTGGGGAGAATAGAAGGTGGGAAATAATAGGCTGGAGCCCTCGAAGACTGGCGTGGCTTACTGGGTATTGAGGGGCAGTGATGGAGCAAGAAGGATCTCTCAACGAGATTTTTATCACTGTGTGCTGAATGGCTATTTGGGGGGATTTTGTGTCCCATATTTCCAGATTTATTTGGGCCTGGATGTTTTGGGGAATGTTATCTCCCACTTGTTGTAGTGGGTACATAAGTATAAAATAAGATAAGGGTGGCTTTCTGTAAAGCTATTTAGTCATATGGATGTACCCAATTTGTGAAGTAAGTCCCTGCCCAAAGGGGGCGCAGAACATTGTGGAATCACCAGGAAGGAATGGAGAAGGGAGGTGTTATCAAAAGACAAAATAGGGGTGGATTCTTTGGGGGGGGTTTCTGGGATTCCTTTTATTCCAATAACAGAGATGGAAGAAAGAGCAAAGGTCCAGAGAATTCCGTTAAAACAGATAAACTCGCCTCAGTATCCAGAAGAAAGGAGATAATCTTACCAGACACTGTGCCTTTTACCTGGGATTCCATTAGCTTACCAGTGGTAAAACGGTGGACTCTAGGCCCTGTCAATCAGCAGCTTATAAGATTACTAGAGAAAAGAGGCAAAACTTATCAACACCAAATCTGGTGAGTGTTGGGCAATTGGATCTGGAACCGGCAAAATGGCCTTCTGGTCTAGAGTCGTGTGAGTGGTACTGGCCCACTGAAGGGTGGCCAGCCAAAACTCTGCTCAGACAAGAGACCTGACTGCCAATCATTCTCCCAGGTCTTCGCCTTCCAGGGACCCATCTGCCTTCGCTATTGGCCAGATTTGTTAAGATCTGACCAGATCAGTCCCCCGCTGCCTGACAGCACAATCCAGAGCAGAACTCTACCGCCTCAAACTCTCTTCAAAGCCACCTAACTTGCCCAAATCCCATAATAAGAGGCTTCCTGACTCACCGACACCCTAGAATCCCCTGGCGCACAGCCTCTTGCTGCACGAATAATAAGCCCTCTCGTTTAACCACAGGTTGTGTTCCTGATCTTACACTGCAGGTCGCTGGCAGAAAATTAACTTGTGTGCTCATAAAATGACGTAGCAGCTCCCTAGGCTTGGAGTTCTCAAGTGACTAAAAATCATGATACAACATTAGAAACTAAACACCAACGCCCACTACAAAACTAACATTAACAATTGCTACTATTGTCAGGCATGGTGGCGCACACCTGTAATCCCAGTACTTGGGAGGCTGATACAGGAGGATCACAGGTTCAAGGCCAGCCTCAGCACCTTAGAGAGGTTCCTCAGCAATTTAGCGAGACTCTGTTTAAAAGTAAAAACAATAAAATAAAATAGAGCTGGGGGTGTAGCTTAGAAGTAGAATGCCTCTGGGTTCAGCCTCAGTACCAAATAATTATAATAATAATCATCATCATCATCACTATTACCAATTCACGCATTTATTATTATTTATTCACCTAAACACTGCTATTTGTATTTTTTTCTGCCTCACTAATTCTTTCCTCACAACCTCCCTGAGAAATACTCACTGGTGTCTGTTAAGTTGGACTGCATGTAACAGAAAGTTCAAGTAACATAGATTTATAAAACAGCCTATTAGTAAGCTGTTGCTACATAAAAATCTACCCCAGCACCAAGTGGCTAAAACAGCTGTCTAGGGGCTGAGGGTGCAGCTTAGGGACAGAGTCCTTGTTCAGCACCTGCAAGACCAAAAAAATAAAAGGTCAGCTAGTGACTTGCTCCCATTGTGCGGGTTGATGGTTGGACTGGACTCAGCCCCTGGTTCATCGCAGTCTACAGTCCGCTCTGGTGGATGGCCGAGCTCACACAGCTGTTGTTTGACTGGGCTACACAGCCTCTCCCCAGCAGGGAGCCCCTACCTGCTAGCAGGTGGCTCAGACTCCCAGGTGTGGCAAGACAGCACCTCCAGGCGTGAAGCCTTGTCAAGCTTTGGCCTTTTCCCATTGGATGAAGCAGGTCACACAGCTGAGCCCAGATCCAAGGGATTGAGGAAGATGTGGAGTCCTGTTTCACAGGGCAAGCGCAGATGAAGGGGAGCAAGCCGAGATTGTCCTTGCAAAATATCTACCTCAGTTTGTTTTTCTCTCAGGTCAAGAAGTCTGGGAGCCAACCAAAAATGCTCCTGGAGCAAGAAGATAAATAGGGTAGTACTAGATTATAACCCCTCAAACAAATAAATATAAATAACCATGAGTCCATGCCAATATAAATAAATGATTAAATAAATCATGAGGAGAGATAAATCTCTCATGCAAAGGAGCTCCAAATAACTTATGTTACAGAGGTGACACTTAACAGCCTACTTCTGAAGTGGGGCTGAACATGTAATTTCCTTCCAAAAGGTACAGTATGGAAAGGAAAAGAGGTGCTTCCAGGTGAGAAACTTGCCAGTGGTCAGGATCAACATCACAGTGGGGAGGTCTGTGATCCGTCATGTGTGCCCTTGTTAGAATCTGAGACAGGCACTTCACTTCGGTGCTCTTCCTCCCAAAACATGTCACCCAGTCAAACATAAAAAAATAATCAAGCCGGACACGGTGGTGTATGCCTGTAAACCCAGTACTTGGGAGGCTGAGACAGGAGGATCTCAGGTTCAAGGCCAGCCTCAGCAACTTAGCAAGACTGTTTCAAAATGAAAACTAAAATAGGGCTAGGGGTAATAGCTCAGAGGTAAATACCTCTGGGTTCAATCTCCACTACCACAAAAATAAAAGGAGGAGGGGGGAGAGGAGAGGAAGGAGGGAGGGAGAAAGGGAGGGAAAAAAATTCCCAATCAAGGGACATTTTACAAAATACTTGACCAGTAATTCTCGAAACTGTCAAATTCATCAAACATGAGGTAAGTCTAGCCAAGTGTCACGACACATGCTACCATCCCAGTAGGTGGAAGGCTGAGACCTGAGGGCTGGTTCAAGGCCAGCACTTGGTAACTTAGTGAAACCCTGTTTGAAAATAAAAAATAAGAGCCAGGCATGGTGGCACACACCTGTAATCCCTGTGCTTGGAAGGCTGAGACAGAAGGATGGCAAGTTCAAGGCTAACCTCAGCAACTTAGGGAGGCTCTCGGCAACTTAATGAGACCCTGTTCCCAAATTTTAAACAAATGGGGTGGGGGGTGCAGCTCGGAGGTAGAACACACCTGGATTCAATCCCTAGTACCACAAAAAAAAAAAAAAGGAAATCCTAAGAAACTGCCATAACTAAGCATAGCCTAAACAGACATAACTATTAAATGTAATGTGGTGTCCTGAGATCCTGAAACAGAAAGGGGACATTAGGGAAAAGACTAGAAAATCTGAATCAAGTATAGGCTTTTTAGTTAGTAGTAATGTAATAACATTGCTTTGTTATTTATGACGTATACTATATGAATATTAGGGCTAACAACAGGGGAAACTGAGTGTGAGATATAAAGGAAGTTTATGCTAGCTTTATAACAATTCTTATATCTAAAACTATTCTAAAATAAAGGATTTATTTTTTAAAGAAGTCTGGAAAGAGTCAGTCCAGGGCTGGTATAGTCCCCACACCATCCTTCAGTTTCCTTCTTCGTGTTGCTTCAGCCTTACCACGCGGCTTCAGGCTCAGGGTCACTTGTTGATTGAGAGGGCGGCTGCGCCTCCAGCCGTAATACCTGAGTCCCATGCAGAAAGGAGAAAGAAGGGTAAATGGGCTGTCCTCCCAGCGGTATCAGTCTCTTCTAGGCATATTTCTAATAAATCCCACATAACAGCTTGTTCATTGGCAACCAGTAGCTGCAAGAGAGGCTGGGAATATGATCCTTTTTTTTTTTCTGGGGGTGGTGGGGAGGTGTTACCACCAGAAACAAAATGAGGTTTTCATCAACAAAGAGAGAGAGAGAGAGAGAGAGAGAGAGAGAGAGAGAGAGAGAGAGAGAGGAATTGCATAGGCAGCTAGCAGATTTTCAGGGCTACTATAATTCCACTTTAATAAACAAACTGAGGCTCAGGGAGGTTGAGTGACTTACTTGGAGCTTCTTGGCAAGGAGGAAAACAGATTTGAGTTCAGAAATCAGATCTCTTGGGCCTTCGGCCCTAACCATCAGGTGATTTACGCTGCCCTGTCATCAAGGTAACAACATTAACTGAGTGACACAAGCTGCGTGGCTTTGCCAGACCTGACCAGCAGCACAGATGTAGGACACTTGACTGAGATGCCGTTGCACGTCAGCTCCTCGCTCACCTCCGCCCAACCCTGTATCCATGACCTTGTTCTCCCACCACCGGAGAAATCTCCTCCCGCCTTCCACCTCTGCACCCTTGGCCTGCACTTGGCAGGAACTCATGTTTGCATACCGGCCACCTCTGCCCTTTCCCCATCACCCAGGCCGGGCACTGGTCAGCCCAGTGGTCACGATCACAGCTCCGGAGTCAGCCTGGCTTCGAATCTTGGCCATCGACCTTACTGTAAGTTACTTAACTTAACCTCTCTGTGCCTCGACTTCCTGATCTGCCAAATGAGGAAGCTAGCATCCATCTTCTAGGGTGGTTGAGGGGCTTAAGTGGAAATGGATGAAAAGCCCAAAGTGTGGTGCCTACAGTTAGCCCCACAAAGGTCATGTCTTGGTGCTGGTGTCGTCCCAAGTCCAAACACAAGATCAGGTAGGAGCCCTCAGTGGCCATGCAGCTGACTCATGGTATCTTTGAGTTACTGTCTTAAGATCTGCCTCCAAATGAAAGCAAATGCGTTAAAGCTTCCCATACTCCGGGTCATTCTCAGATACCAACTTAAGTTGAAAGCAAAGAGCAGTGGCTCAGACTTTGATTTAGCCACTGTGGTGTGACCATGGCCAAGTCCGGTCCCTCTCTGGACGGT
This sequence comes from Graphiurus murinus, assembly GCA_004027655.1. Classification (NCBI taxonomy): domain Eukaryota; kingdom Metazoa; phylum Chordata; class Mammalia; order Rodentia; family Gliridae; genus Graphiurus; species Graphiurus murinus. Next base: position 92,572 of record PVLC010000667.1, read on the forward strand.
TTGCTCAGCCACCTAATGAGACACTGATACTGTTGCCCTTACCAAATGTAACAACTGGTTGGGAATGTGTGAGCCAGGTGCTTAGGGGCCTGGGTACTTCCAGGGTAACAGGCTGATAATTAGAACCAAGCTCCCTAACCTGGAACCACACCCCTCACCCCCAGGGCTAGGAAGGACTCAGCTCTCCTAAGTCTGTCCTAAAGTCCTCCTCTCTCTGGTCCTCAGTCTCCCCCTCTGCTCACTGAGGTCCTTTCCCCTCCACTTCATCTAACACAGAGGGGCAAGTGACTTGCCCAGGCCACACAGCAGTAAATCATGGAGAACCAGACTCTGAGTCCAGTGCTCTTTCTGTCCAGAAGCACCAAGAGCTGCCTGCTAGGGACAGAGGGCCACTGCTGTGTCCCGCAGGCTGCCTCTGCCCCTGACAGTGCTATCTCCCCGGTCACCACATCCTCCAAAGGCAGCTGGTGGTGCCAGGGAGCAGCCTTGGAGCAGAGGGGCTCAAGGGGAGGTCGGGCAGGGAGGGGCACTCCGGGAACTCTGAAGCAGCACCTGCGGCCCATGCATGCTCCCACTCGGGTTTCAAGCCCCCTCCTGAGGCAAGGCTCGTGACTGCCCACCTGCAGTTGGTCCAACTCAGTGGCAGTCAGAAGATGGCACGCGCAGTTCAACACAGTCAGTGGGGACACGGTGGAGATGTCCACCCCCACTTGGTCTGTGACACACATTCCCACCTCTGCACCTGCGCACAAGTGACTGCCATCATCCCAGAGGAACAGAAAGAAATGCACATGTTCGTTTCCCCAAACCTGCCTGGGGAGTTCCCACTTACAAACACTGGGCGCTGAGGCCTGGCTTTTGGTGGGGGCAGCCAGAGGGCTACAGGACCAGGAGCTGGCTGGGTTTTCCCTAAAATGCCTGCAGGCCTGTCCCCACTCACAATGTTTGTCTCCCAGGAAACCAACTTCTCCCATGCCGGGAGGCTCTGTCCATCTGCCTGTCCAGCCAGCAGGGTGACCGGGTGGGGATGACGATGATACAACCAGCTGACAATTTTTGAAGCACCCTACTAAGTGTCTGGCCCATCATGTAATGGTAGGTATCATTACTAGCCTCATTTTACAGGTGAGAATACTGGGGCTCAGAGAACTCAAGTGACCTTTCCAAGATTACACAGCTAGTAGGTAGTAGAACCAGGATTTGGATCCTAAAATGTTCAACTGTGAGAGCTGCATAGACCCCCAAACACAGCCAGGATCCAAAATCATCTACCAGATGGGGAAACCAAGGCCCACAAAGAGGAAGAGGTTGGGGACACGCAAGGGGAGTCCCTTGATCAGGTCTCTCCGCCACGGTGGGGCAGGGCTGGAGTGGCCCGGCCTGCGCTTTTCCCCTCTCCTCTGCCTGTGGCCTTGCTCTGCTGTGGGCTGAGAGCTCACTGTGGAGAGCTGAGGGACCTCAGTGGGAGGCCAGAGCCTGATGGAGGAGGGTGGGTGAGGGGCCTGGGTGAGAGGTGGGACCCCCAAAGCAGGAGAGCGTCTCCCCATGACGCCCTCCTGCAGCAGAGCTCCAAGCCCTGTCTCCTTTCGGGACCTCAGTTTTGCCATCTGTTCAGGAGGATTTGGACTCAAGGGCTACTAAGAACACTTTTTTTTTTTTTCCTGTTGATTCTAGGGATTGAACCCAGGGGCATTCTACTTCTGAGCTGTACCCCCAGTCCTATTTTGCAACAGAGTCTCACTAAGTTACCCTGTGCTGATGGTCACAAACCTGCCCTTCTCCTGGTTCATTCTCCCAAATCCAGGATTACAGGTCCACCATGTCTGGACACAAAGGACCCTTTGGGCTGAATTTCAGGGTGCCTATCAGTTTCACCTCTTGCTGCATAACAAATTATAACAAGCATGGTGACTTAAAACAACGCCCACTCATTATGTCACCATCTGTGCAGGTCAGAAGTCCCAGCACGGGGTCACTGGGTCCTGGCCTGAGGGCCTCACCAGGCTGAAAGCTGGGCATCAGCTGGGCCGCTCCCTTGTGGAGGCTTTGGGGTGCCTGTCCAAGATGTGTGTTTCCTTCTGGCTGTGGGTTGGCAGTCATCCTCAGCCTAGAGACCATCTCAGTTCCTAGCCATCCTTCCTGAGCCTATTTAAAAAAAAAACAGGGACTCACTAAGTTGCTGAGGCTGGCCTTGAACCTGGGATCCTCCTGTCTCAGCCTCCCAAGTACTGGGATTACAGGTGTGCACCACCACTCCCAGTTCATAACCCCTTGATTTGTAACAGCCAAAAAGTGGGAACAGCCCCAATGTCCCCCGCAGGCTGATGGATAAAGAGAATTGGCACGTCAGCACCATGGAATACTGCCCAGCAGGGAGAAGGAGCAAGCTGGGGATCCATGGAACTACGGGGGTGAATCTCAGCTACGAGATGCTGCGTGAACGCAGCCGGACTGCGCTTACCTGAACTCTAGGAACAACCCGTCTGATCTATGGTGAAAGAAAACCAACTAGACGCCTCCTAGGCAGGAGGTGGGGTGGGGGTCAGGATTCAATGGAAAGAAGTAGGAAGGAACTTTATGGAGTGGTGGAACTATCCAGCCACTTATTTATAATAGTGAATACACAGATATATACAACTGTCAAAACTCCATGAACTGGATACCTAAAGTGGGCCGATTATGTTGGTAAACAAGGAAAAAACCCACGATGACTCCCAACCCCCTCCCCACTTCCTTTTTCTCTGTGGTTTTTTCCCTTCCCTCTCTGGTATGCGTTATCTGTGTCCCACTGGAATGCAGGCTCCACAGGGCAGGGATATATATTTGTTTTGTTCTCTCTATATCCTCAGTACCTAGAAGAGTATTTGGGAAAGAGTGGGTACTCAGCGAATGTTGGATGGATGGATGGTGGATGGATGGATGGATGGATGGATGGGTGAATGAATTCAGTCCTGCAAGCTGGAGCAGGTCCACGGGGATGGCTGTAGGGGAAGGCCCGATCCCCACCTGCAGACACCCACAGTCTCACGGGGCAGGCCAGGCCACTGTGGGAAACGTCGTCATTCCATTGGGCTGCATCAGCGCTCAGGCATCTAGAAGACGCCATTCCTGGGGCTGTGCCGTGCCCACTGCCAATCTTGGTGGCCAGCCCAGCCTGGAAACTGACATCATTGGCCGGGAACCTTGGCCAGGGTTCCCGTGGGTGCTGTGTGTGTAGAAACCAAAATATTACCATAGAGGGTGGAGCCACAAGCCCAAGCTGGGCAGAGCCCAGAATGAGGCCCGAGATTCCCCAGGAAAGGGGCCTGCTGAGCCTGCAGGCCTGACGTTTTCCTGCCTGTCTATGTCAGGGTTCCTGGCTACTTTCTTTTACTTTGTCTTAAATTTATTTCTATTCTTTCTGCAAAAAGAATACACTCATATGATTCAAAATACAAAAGGTAAAGAGTGTGTCTCCCTCCCTGCCCTGACCCCAGGTAGCCAGCTCCCCTCCCTGGGGCAGCCAACATGCAGGTTTCCGTGGGAAATCAATTCTCCAAGCTTCGTGCCAGTTCTAGAGCTTATGGACACGTATTCCTCTTGCCATAAACAGCAGCACTGTGTGTCACCCACGCCTTGGAGAATGGGTGATTCACTGGCTTGTGTGTCCTGTGGTTGCACATCCGGCGTGTGCAGGGGAATCTTTTTGACAACTGCATAGACTTCTATTGCACAGCTGGGACCCAATTTATTTATTTAGCCATTTCTCATGGATGGATATCTCCAATTGTTTGCTGTTACAAACAGAAGCATCATAAGCAACATTATATGCTTGGTAGGGGAATTTTTTTTTTTGCTCTTAAGTAGTTACTTGCCATGTTCAGACAGTAAGAGAGAAACATCTACCAAACCTGTTCGGAGGCCTGGCTTCTCAGAACTGGGCAGCCCTGGCCCTGCTGAGCCCACGCTCCTGGGTGGTGACAGTGGGCAAGTCTTCGCCAGTCACCACTGTCCCCGCCCCCATTTGCCAAGGGGAACATGGAGACCTAGACAAAACGTGACACTTCTGCCTGGAGGCATAACAAATACCATGGGCCTGGGACTCGGGAGGGCATGCGCTGGAGTCAGCCCTCCTTCCTGGCTGGACTTTGAGCACGTGGCTTCTCCGTTCTGAGACCAGGTTGGGAGGTATGGGAACGGCGCCCACTTCCAAGAGTGAACTCTCCTGGAGCACCTGGCTCTGTTCCAGCACACAGTAGGTGCTTGTGGCTTGACAGCTATCCATCAAATGTTTAAATGTTTAAATATTGACAACAAATGTGTGTGTGTGTGTGTGTGTGTGTGTGTGTGTGTGTGTTATTAGGGATTAAACCCAGGAGTATTCTATCTCTGAGTTACACCCCAACCCTTTTAATTTTTTATTTGAAAACAAAATCTCACTAAGTCCCTGAGGGTCTTGCTAAGTTACCCAGGCTGGCCTCAAACCTGCAATTCTCCTGCCTCAGCCTCCCAAGCACTGGGGAACAGGCCCTCTGACCCTTCAGAACTTCCCGGGATGCCTGGTCCAGCTGTCAAGTGGCCTTGCTCCCAGTCCAGCAGGCTGGCGGTTCCAGACAGGGCTCCTGGCTCCAGCTGGATGCCACAGGGAGAGGAGGGCCCCAGGAGGCCAGACCTCCCTCCTGCCACACAGGCCCTGTCCCCTCCAGCCTGGGCTCTGCCTTGCCCATTCAAAAGCCTCCCCTAAAGACCCAAATGCCTCACGGCCCAACCAGGGAAGCCAAAGGATAGAGGGGAGATACTTGATCTGGGCCTCCCTGCTAGAACTTGAAGCCAGACCCCCCATCTCCAGAGGCAATGCTCCCCAGCACCCTACTTTATCTCGGCAATGTTTACAGAACACCTAGCACTCCCCAGAGGCCGGGGACACAGCTTAGAGCAAAGCAAAGTTCCTGCCTGTAGGACCTGCATTCTCATGCCACATACAGAGTCACAGAATGGGGCCTGTTTAATATGAGCCAGGAGGTGATGTGAGCCATGAAAAAAAGAAACCAGTGTAGGGAAGTAGAGGCTGATGGCTCAGCTGCGGGATGGGGGGGCAGGCAGTGGGTGGTCAGGGAAGGCTTCTCTGAGACATCAGAATGAAGGAGAAAATGAATTATGTGGATACTGGGGTAGAATCAATCCGTGGCAGAGGACAAAGCATGTGCAGAGGTCCTGAGGTGGGAATGTCTGGTGCGCTCCTGGAACATCAAGGGCTGCAGCAGAAGGCAAAAGGGGAGGTTGGAAGAGTAACAGCTGTCGAGATCATGAGAGCCCTATTGAGCACAGTCAGGCTGTTGGTTTCACTTCAAGCTGCCCTGTCCTCACACTGCCCAAGGGTCCCCATAGCTCTACGTGACCTGGCCCTGGTGCCGCAGGTCTGGCTCAGCCACCTTCTCTAGGTTCCTAGAATCTACTACTCTCACCACAGGGCCTTTGCACATGCCCTCCCTCTGGAATCCTTTTTCATGCCTGCCCCATCTCCTAGTTAATTCCTATCTATCTTTCCCTTCTTGGCTCGAATGCCTCTCAGGCTTCCCAGATCTGCCTGGCCAGGTCAGCAAGCCTCCTTCTGGCATAGAAACTGAATCTCTCAGGATAGCGCCAGAACATGGTACTGTCTACTTCCTGCCCCTACTCATCAGGACCCTCCTCCGATAGCACCTCCTCTGAGAAGCCCACTCCCCACCCCCACCCCACGCCATCCCAGCCTCTTTGCTCTCCCATAGGCTTCTGCGGGCATCTGGAAGGATGGGGAGGCCATTGCCACACATACATGTAAGAGAACCCAGAACACAGCCCCAGAGCACATGGCTAGGGAGTGATTGTAGAATGACTAAATGATCCCCATTTAACATACAAGTGAATCTGGGCTCCCTTAGGGCCTGATATTCCCAAATGGGTGGAGGGCTTCCCAAATAAATGAACAGACCTGGTGGCAGGGGCTACAGCCTCAGTTTTTATTGCTCTTAGAGATCCACATGGTTAAGGACATCGCTTGGCTAGCCACCATCCTCTCGGAACCTAGGTGGCACACAGGGCACTCACAGGTGCTCACCTCACAGCTCTGCTGGAGACTCTATTTTTAAAACTGGCTCCAGCTGGGCATAGTGGCGCACACTTCTAATCTCAGTACTTGGGAGGCTGAGACAGGAGGATCGCAGGTTCAAAGCCAGATTTGGCAATTTAGCGAGGCTCTCAGCAATCTAGTGAGACCCTGTTTCCAAATAAGAAATAAAATCAGGCTGGGGGTATAGCTTGGAGGTAGAATCCCTCCAGGTTCAACCCCCAGTACCAAAATACAAACACAAAAACAAAAAACCTGGCTCCAATTTAAAGGAGGAATGGGAGGGCTTGTTGGAAAGTATGTGAAGGTTTTCAGGAAGGAAATTGGAATCAATAAATCAGCTGCTATGTGGGATATAACTATGAGGAAATCAAGTGTGTGGGAAAACTAAGAAAATTAAGTATGAGTTAGGAGGAAACTAAGCAAATGAAAAAGCAAAGCAGGAAGTAACTCCAGGAAAAACAAAGAGTTGTTCAAGAAAGGAAATGTAAACAAAATACATGACATGGCTTAGCAGGAAACAGTATATAGCCATTAAAAAAAGAACACTAAATGTTCACTTAATAAGAACACTTGATAAATGTAGATTGGAAGAAAGGGAGAATGAATAAAAGCTAAGTCTTCCTTGATAAAATAAAAAGAAACAAGCCGAACATGATGGGGAACACTTGTAATTCCAGTACTTGGGAAGTCGAGTCAGGAGGATAGCAGGTTCAAGGCCAGCCTCAGCAACTTAGCAAGACTCTTAGCAACCTAGCAAGATCCTGTTTGAAAAAAAAAAAAAAGGAGGCCGGGCGTGGTGGTGCACGCTTGTAATCCCAGCATTCGGGAGGCTGAGACCGGAGGATCCGGGTTCGAGACCAGCCTCAGCTACCTAGTGAGGCACTCCGCAACTTAGTGAGGCTCGGTTTCAAAATAAAGAATAAAAAATAGGGCTGGGGGTGTAGCTCGGAGGTAGAATGCTCCTGAGTTCAATCCCCAGTACTGATGATAGATGGATAGATAGATAGATACATAGATACATAGATGATAGGTGAAAAGATGATAGATAGATAGATAGATAGATAGATAGATAGATAGATAGATAGATAGATAGATAGATAGATAATAGGTGGATGGATGATAGAGAGATGATAGTGGACAGATGACAGAGTGTGGCCACTTACTGGGAACATATATACAGCACTTTGCACTTGGGATCATCCTAACCATCCAGTCACCTAGATACTCTTACTAAATAACTCTGGTTTTACAAATGAGAAAACGGAGGCCCGAGGTGGCCCCAGGTCATATGGCCAGGAAGGGGGAGGGCTGGGATTCAAGGCCAGGCAGTGAGGCTGCAGAAGCCACAGACCAGAAAGTAAGTCAATAGTTACCAAATATCGATCAACAGCAGGAAAAGCAAGCTACTTAGAAAAAAGTGGGGAAAAACCAGAAGTAGTTTACAGAGCTGAAATCATTGCCTCCAGGGAAGCAGGGCTGGGAAGGGAAGGGAAGGGAAGGGAAGGGAAGGGAAGGGAAGGGAAGAGAAGGGAAGGGTGGAGCCAGGGGCTGTTTCACTAGTGGTATTTAATATCTATGGCTATGTCTGTGAGGCCCAGGCGAGAACTGAGCGACACAGGGAACTTCCCATGGTAATGAGGATGCTTCACGTCCTGACTGGGTCTTGGAGTTCAGTGTGCACTTGTCTGAATTCAGCAAAAGATATATTTCAGAGTAGTAAACTAGGCACAAGCCTGTAATCCAGCAATTCAGGAGGCTGAGACAGGAGGATCACAAGTTCCAGGCTAGCCTGGGCAACTTAGTGAGACCCTGTCTAAAAAGAAAAAATAAAAAGGGCTGAGCACCCCTGAGCTCCATTCCTAGTACTGCAAAAAATAAAATAAGAAAGGTGGGGGTATAGTTTACTGGTAGAGTGCCCCTGGGTTCAGTCCCCAGTATAAAGGAAAAAAAAAGCTGTGCATTTCAGTGTATGTAAAGTTTACCTCAAAAAAGACCTGTAAACAAATATTCAACTCTAGTTAAGGGTACTCATGCTGAAGTGCCTTGCAGGAAGCATACTGATGTTTGCAATTAATTTTGAAAAGCTTCTGAAAAATATTGTATTAATGGATGGCCAGGGGGACAGACAGATGGGGAGATCCTTGATAGAGCAAATATAGCAAAATATTAACCATAGTGCATTAGTAGGTGAGTTTATGAATGCCTGCTGTATAGGTCTTTCAACATTTCTTTATGTTTGAAACTTTTCTTAATAAAATGCTGCAGAAAACATATGAGGGCAACATAACATTACTGGATAGGGCATTGTCTCAGGCCTCCTGGATGGATGACAGGCCTCTGGCCCTTCTGTGTGTGTCTCTCCAGGGGGGTGCAGCTCTCACCTACCCAGCCCTGGGGTCCCAGAGCTGAGGGACCTAGAGCTAATCCCTCCCCCTCTGCTCCTCTGTACACAGAACAGGGTGTCCTGGCTCCCTTGAGTGTCTCAGTGTCACAAACGGAACCATGTCACAGTAGTAGCCCCTGTGGCTGCACCCCATCCTCTGCCAAAAGGGCAAACTGAGATTGGGGAGGTGATTTCCCAGGAGCCAGTCACACCTCTGTGACGGAAGTGAGCAGCCAGGTTTCCAGTCTCCCAAACCCACGTGTATATAATTAGCTGGTGGGAAATAGATCGGGGAGCAGGTCTCATCTCTGCCTAATTAAGGGCTAGGCAGCTGGGCCCAGGCTGGCCTGGGAAGCCCCAGGAGACGGGCAGCAGCTGCAGGCCCTCCTAGGGGCTGAAAGGCAGAGGCGGCAGCTCCCTGCGCTCTCTCCAACTGGGGAACAATAGAGGAACTGCTTCTGTAGAGCCAGAGGCCAGCAGGGGGATGAGGGGAAGCCCCCGGCCTGCTCCCCTGCAGATCCCTGCATGGCAGACTGAGGGCTCCAGAACCCAAAAGAGGGGCACCCCCCTCCCCCAGGACCAGACAGCACCTGTGGGGGAAATCAAGGCTCGGTCTGGCACCTTTGCCACTTCCAAGAACCCCTCCCTGCTTTCTTGCCAACAGACCAGTGGCCTCCTTGGCTCTCCCCAGGCCCCTCCTAGAAGTGGCTCTGGGCTTAGGGCAGGGGTCCCTGGGTACACCTGCTTTCCACCTCAGGACTACGGATGTGCTTGCTCAGTTGCCTGTTGTCTTCCTCCACACTAGGGCAGGGACCATATCTGTCTTATCCACTGCTAGGTGCTCGATGATAAGAAGACTAGAAGCAAAGAATGCCAGGATGAGGAAGAGGGTATGTGCTGGAAAATCAGGGATCTGGAATACCACTGGTTGTGAGGGGTCTGGCAAGCCAGGGTGTGACCCCAGGCTGTCCTGCAGCCCTGCTGTGTGATGAGCCACAGGTTACTACCCCTCCCTGAGTTCAACCTCCTGCTCTAAGACAGCACACCTGACTCTCCCAAGGTCACCTTGAGGAGTTGGTAGGTGCTACACACCAGTCCTATGAGCTGAACCTCAATTTCTGCACATGTGGAATGCAGCCAGCTTGCCCACTTCTTAGGTGCGTGGAGGCTGCCAGGCGTAGCAAGGAGCAACGGCTAGCACAAAGTTCCAGCTAGGGTGTCCAGAGGGGCTTTCTACACCTCAGGGAGCACCGCCTCTGTAGAGCCGGCCTGGATTGTCTGCCAGCCCTATCACTCCTTTAGTATGGGGACCTGAGGGCCCAGCTCCTGCACTGTTGACACCGCTGGGCACCTGTGGCGGGCCACGCCCTCCTTATGCCTCAGGTCTCCCGGGTATCATGAGGGATTAAGCCCATGCTCACAAGCTCAAACACCGTCATCTTCTTTTATCCAATTTCTCTTTCTCTCCTCAAACTACAAGAGCCTGAGCCAGGCCCCTGGGGACTGGTGGTAGACAGAGCCAGCCAGCCAGACAGCTGGGCTGATCTGGATGTTTGTCAACAGCCCAACGGAAATCTCGTCTTTATGCTTAAAATAAAACCTACATCAGACCTGTCACCAGGGCCCCCAATAGCGCTTCCTGTTTCAGAGTGCTCCAGCCTGGCACCCTGTGTGAGAAGAAACACCGCCCAGCCTCCCCCAGCCTGGGAGACAGAACAGGCCCCCCAGGCTGTCACCCTGGGTATGCCTGGCCCTAGCCGCTCCAGCAGTCAAAGGTGAGGTTCCTAGTGGGGGGCCAGGAGGAGCTGAGTCGTCAAAGCCCAGTGCCAGCCCCTCCTCCATTAGAACACAGCACAAAGGGTCCAGAATACAACAGTAGTGTCCCCAGTTCAAAGAGGCCAGGAGGGAGACCCAGAGGCCAGCCATTCCATGATGTCCACCTCTAGTCCCTCTTCTTCCAAGAACTCGTGGCCTCACATCCAGGGTTTGCCTCCTCCCAGCTTCCTGCCCCCCTGGGAACTAGGCATGGGTGAGGGGTGGAACATTCAAGGCTGGGGAGGGTCTCTGCACCCTAGCCAGCCTTTCTCCTGCATGCCCCTTCCTGGTGCAGGGGAAAGACCCCAGCTCTACCCCAGCTCCACTGCCCTCTCTGGGGGATCTGAGTCTCCCTCACTCTGAAGGAGACCTGCAAACTCCCCGTGGGGCATGAAGGCTGCTCTGTCACACCAGATCTGGGGGTGAACAATCACTCAGTATTGAAGCCCCCACCTCAGGACTTCACCCCCTTCCCTTTCTGAACACAGACGAGTCTGAAGGCCCAGCCCTAGAGAATGAAGCATTTATTAACCAAAGGGAGGGAGGGAGGCTGAGAGGTCAGCAGGTCAGAGCAGTGCAGCTCCTAATGAGTCTTTGACCTCTACCCCCAGACAAGCTACAGAAGAACCGGAGCAGCAGAGGCCCCTCCTCCCAGCCCCCACCCCCGAGAGTTCCCAGGGAGCCAGGGCCCACTGGGTACAGAAGAGGAAGTCGGCAAGGGACAGAGGCTGAGGAAGAAACAGAGCCCCTGGGTACAGTCTTGGCCTCCTGCTCTCAGTGGATGGGCTAAATCCAGCCCCAGCAGAGGGACCAAGTATACCCATCTCAGGAAGCTCGTGTGTGGGGAGAGTCCAGGGTCAAGAGCAATCCTCCCGGGTCAGTCCTTGCAGGGGATATGGGTCTAGCCTCTGCCACTATGCCAAGTTCACACAGGGGCTGCCTCTGGTCTGCCTAGAGACAGAAGATGCAGAAGAGGTCAAGGGCAAACCGCCTCCCCAAGATCTGTCCTGTGGCCAATTCTGAGTCCAGCAGATAACTAGCCCTCAGCTGCCGGGGTCTCCCATGCCTGCCGCAGCCCATACAACCACTTGATCACGCGGGCGTTGCGCTCCACCACCGACACGCCGTACGGGACCCGCTCGCGGGCCCGCTCCTCCACAGTAGCAGAGCTGCGGTGGGAGCAGCCCCCCTCAGAGCTGTCTGGTCCGGCACTGGGCCCCGCCAGCGACACGATGTCCGAGCTAGTCCGTGCCAGGTGGGCCACCCCCAGGCCCCGCGCCTCCTCTGGGTCCAGGCCACAAAAGTTAAAAAAGCGCTCCAGATCGGCTGCTGCCCTGGAGAAGCGCTCGCTCAGGTCCGACTTGGAGCGCTGCAGACCCCGCGGCCGGCCTGGGCTGGAGGCAGCAGTGGTGCCTGGTGATGGGCAGAGCTGGGCAGGTGAGGCGGGCAGGGCAGGCAGGGGGCGAACGTCCACCCGGCGGACGGCGGCCGTACTGGGCGGTGGGCGTGGAGGGGTAGCTGGAGGGAGCTGGTGAGATCCCTCTGCCCGTACAGGGGTACGGCTGGCCTCGGCAGGGGACACAGGACTATCACACAAATTGATCAGACTGCTGAGGATGTCCAGATCTAGCTGGGGCCGGCGGCCCGGGCCGGGCAGGGCTCGCCGGCTCGGAGTGAGCACCGTGCGGCGAGTTCCGGGGCTGAAGAGTGGCTGTTTAGACAGCAGAGGCTGAACAGGTTCCTGGCGGGTATTGGCCACATGCAGGCTCTTGACGTACTTTGCCTTATCAGCCTCCAGGCGCTCCACCGCACTCAGTTTCCGGGCGCCGCCATCCGCCGGCCGGCGCAGCAGGTAGCCAGGAACCTTGGTCCGCAGGCTGAACGGTAAGGCGGGGGCGGCAGGGGCCCCGGGGCTCAGCGTGTCCACAGGCATGACTGTTACATCCCTCGCGGCCGCGGGTCTGAGGAGCCCGGAGATATGAGGAGACAGAGATCCGGGCAGGAAATTGGCAGCTGGTCGCTGATAATGTCTGTGGTGAAGGAAAGAAAGAAGGGTTGAGCCCCCTAGGACAAAAGGATCACCGCGGCAGCGAGCTCAGCCCGCCCTATTATAAGCCGAAGACCACGCCCCATCTCGTGGAGAGCCAATCAGCAGGCAGCAAGCAACAGCTGAAGGGCCTGTGCCTCGCCCACACCTCCCTCCGGGGGGCGGGGCGGGGAGGCAGGCCCAGCTGAAGCCGAGTAAGAAGGCTAGAGAAGAAAGACAGGGCAAGGCCTGCTTTAAAGGGAGCAAAGCAGACTCTGCTGAGCACCAGCCCGCTCACCCTCAGAGTCTTCCCAACAGCTCCATTTTGTGGATGGGGAATTGAAGCTAAGAGAGGCAATCAGCTTGCTTAAAGCTAACCCAGAAAGGTGGCTCTACCCCTTGCCTCCAAACAGAGAGGTGTTGGCAACAGGGATGTTGGGGTTAAGTGACCAAGAGAAAGGGCTCCAGCCCCACACCGCACCTGGACTGTCCACAGAGCCTGGTACCACCCCCACCCCTCCCCCTCCCAGGCAGAAAGCTGTTCTGTGCCATCCACCTGCCCAGACATGCCAGGTCCCAGGCACAGGAGCAGAACATGCAGGGGAGGAGCAGAAAATCCACACCCCCACCCCAGAGGAGTCCAGACACCTATAGCTTCCAGTAAGGGACTCTGTGGCCCACTCACAGTGATCTGCAGCACCTGTTGGCCCAGGGCTTCAAGGTCACATAGTTGCCCTGCAGAGAGGCATCCAGCAGACCCTTGAGCTGCCAGCAGCCATGGGATGGCGCTCACAGGTCAGGGGGCCCATGCCTGGATACACAGGTGTCCACATGGTCACCCAAGCATCAGGCCCCAAGCATCAAGCCAAGATGGAACAGAAGAAAACCCATATACCAAGTCCCAAAACATCTCGTCTGTAAAGTGGATGGGAGGACTTAGTCTCCATCCTCAAGAGGACTGTTCAGGCCATCTAGAACTGTGCTGTCCAATTCAATAGCCACTAACCCCATGTACCTGTTCACCCTCAACTTGAATTTTATTTGTGTGTGTGTGTGTGTGTGTGTGTGTGTGTGTGTGTGTGTGTGTGTATTACTGGGGATAGAACCCAGGGGCATTCTATCCCCAGTCCTATTTTATTCTTTGTTTTGAGACAGTATCCCACTAAGTTGCAGAGGACCTCATGAGTTGCTGAGGCTGGCTGCCAACCTGTGATCCTCCTGTCTCAGCCTCCCAAGTACTGGGATTACAAGTGTGTGCCACCATGCCAGGTCAACTTGAATTTTAAATTAAATAAAAACTTAAAATACTCCGCAACTTAGTGAGACCCTGTTTCAAAATAAAGAATAAAAAAATAGGGCTGGGGATATAACTCAGAGGTAGAATACCCCCCTGAGTTCAAACCCCAGTACTGGAGGGAAAAAAAAACAAATTTAAAATTCTGCTCCTGAATCACAGAATAGAGTATTTCCATCCATGGCAGCTATATTGGACAGCCTCACCTTGATGCCCAGAAATCCATGGGAGATGGAGTTCGGCGGGGAGGCAGGTACCCTACTCTGTGCCAGACATTTGACACCATCCTCTCCTGTATAACCTCCAACAAGCCTATGAATCATTGTCACCCCCCACCTTTTTTTTTTTTTTTTTCAGATGGAGAAATTAAGACTCAAAGAAATGAGAGTGCTGGGTTCCATAAAGAAGGTACAGATACATAGAAAGCAGCCATGATTGCACTGACTTCAATTCTGCACCCTGTTTGTTCCCATGCACTCCCAACTCTACAAGCATATGCTACCACACCCAGCTTCTCTAGGCATTTGAAGTTCAGTAGGTACTTGTTGAATAGGTAGCATGTGTTGAGAGCAGTATCAGGAAGGTGAGATGCAACGAACAAAACAGACAAACCCCCTGCCCTCACCGAGCTATTGTTTTAGGGAGTGGGGCAATGGTAAAGCAACCATGACCATAATAGAGTCGATTACATGCTACTTGTGAGGTGCTAGGAGAACAGAAGTAATAGGGGGTAGAGTCCCATAGACTTTTTTGGGAGGGAGGCTGAGACAGGAGGATTGCAGGTTTGTGGCCAGCCTCAGCTACTTAGTGAGGCCCTGTTTCAGCTGGAGGTGTAGTTTAGAGGTAAAATTCCCCTGGGTTCAATCCCCAGTACCGAAAAAAAAAAAAAAAAAAAAAGTCTATGGAAGCCAGGAGTGAATAGGCAGACCCAGATGAACTAGCTGGAAGGGGCATGCAGAGCCCCAGCAGGCAGGTGGGTCCTTGGTGACAAGCACAATGTTATAAGAGGCTACAGTTCAGCAATGCATGCAAACTACATTTTCAGTTCATTCAGTAATGATACTTTTTAAAATACTGCGTGCTCTGGGGAAACAAAACATGTCTACAAACACATCCACCCCTAGCCTCCAGGGTGAGATCTCAGCAACAGGGCAGTGAGCTGGGAATAGGAGCTTGGGGACTGCTGGCCCAGACAGGGTAAGTGGGAAAGGAAGGTTTACACCACAGGGGGTGGGGGGCAGACCACCAGCCGACCTTGGGCCTTCTGGAACCTAGTGGATGTAGCCAGACTCTGCCCCCTCACCACCACTCCCCACTCAGCTGCCGCCACCCAAACCAGTCAGACCTGTCGGCAACGGAGGCATTTCCCTCCTGGAACCAGCCAGGGAAACAGGGAGGAAGGAGGTCAAACCAGCAGGGCCAGGGCAGAAGCCCCTTGTCACCTGCTCAGACGCCCACCCTCTCTGACTGAAGCTGCTGGCCCCAGGGTCTCTCCAGCAGGCCAGGACAGATGAGTCACCAGGCCAGGCTCTTGGCTCGCCCACCCACCCGTGTATTGCCTTGCACAAGCCACACCTCTTAACAGACCTGGTTCCCTTATCTGGGAAATGCAGTTAAAAATAGACCTCCCTGCACAGTCAGGTCACCAAGGGCTGGAGAGATCAAACAGACAAGAATGTCCTGCCGCACCTGGAAAACAGGCCATGCCCCACAAACCAGGTCACTGTCTCGTGTATTAGGACTCTGACGGCGCACTGGCCCCCTCAGGGGTCCCTAGCCTGCTCCAGAAGGGTCTGTCTGAGCCCCAGCCACAGACAAAGGAGACATGAGTGCACTGGCCAGTGCGCAGAACTGCCAGTCCCGTCACAGGGACAAACGGAGTGCTTGGCCGGGAGAGGTGGGACTCCATGTCCTCTCCGAGGAATCTCTCACTGCCCAGGCCTCACCATGGGTTTTCATCCATTGCCCGAGAATGCCCCCGAATATGCCCCCCACCCAGCCCTTCTCTACCCTGGCACACAGCCCCCCTCGTCCCCTCCCCACAAGCTCCCTGGCCATTAGCCTCAGGAGGCCGCAGAGGGGGATGTGGGTAACTCGGTCCTGGGTTTGGCTTCTGCCCTCCCTTGGGGCAATACTGGGAACCCCTCCCCGCCCCCTCAGCGAAGAAAGGGCTGAGAGCAGAGCCTCCTCGGCCACCTTCCTTCTCTGGACCTGGGTAAACCCACCTCTCAACTGAAGGGACTGAAAACACGATCCCTAGCGATCCCTTAAGGCCCAGAGTGGAGCGCCTGCCCGTTCCTGCCGTTGCCAGCCGGGTCCCCGCCCTCCAGGGGCAGGAGGGGTAACCGGCTGCCCCTGCCCCGACCTGACCACGATCCCCCAGCCCCCGCCAGCACATACCTGGCTGGACGCACCGGCTCGGCTCCTCCGGCTCCGCTCGGCCCACCTGGGTCTCAGGTAACCGGCGTTTGCGCAACTTCCGGCAGCCGCAGGTAGGTGAACCCGCCAGCCCTGGAATTACCCAAAATGGGGGAAGGAAAGCCAGGGAGGAGCTGGAACCCAGCCCCAGCGCGCTGACAGCTGGTCGGGAGCCAAGCCTGGGTCAGTCCGCTCCAGGCTCGCCCCGGGAGGCTCCTCCAGGAGTCCGGGCTGCCCACAGGACTTGTGGAGCGCACGGAATCGCCGAGACACCAGTCAGGGCAGCGCACCCATCTGAGAAAAACAGCCCACCTTCCCCATGGTCACAACCGCCGCCTGTTAACTTTCACTGTGC
This sequence comes from Graphiurus murinus, assembly GCA_004027655.1. Taxonomy (NCBI): domain Eukaryota; kingdom Metazoa; phylum Chordata; class Mammalia; order Rodentia; family Gliridae; genus Graphiurus; species Graphiurus murinus. The sequence continues at coordinate 108,951 of PVLC010000667.1, forward strand.
CAAGCACAGTTAAGTGCATTTCCGGGTACTAATTAACCCATTTTAATCTTCCCAAAACTCCATGAGGTCGTTATTCCCGCTTGATTAATAGGAAATTGAGGCTGCAACTAGCTGATTGATTCACTTGTCCAAAGTCACCAGGGGAGTCCAACCTGGGCATGTTCCTTCCAGATCAAGTCCTAGCGCCACCCCTTTTCACTGTTTCACTGTGTCCCTGAGCAGGTTACTGGCTTCTCCTCCTCTTTTTTTTTTTTTTTCCATTTTTTATTTAGAAACAGAGTCTAAGTTATTGAGGTGGGTCTTGCTAAGTTGCTGAGGCTGACTTCAAGCCTTTGATTCTCCCAAGTGCTGGTATTACAGGCATGCTCCATCACACAGGGCTCCTGGCCCTCCCTTCTGTGATTGAAGTCTCACCTCCCAGGACAGGCCAGTGTGAGTTCTAAGGACCTGGGGGCCCACAGAAGCTTTGTGCAAACTGCAACACCAGTAAGGAGAGCCTTGATAGGAGTTATAACTAGAATTTTAAGTGTCAGGCACTGTACTCATTAAACCTCGACCCCTGAAGGAAGCACGATGTGACCCCTTTTTACAGAGGGGACTGCAGCTCTGCAGGAAGGAACCCAGGGGAGGGCGGTGGCGTCTCCTCCGCCAAGCCCGCTGTGTCACTCAGGTGGGCACACTGGATTAAGCCATTTTCCACTGGGATCCTGAGGCCAAGAAAGGAGGTGTACACCAGGCTTCACCTTTCTACACCAGTAGAAAGGCCAAGCAGGTCAAGTTCCATTTCCATGTCTGATGGGGGCTGGGCCAGGACTGGGGGGGGTGAGGAGGCAGGAAGTGACTAGGGCCAGCTTTCCTGGGGTGGGGGCAAGTTTTAGGGGGAAGGGTGACAAGATCAGTGACCCACCGGCTCCCTACCTGGCCCACCAGGGAGGCAACAATGGAGAATGGGTTCTTCAGGCACTACTAGTAGGACAGCAGAGCAATAGAAACGTCGGTGTGTGTTACTAGGGATTTAACTCAAAGGCATTGTACCTCAGCCATATTTTTTATTTTAAAACAGAATCTAAGCCGGGCGTGGTGGCGCACACTTGTAATCCCAGCATTCGGGAGGCTGAGACCAGAGGATCCGGGTTCGAGGCCAGTCTCAGCTACCCAGTGAGACACTCTGCAACTTAGTGAGACCTGGTTTCAAAATAAAGAATAAAAAATAGGGTTGGGGGTATAGCTCGGAGGTAGAATGCCCCTGAGTTCAATCCCCAGTACTGAAAACAAAACAAGCTGGGCGTGGTGGCGCACGCTTGTAATCCCAGCATTTGGGAGGCTGAAACCAGAGGATCTGGGTTCGAGGCCAGCCTCAGCTACCTAGTGAGGCACTCCACAACTTAGTGAGACTCGGTTTCAAAATAAAGAATAAAAATAGGGCTGGGGGTGTAGCTCGGAGGTAGAATGCCCCTGAGTTCAATCCCCAGTACTGAAAAAACAAAACAAAACAAAACAAAACAAAAAATCTAAGTTGTAGGGGGTCACGCTAAGAAGCTGAAGCTGGGTGCAAACCTGCAACCCTCCAGTCTCAGCTTCCCAAGTCAACAATTTCCATGACAACACAGGAAGAGCTGATTTCTTCTCAGCACTTTCTTTGCTGCAGGCACTGTTCTCGGCTCTTAATGTGTGTGAAGTCACTTCATTCTCACACCTACTCTGTGAGGTAGGTACATTATTGTGCCCATTTCACAGATGAGGAAACAGGTACACCGCTTTGAGCCCACTTGGAAGCAGAAGACAGAGCTTCCAGTAGATGTGTCTCCCAGGGAACTCCTGCAGGATCCAGCCTCTTCACCTGGGCCCCAGAAGGAGAGCCACCTTTGGAAGCACACCCTGGCTATGGCTCTGGGCCTCAGTTTCCACAGCCCTAAAATGAGGTGATAATGGCAATGCTTCCCCAACAAACCAGCCCTCATTACTACTGTACTTAACCCTTCCTGTGGCTAAGGATTAAAACCCAACTTCCCTGTGTGGCCTCCAGGACCAAGTCCTCACTCAGCTCTCCCACCTCCTGGCCACCCCTTTCCCAGCCAGCCCCAACGCCCTTCCTGCTGGCCCTGGACATGCCAAGGTCTTTCGTGCCCCCAAGGCCTTTGCAGCAGCTGCTTTCTGCAACCTTTTCCCTTGCTGCCTTCAGCTCTCACTCCAAATGCTATCATCTCAGAGAGGCCCCCCAGTCACCCTGAGAAGCTGCAACCAAAGCTCTTGCCCCTTTTGTTCCCACGCCCAGTCATTTAGATGTTTACCTATCACTTCCACTAAATTCCATCACACCTTTCCATATTCTCTCCCTCCAGGGACCAAACAAGTAGAACAAACATCGACCAAGGGACTACACAGCAGGGACCTAGGCTACCATTCAAGACATGTACATTCATCAAATGGATGACAAAACTATGGGATATGTACACAATGGAATCTTACACAGCCATAAAGAAGAACAAAATCATGTTATTTGCAGGGAAATGGATGCAACTGGAAAACATGTTAAGTGAGATTAGCCAGTCACTAAGAGTAAAAAAGCATATGTTCTCCCTAATATGCGGATGCTAGGGAGAAGATGGGGCATTAGAGGGTCTCCAGATGAAAAAGGAGAGACCCTCAATAAGCAAAGAAGTTGACTTAACCAAAGGGGATGGACAGGGTAGGGGGGCACACTAATGCACATGATGTACTTCACAAATATATCAAGGTCAATCACTAAACTGAACTTGAGAAGGAGGGAGGGCGAGGGAGTGGGGTGGGAATTGGGGAAGGGGTTAAATGAGAAATGTGTGCATATATGCCTTTATCAGCTTGTACCTAACAAAGACATATGTTTACAATGCACCAATTATTATATAAAGAAAAGATCAAAAGACAAAAAAAAAAGATATGTACACTCATCACACGGTTTTTTGTATATCAATCATAACTCAATTAAAAAACAAAAACAGGAATGAAGAAAGCGGTTGAACCTATCTGTCAGGGCCAGCACAGAAGTGTTGTGTGTCCTTAGTATACCGTCAGGAGCATTTGATGACAGCTTGTCCTAACCTTAGTGATCAGTGGCTCTGCAGGTAGAGCAGTGCCTGCCACATGTCCTCTCTGTACAGCTGTGATTTTTCCGTGTAATTAATAATTACATTGTGAGAGGAATAAAAAGAGCAGGTCCCTCAGCACCAATCCCCAACCTTGCTGCTGGCCTTGCCAGAACTGTCCCGCTCCTCTAGCCCCAGGTCTCCCCCATCCCAGCTGGATTCCAATTCCACCTCTGGGTGACCTTATGCATGTGTTTTTTTTCTCCCTCTGTGGCACTGGGGGCTGAACCTAGGTGTGTTCTACCTCTGAGCTACACCCCCAGCACTATTTTTAATATTTTTAGTTTGAAACAGAGTTTCACTAAGTTGCTAGGGCTGACACTGAACACTGAGTTACTGAGGCTGACATTGAACCTGCAATCATCCTGTCTTGGCTCCCAAGTATTGGGATTACAGGCACATACCACCATGCCCGGCCCTTCTGCAAGTTTTTATTTCGTTTTGTTTCTTGTGTGTGTGTGCGTGTGTGTGTGTGTGTGTGTGTGTGTGTGTGTGTGTGTGTATGATGCTGGGGATTAAACCCAGGGGTGTCCTACCTCCAAGCTAACCTCCAGCCCTATTTTATTTTTTAATTTGGAAATAGGGTCTCACTAAGTTGATGAGGCTGGCCATGAACTTGTGATCCTCTTGTCTCAGCTCCCAGGTACCAGGATTACCGACACACACCACCATGCCCAGCCCTGTGCAAGTTTTAAACCTCTCTTGCACTCAGTTTCCCCTCTCTCAGATAGCAATAGAATGAACAGGAAGTTCTTATATCCGACAGTTAAGCAAATTAAATTAGTTCCTACTTGTAAAATACTTAGCACAGAGTAAGTACTCAAGAGATATTAGCAATTTTTATTCTTCATTCAGGGGGCAGTGAGGCAGGGCCCAGAACTTGAAAACAGGAAAGATTAAAAAAGGCCATCTGCATGCCTTCTGTGAGGTGGTGGAGGTGAACAGGAAGGTGAGAGGCAGGTGGGTGCCAGGAAATCAGGGCCCACAGCCCACAAAATAATAATTCAAATTAAGAACTAATATTCTGCAAAAGATATTAGTTCCCCAAAACCCAATTCTGACTGGTCGTAAAAGAGCAGATGAGGAACCTTAGTAAGGTTTAAAAGCCCACCTCTCAAGAGCTTTGATGGTTACTCTCTTTCTGGGACTCCCCCCACCCCTTTTGGGGGGGAGGGGCTGCCTTTGTCTTTCCCTGACTTAAAATAAACTTTCATATTTCTATACCCTTCACTAGTCCTTGGACTTCATTCATCGAAATCCACTGGAGAAGATCCCTATAAAAAGAAACACCTCTATTTCAGTCTTGGTGTGTTGGCCAGGAAAGATGGAAGGATTAAGTGAGAAAAAAAACAAAACAAAACTTTTTCTTCTGGGGTTTCTGCCATGCATTCTTACAGGCTCAGATCAGGCAGTTTGATCCCACGTGGCTTACAGTTAGACTTAGTCTGTGCTGTGCCTCTTAAAATAAGAGCCAGCAAGGCATAGCAACTAGAGTACCCACGTGCATAAGAGGGAAAACAGAGGAAGTAAACAGGAGAAAACCAAAAAGGTGTCTCCGCTACTGCAGCTGCTGGCATTAAGATGTGGTCTAGCTAAAAGCTGGAGGTTGGCACTGGGATTACAGGATTCCACGGTACTGGGGCACCAAACCACCTGTACATGGTGGACAAAGCCACTGCTGATGCACTGATGCCACAGCATCAAGATCATGACCCACCCTAACTGCTTGTGTGCAGTGCCCAGAGCTGAGGCAAGCACACACATACAGGCACACAGGAATGCCACCGGGCAGTCCACGAGAAAAACAAGGGGTTTTCTCCATGGCTGGCATGCAGACACAGCTGTGTGAGGGGGGTCAGATCGTGTGTGGGTCACTATTCATCCCGGGGTGGGGACCCCAGTGCAGGGACCCCAACTCTGGTCCCAACCACAGTCAGAAAGCCAGTTTTAACTTAGCTAACTTTGCATAAGAATGGACAGCTGCAGTAGCATGTTTTCTAAGCTCAGCTTACCTTGCTGAGAGAACCAGTCAGAACTGAGGAAAAGAACAGCTGCTTGGCTCACTTGGACTCCTAAGAATTTGGGATAGCTACCATTGGCCAGTTTCTGGCCATGGGGGAGATTTTAAACCTCTCCCCCACGGTGTGATGGGAAAGAGAATAAAGAAAAGCCTCCACCACCCCAAATTTAATATGCATGAGAAGGGAGGTGTCTGCTCTAAAGCCACCACTCCGGGCCCACCTACATGCTGACTCTGGGAGGGGTGAACTACCCCTTCCATAGTGTGACTGATGACATCTCACCCTAGGCCTCTGATGCTGCTAGTCAAACTCACAAAGAACTTCTGCCTGGGTAGGTAAATTATGTTTAAATGTTTCTGGTAACATCATTCTATTTTTCTAATGTGTTTTGTTCTCTTACACTCTGAAAGCCAATTCTAGGATTCTAGAGCTCTGTATTCTAACCCCTCTGGCAAGAAGAAAAAAAAACAAGACTCTTCTCAAGCAAGCACCTATACAAATTTACAGCAGAATATAGCTTTTTACTACAGGAACTACAGCCATTTCACTTTTTGAACACATGGATTTTTACAAATTCACCAGGGTTTGCATGCATAAATATATGTTCTGTTAGTTCTGATTTATTTTTGTTTTGTCTAACTAGATGGTTTCTGGGTTTCTATCTTTTTGGTTTTTTCTCTCCTGCTATTTTCTCAGCAGCTATTTAAGGATTAATTCTCTGGTATCCTAAAAAGAAGATGAACAGTGGTAGTGATTGGTGTGTTTGCCTGCCATAGAAGACTAAGTGGCCACCTGAATCAGTTTGATTCAGACTGCCCAAGCTTAGCCAACTGACAGGTTTTCCCCATGTCTATGTCATACAATAAAATCCATGACAGGATATGTGTTGGTTTCTGGAAGCTCTAGATCTGGCTTCACTCTGGGCAATAAATATCTATAACTCTCTTGTCCGCTACCTGCCTGTTGATGTTCTTTGTTGTGTTATGTGAGTAATGTGTCTGTATATTGTCTACATGGTACCAAAAATTGGCATATTAATAAATGAGCGCTTATAAAAAAACATAAAATCATATGCCCTGAGTTCATGTGACTTCATCTAACAACTGAGTAAATTTAAGATTTGTTCATGAGATTAAAAATGTCCTTAAAATTATTAACACATGCCTATTTTTTTCCCTAGGTAGTCAATCAGGATTATGTTTACCTCTGTTTTCAAATACAATGTTCATTGCTTTTAAAGTTTTCTCTGTGGCAGGAAAAATGTTTTAAGACACTAATGATGTTTACCTGATGTCTTGATTTTCAGGGGTAATCTATAATTTAGTTACTAGATTAAATTGGGTAAATACAAGTCGGGCGTGGTGGCACATGCTTGTAATCCCAGCATTTGGGAGGCTGAGACCGGAGGATCCGGGTTCGCGGCCAGCCTCAGCTACTTAGTGAGGCCCTCTGCAACTTAGTGAGACTCGGTTTCAAAATAAAGAATAAAAAATAGAGCTGGGGGTGTAGCTCGGAGGTAGAATGCCCCTGAGTTCAATCCCCAGTACCGCAAAATAAATAAATTGGGTAAATACAAAATGTAATTAATGCTTTAAAATGCTCTTGGCTTCTTAAGATCTAGAATAATATTTCAGCCAATTAAGTGGGTTTCTAAATTGTTGGTATATAAGAAAACAATATTGTAAAAGTGGCTTTGTTTTGGGGTCTTTACTAAAAGACAACAAAGGTTACTGGAAATCAGGGTTCAGGTAAATGTGTATTTTTTTTTTACATTGCTTTGATGAGAACAACTATCTTTTCTTTTATCTGAACACCCTAAAACTTTAGAAACAATGATCAGACCAATAAACACTCCTTAACAATCTTTAGTTGATAGGGCTGCATGGAGATTTTCAAACCCTCTAGACAAAGAAGACAAATTTTATGGGTCCAGATGCTGGAAATACAATGATGCCAAAAGCAGGGCTACACATCCTGACCTGAACTTCATTCCCTTACTAGCCATCATACTGAAAAAATTAACACAGAGAGACTAAGGGCATTTCCCTTTAGCAACAAAGGGAAGTCACAGGCAGGCGGCAATACTTGCTGCAGCTACCACCAGTATAAATGACTGGTGGCTGGAAACAGGTGCTGACTCCACATCTCACTAGCTACCACAAATGTATATGTGGGTGTTTGTTAACAAAAAAAAAAAAAAACAGAAACAAAAACATCACCAGCTCCACATCTCACTAGCAACCACCACATGTATGCATAGGCATCTGGTGGTTGTAACTAGGTGCCAGCTCTACGTCTCACTGGTAAGCATGGATAAATCCAGTAGACACGTCCCACCCATGGCCATGCATGGGTGGGAATCAGGTTCAGAATCCAAATGCACACTTCAGGGCAATTGTACAGTGAGAGAACTAAAAGGACACTTTTTTTTTCTTCTCTTTCAGATGGGAAACTCCCCATCTGCCAAGGCCACTAGCATCCTCTTAGATTGTATCTTATGGAATTGGGTATCTGTTGACACCAGACCCTAGTCTTCTTCTGTGCCAAAGTTTGGTAGTACAGATTAAAAGAGAGGATGGCCACTAGAGGAAAATGTAAACAATGACACTATCTTGCAGCTGGATCTGTTTGAAAGTAAAGGGTCTAAAGTTTGTATTAAGGAAAATCCAGATTATGCCAGCAAGGTAGATCAGATGTGGCCCTTCTGGCCACACTGACAGATAAATATTTTCCATGCCACCAGAGCCCAAAAAGATAAAAGGAAACTCAATAAATAAAAGGAGATATTTACATAAGAGGGACTCCAGATGAAGAAGGAGAAACCTTAGGTGAGCAAAGAATTTGACTTAATGGAAGGTGATGGGGAGAGGGGGGACACCCTAATGCACATGATGTACTTTCACAAACATATCAAAGTCAATCACTAAACTGAACTTGAGAAGGAAGGAGGGTGAGAGAGTGGGGTGGGAGTTAGGGAAGGGTTAAATGAGGAACGTGTGCATGTATGCCTTTATCAGCTTGTACCTAACAAAGATGTATGATTACAATGTACCAATTAAAATAATAATAATAACAATAACAATAAAAGGAGATATTATAGGTATGAGGGGATATGATAATAAAGAAAGTTTTTTTAAAAGGAGGGAAATTCTTTTAGGTGAAAAAGGATTTTGTATAACAAGATCTTTGTTCAAAATAACTGAGTTATTCGATAGGGGGAAAAAAAGAAGAAAACAAAAATCAGAATGTTAAGCAAGTCATAAAGGGCTTGAAGAAGTTGCAAATAATTTTTAAAGTTAGGTAAGACTTATGAAAGAAATTTTGTATGTGACAAAGATAGGTAGAATTAAAGGGAATTATTTAAAGGATTTTCTAAAAGCCACATTAAATACATTGATCCTATGCTTATAACAATTTGGTCCTCTTAAGATACTGATATGCTTTTTGTAAAATTTTACAAAAACATGCCTAGAGAGCCAAAAAATTTACATTTTATTAAGATAATGTCCTGTGTTTTCTGCTGTATATTGACAATAATGTTTTAGATATTTGCATTTCCAAAATGTGTGGGACTTCTAAAATACAAAACATAAGAAAACACTACTGAGCTAAACAAAATAGATAAGTGATAGCCTTCCCAGGTTTATATTTATATGTTCCTAACTGCATTATGACCATCTTCTTTATGCAAATACATAAATGATATTCATTTTGCTCCTGATAATTGTTTCATATTTTTCTTATAAAACTGTGTAACTATTATTTGTTAATGTTTAAAAAAACACAACACTCAAACAGTGTTTTGAAGCCGGGCGTGGTGGTGCGTGCTTGTAATCCCAGCATTTGGGAGGCTGAGACCGGAGAATCCGGGTTCGAGGCCAGCCTCAGCTACCTAGTGAGGCACTCCACAACTTAGTGAGACCCGATTTCAAAATAAAGAATAGAAAATAGGACTGGGGATGTAGCTCGGAGGTAGAATGCCCCTGAGTTCAATCTCCAGTACCGCAAAAAAAACAGTGTTTTGAGATAACAGCCATCACCTGCAAGGTGAAACTGACCTTCTGGGTGTTCAACAACTGAGACTTAGAGAATAAGCAGGAAATAAAAGGACTGAGAGAACAGCCAATATTTGGGCCCTACTCCTCCAAGGTCAAATAGGATCCAGGGGAGGACCTCTCTAAAGGCCCCTGCAACTCCAGTGAGTCATGTGACCTGCCAAAACAGGGAGCCATCAGCACATATTCTGCAAAAAGAAGGGACATCAGAGAGAAAAATGTCTTCTATGCTTCAAATGAAGCCAAACGGTGAGCAAGACCATGGCCTGTCCTGGCAGATGTCACAACTGATAGAGATAAAGCCTCAATAAGTCCTTAAGAGTAACCCTGAGGATCCTTAACTGACCTTAACAGCAAAAATAAATAAATAAATAAAAAGTTGGAAAAACTTATGTTTGCCCAACATAGGGCTGCCTGCTTGGTCTTGAACACCCAGCAGAACAGTGTAACCAGAGGCAAATGTGCTATTTCAAGGGAAACAAAAAATGAACTATACTAAAGCCATTTATATAGTACCTTTAAATTCACACAAAAAAATAAAGTTTGACACCAATGCCAAAAACCTCCCTCCAGTTAAGTCCTTATAAGATACTGTAAAGTTAAACCCGTTGTTACAGGACATGATGGTCCAGGAACATCAGACGCTACAAAAAGTGGAAATTCCTATTTCTGTAAACTCCTGGGGGATCTGAGTCTTGTTCAAAATTATACAGACAAAAAACCCTACTTAAGCTAAGTTAAAAACAACATGCTTGGTTTTTTTCAGGCTTTGTGCCATAAGTACTTTTCACAATGTTATATAACGACTCATGGTCCATTACATATGTGTTGGCTACCTGGCCTCCAATTTAAAATGCTAACAAGTGGATGGCCCAAGATAAAAGGATTGTAGAAAAAAAATTATGGCCAGATATCTGGCTTATTGTATAATTTATTAACATACCAGTTATTCGTGTAGATGAATAGATGACTTTGAACCAAGATAACCAGGCTTGTTCAGCCCTCCAGCTACAGATGAAGCATTCTTTCTTCCACGGTCCTCTAGATCATCCGCCCCCGAGACCCTAAACTACAATACTGTGACAGCACCCCTACCAGCTCGAAGCAGTTAGGAGCAGCTACATTTCTCTAATAAGCAGTTAGGATCAGGGGCAGTGAGGCAGGGGATTTTCAAAAGGCCATCTGCATGCCTTCTGTGAGGTGGGGGAGGTGAACAGGAAGGTGAGAGGCGGGTGGGTGCCAGGAAATCAGGGCCCACAGCCCACAAGATAACAATTCAAATTAAGGATTAAAATTCTGTAAAAGATATTGGTTCCCCAAAACCCAATTCTGACTGATCATAAAAGAGCAGATGAGGAACCTCAGTAAGGTTTAAAAGCTCACTTCTCAAGAGCTTTGGTGGTTACTCTTGTTCTAGAACTCCCACTTGTGTGTGTGGGGGGGGAAATGCTGTCTTTGATTTCTATCTTTTCCTGACTTAAAATAAATTTTCATATTTCTATATCCTTCATTAGTCCTTGGACTTAATTAGTCAAAATTCACTGGAGAAGACCCCTATAAGAAAAAACATCCTGTTTCAGCAGGAGGTGTGGTTTCTAATGTTTGCATGGTTCTGATTTTTATGATATTCAGTACCCACCCTGCCCCCCTACCCTCCACCTGCTTCTTTCTTTCCAGCCCAGACTTGGTAGAGACAGGGAGGTCCTGGCCTGTCCCACAGGAGGATCAAGAAGGCTCCAGGCAGTGGGGAGGGGGCCAGCCAGAAGGGCAGCCCTGGCTCCATTTCAGCCCAGCTGTCCAGGTCAGAGACAACCCGCTGGGCACTCTCCAAGGCCATGCCAGGTCTGCAGCTATTTCTGGAGTCTTCCTGATTCATGCCCTGGCCTGCCCAGGAATCAACCTTGCCCAGAGAAGCCTTGACAAACCTCAGAAAGGGACAGATGAGCAGGCTGTGGGAGGGTGTGGGTGTGGATGCCGCAGGCATTGAGCCTGGCCCACCCATGTGCCCACCTCCACCAGCTTAACTTCTGGACCTTTGCTTGTACCCCAGGTTGCAAAATGTGGACAGAGGGGCTTGCAGGGGGGACTGAATGAGAGAGATAATATATTCTAGGCTTAAGGAAGAGCCTACAGGATGGCAAGGTAGGGGCTGAGACAGACCCAGGGCCAAGCCCAGTTCCTGTCCTAAATTGCCCTCACCTCTGCTTGAGCTCACCAGCATGATGTTTTATCTCAGCCCAGAGATGGGAGGAAACTTGCCTCAAGTCTAGCAAGTCAGTGGCAGATCACCAACAGGGCAGTGATCTCATGATTTTATTTATATTTAATCATTAAATATGCATACTTAATAATTTTTCATTGAGGTGATACATGGGCATGACTCAAAATCCAAAAACTTTAAAGAGAAAACACAAACAAAACTCCCTTCCACCTCTCTCCTCAGCTCTCCTCCTTGCAGGCACCACTATGACAACAGTTGTGTGTCCTTCCAGAGGAATTTTAAGCAGGTACAAGCAGGTGTGGACATACAGTCTTTCTCATGCATCATGCCAAGTACATTGTTTTCACCTGGCTCTTTTGCTCAGTGATATATGTAGTTCGTAGTGCCGCATCTGTACACAAAGAGCATCTAATTATTTCCCATCAGCCTCTATTGATGGCCACTTAGCCTTTGTCCAGTTTCTGCCTGTTACAAACCATACTGCCAGGGCAGGAGATGAGGCTCAATGTAGAGCAGTTGCCTGGCATGCACCAGGTCCTGGGTTCAGTCTTCAATGCCACAAACGAACAAAGCACAAAGCACATGCAGGATCACTGCACCTATATCATTTTGCCTAGGAGTAGGACAGCTGGATTAGAAATGAGGGAACTGCATACCACAAAGGCTGAGTTGACTTCCTGCCAGCAAAACATATAGCTTGATCACTAAATTTTGTGCTGGTAGCAAGTCCCTCCCTAGCCTCTGCCTTACATCATAGTCCAGTGGAGAAAGGTAATAAACTAGCTAATAGTAAAATACATATGGCATAGAATGGAGCAAATGCTGAGAAAAACAAATCATGAAAGTGGAAGGCCAGGGTCACAGGAAGTTAATAAATGTTTGTTGGAGGAATGAATGGAAGACATTTTCTTCCTCATTTTTCTGAGCTCCTCTCTCAGAAGCCAGGAGGAGGGTCCAGAGAAGAGTGATCCTCTAAGGAAATGCAAGATTCTCAAATCCTATGATTCCATGTGTCACAGACTCTAAAACTGAAGCAAGACAGACTGGGAGCCAATCCCTGAGTCTGTGGCTTTAGGCAAGTGACCTCATTTCTCAGAAGGAAGCCAACAATGGCAAGCTGAGGGAAGGGGTGTCACCAGGAGCCAGAGCAGGACCCAGCCTCAGTGAGATGCTCCACCTGGGAAGGTCCCGGCCCCACCCCCTACTCCAATAGTGACTAGGTGACTAGTGGCTTCGGCTTAGAAAGGCCTGCAGTGAGTCGGGCGTGGTGGCGCACGCTTGTAATCCCAGCATTTGGGAGGCTGAGACTGAAGGATCCGGGTTAGTGGCCAGCCTCAGCTACCTAGTGAGGCACTCCGCAACTTAGTGAGACCCTGTTTCAAAATAAAGAATAAAAAATAGGGCTGGGGGTGTAGCTCAGGATCACTGCACCTATATCATTTTGCCTAGGAGTAGGACAGCTGGATTAGAAATGGGGGAACTGCATACCACAAAGGCTGAGTAGCCCCTGAGTTCAATCCCCAGTACCGCAAAAAAAAAAAAAAAAAAAAAAAAAGGCCTGCAGTGACTCCCAGGGCGGAGTCCTGCTACCCCAATCTAGCCCAGAACTGTCAGTCTCCTCTGATCCTCCAAAGAGAGACCATTCGAGATAGGGAGCAATAGAATTCAGAGCCCCAAATGAAACCTGAGACCAATCCCTGACAGATGTTCAAGAAGGGGTACCCCGAGGACAGTGGCCTGGAGGGCCGGGGAGGTAAATACCCAGCCAGGGTTCCTTGAGCCGCGTCCTTGCGATAAGGGGCTGAGAAAGTGACAACCAGCTGCCCCTGGGGCCTCTCAGGCCAAATCTACTTTCTAGACCAGATGTGAGGCGAAGGGGAAAGACGCGGACCCTCAGCCAGACCTCACTGGCACCGGCCTCGGTGGCCAGTACGTGGGTACGGCGGGGCAGGACACACAGAGCCCCCAGACCCGGCTTGTACCCCGACCTCCCCCGCGCTCACCTGGGGTCGCGGCTCCTCCCAGCAGGTACAGGAGAGGCTGACAGCTCCGACCTGGCTGGAGTGGTCGCTCCCAACGAAGCTGGGAGTCCCCGGCCCGCGGGGGACCCTCAGGGCCTCTTCGGGGCTGTCCTCCGCGCCGCAGCCGAGCGGGTGGCCCTGGCTGTCCGCCGGCCCCCACCCAGCGAAGGTCCCCAGGGCGCGAAGGAAGGGGAAGTGAGCACCCCCCCCCCGCCGGAATGGTTCGCCCCGGACTTCCTGATTGGTTCCTCGCTTCCTTCGAACGCCGCGCCGCCCGGTCGCCAGGCGACCGCTGAGCTTCGGCCGCGGGAAGCCTGCGCCGCGACCCGGCAGACCGCCCCCTCCGCCCAGCTGGCCCCACGGTCTTCCGGCGCTGCTCCAGATCTGGCGCTGGGTTCTTTCCCTTTCTTCCCCTTCCCCCTCTTCCAGCTGGGACTTCCTTTGGGTCCCCAGCTGGAAGAGGTACTAGCCAGGAGCCCCGGGCTGATTCCTAGCCCTAAGTTGGCAGCTATCTGGCTAAGTGACCTCCGGTGAGCCCTTTGCCCTCTTCGTTCCCCCAACTGCACAATGATAAGGGAATTCGTTCTCAAATGTGCATACTCAGCGAAATGTGCAAAAGTAATGACCAAAGATATGAGCAAAGATTCGTATTTTCCAGCTTTATTCATCGTAGCAAAATTATGGAAATAACTACATGCCCACCAAAAGGAGATCGATTATATGTTAAGTCCATCCTGGAAAGGAGCTAAATTAATTGAGTTTTTTGCATGCCAGGTAGCTTTACATGACATAACTCGTCTTGTGTTCAAGACATTATTCTCTGATATAGTATCTTTGATTATCCCTACTTCTTGATGAGCCATAGTATACAGCCATTAAAAAGTATGTAGCCACGGTGGCACACAAGTGTAATTCCAGTACTTGAAAAACTGAGACAAGAGGATTGCGGGCTCAAGGCCAGCCTCAACAACTTAGCAAGATCCGATGATGATGATGATGATGATGATGATGATAAACCAGGCATGGTGGTGCATGCTTATAATCCCAGTACTTGGGAGGCTGAGACAGGAGGATCACAGATTCACGGAAAGCCTCAGCAACTTGTGAGACCTTCTGCAATTTAGAGAGGACCTGTTTCAAAATAAAGAATAAAATAGGACCGGGAGTGTAGTTCAGAGGCAGAACATCTCTGGGTTCAATCCCCAGTATTAAAAAGGAAAAAAAGATGTAGTTAAACAATATCAAAAGATAGGGAGAAATGCTAAGGAAGCACTAATTGTTTTTCTTTCTTTTTTCTTTTCTTTTTTTGTGTGTGTGCGTGTGTGTGTGTGTGTGTGTGTGTGTGTACTGGAGATTAAATCCAGGGGCAGTCTACCTCCCAATCTATACCCCAGCCCTTTGGATTTTTTTATTTTTGAAACAGGATCTCACTAAGTTGCTGACTGGTCTTGAATCTGTGATCTTCCTAAGTCAGCCTCCCAAGTACTGGAATTACAGGCATGCACCACCATGCCCTGTGAATTATTACATTTTTCTTTTCTTTTTTTTTTTTTTTTTTTTTTTGCGGTACTGGGTATTGAACTCAGGGGCATTCTACCTCCGAGCTCTACCCCCAGCCCTATTTTTTATTCTCTATTTTGAAGCCAGGTCTCACTAAATTTCGGAGTGCCTCACTAGGTAGCTGAGGCTGGCCACGAACCCCGATCCTCCGGTCTCAGCCTCCCAAATGCTGGGATTACAAGCGTTCGCCACTACACCTGGCAATTATTGCATTTTTAATGGATATTTCAAAGCCATGTGTACAGCATAAATATAAATTAAGCACGAGACCATACTATCCTGGGTGCTTATGGATAATCCTTTCTAATAGCAACAGTTAACTTCCTTTTCTTTGTACTTTTGTGAATTTTTCAAAATTCATAAGTGTTGGCACTTGGACATGTCCAAAAAAAAAAAAAAACCCACATTTTTTCAGGGGGTAGAATAAATTAGCTCTGAGGGCCCTTGGAGAGGAGGACATTTTAATAGCTGTCAATCACTGTTCAGGTCTACACTGTTCAGTTGGGAGCCAGCCTCTGTTTTTTTAATTCCAGCCGTTGTCTTTAGTTCTTTAATTGGCTAGCCAATGGTTGAGTACTTACTGTGTACATGCCTTGGGTATGCAGGGGAGAGAGCTGATTGTACATCAGTTGCAAACAATGACACCAGCCCAGAGCAGACAGCTGTAAGAAACAGGGACTCTGACTGCTTCTGTGAGGACCAGCTAAGTATCTGAGCTGGAATTTACTGGACCCTCTGCTAGATGGTGCTCAAGGCAACCCACTTGACCTCACTGCTATCTTAGGAAGAAGAACCTATTATTATTCCCAGTTCACATAAGAGAACACCCAGGCCTGGCTGGTTTCAGAGCAAGTGCCCTCAACCATTCTGCTCCACTCCCTTGTAAGGACCCTTTGGTGATAGCAGTGCAGACTGGCACAGGGGATGCTACGATCCTGTAAAACACCAGAGAAAGCTAAGCAGAGCAGAGCGAGGCTTTGTGCTTCCTGATGCTTGTACAACTCAGGAGGCCTTCTTTAAGAAAAGGAATACAGAATTACAAGTGTGAATTTAAGTAATAAAATGAAGATCTGGATAGAAAGAGAAAAGAAACTGCAACAAATGCTAGATTCCACAAACATTATAAACCCCCCCAAAAAATGACATGATGTTTATTGATTGCCTGTTTGACATACCTATGCGACACTTTCCACAAACTGGCTCCTGGCACGGTGTTTACATTTCCCCTCTGCTTCCACAAACTTGTGGGATTGGGCCCCTGTGTGTTGAGATGTGACCTCAAACTCTGCAGCTACCTGTCACAACGCCAAGTTAAATCAGCTCAGCGTGTTTGGTAGGGGATTTCCTGAAGTCATTCCTCCAGAAGGTCAGTTAGCAACAATGAGGATTATTCCCCACGATGACTGGAAACTATGTAAATATATTCCAGAAAACCATCCAGATACTTTTAGCCAGATGCCAAAAATGCCCGCCCCTACCCACGTATCACGGGTCATGCAGGTAAGTGGAAGGAGGCAGTAGTTCTAACAGAGTGAGACTGCAGTATCTTACTCTGGCAACTGCTACAGAAGCATGTGATCATGTGAACACATCGCTCAGTGTCATTAAACAGGAATGGCAGCAATGATGTTGATTGGATTCTTCTTCAAGATGGATAATTCTAATAAGGGCTGGGAGGTATTTGATGTCTGGATAAGTACTCTGCCGATCTTCAAAGTTTCCCTCTGTCCTGCATACCCCAGAGCTAAAACCAAACAAGACAAAACAAAAATCCGAGCTTTCCTCCTGGATTAAGAAAGTGGAGGCTGGGCGTGGTGGCACACGCTTGTAATCCCAGCATTTGGGAGGCTGAGATGGGAGGATCTGGGTTTGCGGCCAGCCTCAGCTACTTAGTGAGGCCCTCTGCAACTTAGTGAGACCCTGTTTCAAAATAAAGAATAAAAAAAATAGGGCTGGGGGTATAGCTTGGAGGCAGAATGCTCCTGAGTTCAACACCCAATACCGCAAAAAAAAAAAAAAAAAAAAAGAAAAAAAAATAGGGCTGGGGTTGTAGCTTGGAGGTAGAATGCCCCTGAGTTCAATCCCCAGTACTCCAAAAAAAGAAAGTGGGGTAGAGGGCGGAAGGGTTGTTGCCAGGATCCCAGATTACCAGATTAGGCCACAGCAGGAGACACAATTTGGGCACATGTAGATTCTAGAGCTCTGAGCATCTTCACACGCCAAGAGCACATTAGAGATGTCCTCTCTCCAGGAATTTGTTATAAACAACTGCTGCCAATTCAGAGTCCCTTAGCATGCAGCCCTTCCCCTCCCACACCTTGGAGGCTGGGGAAGAAGAGTCCCTATAATAAGGTAAACTGTCATTAACTGTGCCCTAAATCAGAGGATGCCGGACGGTCCTCTCGGGTTTACCCTGACCCAGCCCAAGAGCAACAATAACATCTGGCCCTCTCGACAGGCCTGTGGCTGGTGCAGCGTGTGGGTTTTGCTTCCTCTGGAATGTGATCTTGGCAGAGTTTGCTCCACTCAGATTGAAACCAAGATGGAATCAGCCTCAGATGTCAGTGCCCGTCTCCGGGGATCCCATGGTTCTGTTTTGTTTCATTTCCTTTAATCTCCAGGGTGTGTGTACTTACTTACATCTGAACCTGTCTGGAAAGGCCCAATAGAAACTGGCCCCACTGGCTCCCACCTGAGCTGACTGAGGAACAGCAAGCAAGGAAAGCTCTTTAAAAATATGTTTTAGCTAGGCATGCTGGCACACACCTGCAATTTCAATTTCAGCTACTCAGGAAGCTGAAGCCTGAGGATCCCAAGTTTAAGGCCAACCTGGGCAACTTAGACCTTATCTCAAAATAAAATAAAAAGAGAATTTATCTCAGTGGTAGAGTGCCCCTGGGTTCAATCTCCCATACTGCTAAATAAACAAAGTATATTTTATATCTTTTAGATTTGGTGCCTTGAAAATATATTGTGTATTTTGAAAAATGTAAGTAATACTTCTCAGGATATTCTATGAGAAAACAAAAGAAGGCAGTGGAGAAAAAGAAAACCCAGATGTGTCCCTCTGTAGGTGAGAAGATAATATCCTTTCTGGAGGGCAGTTTAGTCGTATTTGTTAAAAAAATAAATAAATGATGTGTCAATGGGCCTGTTCTCTAATCCCACACTGCACTTTTAGAAACTGATCCAAAGATCTGGGCGTGGTGGCACACACCTGTAATCCTAGTACCTGAGAGGCTGAGACAGGAGGATCACAGGTTTGAGGAGAGCCTCAGCAAGTAATGAGACTCATCAACATAGCAAGACCCTCTTTTAAAAATAAAAATTAAAAAGTAGGGCTGGGGGTGTAGCTCAGAGGTAGAATGCCTCTGGGTTCAATCCCCAGTACCACTAAATAAATAAATAAATTGATCCAAAGAAGATAGTGGAGATATAGAAAGACTTAACCATCATTACTACTAATAGGAAGAAGCAGCAGCAGCGGGGATGGAGGGGGCACAGCTAACTGCCTGGCCACCGTGCCATGGGATGCAATGGGACAATGGGACTACCTCAGGGTCCCTCATGGTGTCATCTAAAGGCTGGACCAGGGTGGTCACTACACGGCTGGAAGTGGGTATGGACACCCCTGGAGCTGGGGCAGCCCGGAGTCGCAGACTCAGTGTGTGCTGGTGAGTGGGTGGGGCTGGGGGTTCCTCCTCCTGCTCTTTCAAGGGCTACGCCCATCGTGAAGGCCCCATCCTCGTGCCATCTTTCCCTCATCATCCTCTGAAGGTCCCATCTCCAAACACCAGTGCAGTGGGGCTTAGGGCTTCCACATTTGAATTTTGGGGAGACACAACACTGAGTCCATAGCACAGGATTACAGGCTACCCGTAGGATTGTACAGGGCAGCCGTGGAGCCTCCTGGCCAGATCTCCTGTTCAAGGTCACACATGCTCACATGCTCGGGCCAGCCGAGCCAGGTGCCAGCACAGAAGAATCCAGGGCTCCCAGCAAGCAATTGTCGGGGGTTAGGGATCTGAAGGATGCAGGTGGGAGGAGACAGACCTGAGCATCACAGAGGGACTGATCCTGAGACAGGGAAGTTCTGGGGGAGGCCCTGGTAGATGGGGACCCCGCCCTCCAAGCATGAGCAGTCTTGTTTGTCTCTTTAGTTAGATGAACAGAACCCCCAACACATGCCTGGAATAAAACAGTTGGTTTAAGTGTCACCAGACTCAAAGACGTGCAGAATGTGCCCATGAATGAATTAGGGTCAAACTGCTTGACTGATGGACCAGGAAGAGACATTCTGAACCCCAAACATCTGATGATTGGCATGGGCGTGATCTTCAAGGAAGCATCCCTGGAGCCTGCGAGTTTCTTCCCAAGAGAATCCTGTGTATCATCAGAGAGCTCAACTCTGATGCGTCACTCACTCTTTTCTCTGAGGGACGAGGGGTGCCCACACCCCACCTTTGGGTGTGCACACTTTTGCTGTCCTTTAATAAATCTTTGCTTGTGTCCTGGAATTCTTTCCAGCAGGATAGGTCAAGACTGCACCAGAATGAGTTGAGATTTCATTGGTCCCTTAGAAGGACCTCTTCTAGCCAGGCATGGTGGTACACACCTGGAATCTCAGGACTTGGGAGGCTGAAACAGGAGGATTGCAGATTTGAGACTAGCCTCAACAACGTAGAGAAACTCCCAGCAATTTAGTGAGATCCTGATTCAGAACACAAAATAAAAATTTTAAAAAGAAAGGTCTGCAGGTGTAGCTCAGAGGTAGAATTCCCCTAAGTTCAATCCTCAGTACCACAAAAAAATAAAAATCAATAAAATAAACAAGATCATACAATATGGCCACTTTTGTGTCTGGCTCTGTCACTATGGTGCTAGACTAGAGTTCTATAACATTGTTTTATTTTCTTTTTTTTCATGTTTCCATTTTTATTTGATGTTTCCAAATATAAAAAAGTCAAGATTCTTACACCAATTATCTCAAACAAGACCATGCAAAGCAATCCACTGCGTACAGCAAGCATTTCTTCAACAGAAGACTTGATGCCATGTGCTTGGTTGGAAAATGTCATCTCTACAAAAGCAACATGCAGGGCAGTTTCTATGTCTGCAAGTCAATTGTTTTATTTTCATACCATTATTTTTTCCCAGCATGTTTTGAATCGTGGCCGAGGATAGTGATTTTCCATTTAGATAGCTGGTATGAAGCTTTTAAAAATTAAATCTATTCAAGTAAAAGAGAATAAGTTCACTTTTTAAAAATTGTGGCTATGGCAACAATTACAAAAGAGAGACATAAGTCACTCATATTTTGGAAAGCCATGTGTGGAGAAATCAAGGCTCAGAAAGGAGGTGGAGAGGCTGGAGTACAGCTTAGTGATAGCACCTGCTCACAAGAGCAAGGCCCTGGGTTCCACCCCCAGTACTGCCAGAAAGAGAGAGAGAAGGAAAGAAAGAAAGGAGAAAGAGGGAGAGAAGTGGAAGAAAGAAGAATAAAGAAAAGGAAGAGAGAGAAAGAAGGAAAAGAAAGGCAGGAAGGAAGGGAGGGAGGAAGGGAGGGAGGCAGGCAGGCAGGGGACGGTGGCCCAGCCCGATCACACAGAGCAGGTGGCAGAAGCCCAGTGGACAGATGGCAGGGGAAAGCAGGAGAAGCTCAGGTCTCCCCAGGGTTGGGGGAGGCCCCCCCCCCCATTCTCAGCCTGCACTGAGCGAGGGGTTGAAGGTCATAGTTGGGCCTGACAGATGGCATTGTGTGGAGGAAGGGGCTGGAGTCCTCACAGCACGCAGACCTCTCATGAAACAAGACAACCTTGTCCCCCCAGCCCTTCCCCAGCCGCAGATGGCGAGGCCAGGCTAGAGGGGCCTGGGGCAGGGGGAGGACCCCTTCTGAACCAGAAGGTTGTGGCCTGGGGATGTGACCCCCAAGACCCTTAACCCTAGGAGCTGGCGCAGGCCTTTCCAGCTTTCAACTTGACCCTTTACTTTGCATGCAAATCAGATGCAAATGAACCTGCTTGATGCTGAGAAACTTCTTTCTCCCTTTCCCCTTCCCTCAGGTCCTGACCCCAGCATGCACTGGGCTCACCCTGTCCATCCCTGTCTGGCCTGGGCCCCTGGGCCAGGCCCCCCCACACCCTCCACCCAGTGTAGGCAGACCTTTTCTGGTCCATCCCATCTGCTCTCACTAAGAACCTTCCACTGGCCTGCGGGGCTCAGGACAGCCCTGCCTCAGCCGCGCTCACGCCCCAGCTGGGGCTCCCTTCAGAGCCTTCCACGCCTGCCCCTGGAGAAGGCTCCCCAGCTCCTCTATACCCGCCCGCTCCTTCTCCCCGGGCTCCCCTCCTTACCTGTCCTTCACGCCATGAGTAGCTTCTGAAATTGCTTCATCTGTTTGTTTTCTTGCTGTTTTTTTTTCCCTGCCCCCCCCCATACCCCAGTGCAAGCTCTGTGGGGCAGGAACCTTGCCTGTGTTTCCCACACCTAGAATACTGCCTGCACATAGCAGGTTTCCATGGATACTTGTGAGTGAATGAATGAAAGAAAGAAGGACCTGATGCCCATCCTAAGGCCCCCAGAGGTGGGCCTGTTGAGAGGGGAATGTGGCAGTAACCATTTGTTCCTTCAACAAATACACTGTGAGCCGGGCGTGGTGGTGCACGCTTGTAATCCCAGCATTTGGGAGGCTGAGACCGGACAATCCGGGTTCGAGGCCAACCTCAGCTACCTAGTGAGGCACTCTGCAATTTAGTGAGACCCTGTTTCAAAATAAAGAATAAAAAATAGGGCTGGGGGTATAACTCGGAGGTAGAATGCCCCTGAGTTCAGTACCACAAAAAAAAAAAAAAAAAATCAAATACACTGTGTCCTACTATGCACAAGCAGCGCTAGGGGTGGAGATCCAGCCGCGAGTGAGACGGTCACCCTGGCCTTCCTTCCCATGTTCACACCCAGAGAGGCAAGAGGTGACACAGAGACAGAGAAGCCAACAGGGGTTACAGTTCAAGTGACGGGGGCGGGTGTGGGGCCCAGGGGGGCCCTAATCCATGCTTGGGTCAGTGCCGCTCAGGAGGTGACAGCCAGACTCGGACTGGAAGGGTGAGCAGGAGGGCGCCACAGAGAGCACAGGGGCACAAGAGGAGGCTTAGGCTGGAGGCGTGGGAGGTCACCAGACTACTCAGGCCCCATCAGAGTGGGAGGGGTTGGGGGAACCCTCTCCTGGAGTTGTTACTTCCCTCTTTCGAGACAAGATCAGAGGAGGGACAGGCACACACCTCCAGAGTCCTGTCCAGTGCTCCTCCCGGGGCGTGTGCAGGCTTCCAGGAGCTCCCGGCTGTGGGGAGGCCTCAGTCACCTCGTTCATCTAGGGAAGGGGTCCCCTCCTGCCTGCTCCCACCTCCTGCCCTGCAGACCAACCCACTTCAGGAACGATGGCCATAACCCGGAGAAAATGGCTCCTTTCTGAGTCCCTTTCCAGCCCCATGACACCAGGGAGAAAGCATCCTTTGCAGTGGCGCCATGTCACTCTGAGGGCCCACTCGTGTCCTTTACGGCAGGAGCAGGGCCCACCACAGCTCCGGGCCTGCCCGCGGTGTCAGGCTAAAACATCTGTCCACTGCTGGGTACCTTCTGTTTAGCATGGAAGACACTCGTCTCTCATTTATTTAGTGTGTCAAGGTGCTGGTAGGATAAATCCAAGGTCAACTGAAGGACACAGCATAAGTTCAGCTGAGGAAATCAGGTGGGGACTGAGTATTAGGTACAGGGAACTGTTAGTGTTGGGGATGAAATAATGGCCCTGTGTTTTTCAGGGAAATGACATTTTTTAGTGATGCGGACTAAAGTATTTGCAGATGAAAATTCATGATGTCTGTAGTTTACAATAAAATAGTTCAAAAGGAAATACACAAAGCAAACCTAGCAAAATGCTACACTAAATATGAGCATCCCATATGTTGTTCACAATGTTATTCTCTATTTTTCTGTGTATCTGAAAGTATTCTTATTCAATCTAAGCAAGTTGATTTAAAGAAAATATTAGCTGGGCATGGTGACATATACCTGGAATCTCAGTACTTGGGAGGCTGAGACAGGAGGATCGTAGGTTTGAGGGCAGCCTCAGCAACTTAGCAAGACCCTGTTTCAAAATAAAAATAAAAAGGGCTGGGGGTATAGCTTGGTGATAGAATGTCCCTGGGTTTAATCCCCAGTACCCCCCAAAAAATTAGTAAGGAAAATATTATGGCCAACCCTACACACACGGACATTATGGTGTGTGTAGCCAGAATTGTGAATATGGAACAAAAACAGAAGGCTGGACATGCTGGAAGAACTTTCCGGCCTAAGAAAAACTTCCCTGTCTGTAGGAGGTGTGTGGCACCGTGCATCCCTCGCCCCTGTCTGAGGCCCTTCCTGGGACACCTGGTTCTCTGCCCCAGCCCTGGCAGCTGGCGCTCTGAGCCACTCTGAGCACCTGGCTCTGGGCTGCCCGCTGCTCCGGGACATCTGCTCTCAGGTCGGGGGTCAGACAGGAGGCCGACGGCTTAGCTGTCCCCAGGTCCCGGGAGACAAGGCCGCTCTGCTGGTGTCTGAGGTGGGAGAGGCCCAGGACCCAGAAACAGAAGCCTCTGAGTCATGTGCAGACGGCAGGGCAGGACTACAGCGGCCCGCGGTCTCTGACGCATGTGACCCTCAGCCCCAGAAGTGGGGCTTTCCTCTTCCTTAGCTGTGTCTCCTCTATTAGGGCCACCCGGGCCCCCAGCTCAGGAGAAGGGCACAGGGGAGACTCCCAGACCAAACCGCAGTCACTCAACGCATCCCTCTCCTTTCCCCCACATTCGATCTGCTGCCCCTCCCACTGTCATCCATGTGTCAGCAAGCAGTAACTGAGCCCTCTGTGTGCCAGGCATGGACAGTCCCTACCCTGTCAAGCCAGCACTGACGAGGAGACAGAACTCAAACAGGGTGGACCGATGAGCAAGTAACACAAGGCACAGCGAGGGCGTCTAGAGCCACAAGAGCAGACAGGGATGGGCTTGAGGGCATGGACGGTGTGGAGCCCTGTGGTTACCTGGGGAAAGAGAGCCCCAGCTGGAGGGAGCCACAGGTGCAAAGGTCCTGAGGAAGGGAGAGAGCTCGGCAAGAGGGGGTGGGGGCTGTGGCCGAGTAGAGCCTGAGGAGGAAGGGTAAAGGAGCAACCAACCAGGTGTCCTGGGGTCGGGTGAGCTGGGGGGACTGAGCAAGGAAAGGACCAGCTAACTGCATGTCTATGGCTGAAGATGGGGCGAAGAGGGAAAAGGACAGAAGCGGCAGGCGAAAGAGGAAGCCGGCCTGGATGGTCCAGGATGGGGGGAGGGTGGAATGGAGGCATTCTGGGTCCTACTGGATCCACTGTGGGATCCGAAGTGGAGTCCACAGGGAAGATCCGCAGCTCCATTTGAGGACCATTTTCTCCACCATATTTCCAGTGCATGGACTATATTAATTTCAACAAATAACTATTGAAAGAAAACAAACAAACCAAAAAAAAACGGAAGCGAGGAAGAGAATGCCAGCCTGAGTTCCTCCTGCCCAGCTCAGTGCGGTTTTTCTTTGTCAACTCTTCAGCAGCGCCCTCTTGTGGCACATTGTTAGAACTGCAGGTCCTCAAGTTCTGGGCCTTGGAGAGCAAGATTCCTTGGAAGATTCCTGGATGCCCCAAATCAGAGCGCACCCCACACCTCACTCCCTTACCCACGAGGATGTGAGCCCTGGTCAGGGTTGAGGGTTGAGGCCTGGCCTCACCTCAGCACCCCACCGTGCTGCCCTTCTGCCCCACTGTTGGTTTCACCACTGCATGGGGCTCCCACACCTCAGTAGGTTGTGAGATCTCCTGCCTCCATCCCAGATCCCCAGATCACTCCCTGCCAGCCCCACTCAGCTGGGTGCGAGTGCTCTGCCCCAGCCAAGGGTGAGGGACTCCCTGACCAGAATGTGCACCGCCTGCCGCTCCTGGATCCCCACCTAGGGCAGGCAGCCGGAGATGCTCTGTCTGCAAGCGTCACTGGCCCCTGAGGAGGGTCTGAGCAGAGCAAAGGGGGCTGTCGCCTCCCCTGCCCTCCATGTAAGGCCTTTGTAGATGCAACACAAGGTAACAGTCAAATTTCTTTTGTTTCTTTTCTTCATTTTTCCTTTTAAAAGTAATTTTAAGTTTAGGTTGCACAACCAACAGGATTACAGATTCCTAATTAAAATATTTTGGTTAAAGCTAAAGTCTGTGTTGGGGATATTGCTCAGTACTTGCCTAGCATCCGTGAGACCCTGAATTCAATCCCCAGTATCCCCAGTGCTGAAAAAAAAAAAAAAGATGTTTTAAAAGGCTGAG